>OX637532.1:90376872-90711872 GCA_951800035.1 Linnaemya tessellans
TGGAATATCAGAAAGATTAGTAAAATCTAAAATTTACGATTCAGAGAAATATAGAATAGCTCACAAGACATATAATAAATATTAGTGATAAGGTATTTCATAAAAATAATATAAATAAAATTAAAGACATTTTAGAATATAATAATTTCCCAAAGAGTTTAATAATTAAATTAATATATCAATATAGAGATAGAAGAACAAATAACAATAATAATAATAACAACAATATTAACAACAATACAAATAATAATAATAATAATAATAATAATAATAATAATAATAACAACAATAATAATAATGGTAATGGTAATATAAATAATACTACACAGCAAAAGACATATAAGTCATTGACTTATATATCTGGAATATCAGAAAGATTAGTAAAATCTAAAATTTACGATTCAGAGAAATATAGAATAGCTCACAAGACATATAATAAATATTAGTGATAAGGTATTTCATAAAAATAATATAAATAAAATTAAAGACATTTTAGAATATAATAATTTCCCAAAGAGTTTAATAATTAAATTAATATATCAATATAGAGATAGAAGAACAAATAACAATAATAATAATAACAACAATATTAACAACAATACAAATAATAATAATAATAATAATAACAACAATAATAATAATGGTAATGGTAATGGTAATATAAATAATACTACACAGCAAAAGACATATAAGTCATTGACTTATATATCTGGAATATCAGAAAGATTAGTAAAATCTAAAATTTACGATTCAGAGAAATATAGAATAGCTCACAAGACATATAATAAATATTAGTGATAAGGTATTTCATAAAAATAATATAAATAAAATTAAAGACATTTTAGAATATAATAATTTCCCAAGAGTTTAATAATTAAATTAATATATCAATATAGAGATAGAAGAACAAATAACAATAATAATAATAACAACAATATTAACAACAATACAAATAATAATAATAATAATAATAATAATAACAACAATAATAATAATGGTAATGGTAATATAAATAATACTACACAGCAAAAGACATATAAGTCATTGACTTATATATCTGGAATATCAGAAAGATTAGTAAAATCTAAAATTTACGATTCAGAGAAATATAGAATAGCTCACAAGACATATAATAAATATTAGTGATAAGGTATTTCATAAAAATAATATAAATAAAATTAAAGACATTTTAGAATATAATAATTTCCCAAAGAGTTTAATAATTAAATTAATATATCAATATAGAGATAGAAGAACAAATAACAATAATAATAATAACAACAATATTAACAACAATACAAATAATAATAATAATAATAATAATAATAATAACAACAATAATAATAATGGTAATGGTAATATAAATAATACTACACAGCAAAAGACATATAAGTCATTGACTTATATATCTGGAATATCAGAAAGATTAGTAAAATCTAAAATTTACGATTCAGAGAAATATAGAATAGCTCACAAGACATATAATAAATATTAGTGATAAGGTATTTCATAAAAATAATATAAATAAAATTAAAGACATTTTAGAATATAATAATTTCCCAAAGAGTTTAATAATTAAATTAATATATCAATATAGAGATAGAAGAACAAATAACAATAATAATAATAACAACAATATTAACAATAATACAAATAATAATAATAATAATAATAATAACAACAATAATAATAATGGTAATGGTAATATAAATAATACTACACAGCAAAAGACATATAAGTCATTGACTTATATATCTGGAATATCAGAAAGATTAGTAAAATCTAAAATTTACGATTCAGAGAAATATAGAATAGCTCACAAGACATATAATAAATATTAGTGATAAGGTATTTCATAAAAATAATATAAATAAAATTAAAGACATTTTAGAATATAATAATTTCCCAAAGAGTTTAATAATTAAATTAATATATCAATATAGAGATAGAAGAACAAATAACAATAATAATAATAACAACAATATTAACAACAATACAAATAATAATAATAATAATAATAATAATAATAATAACAACAATAATAATAATGGTAATGGTAATGGTAATATAAATAATACTACACAGCAAAAGACATATAAGTCATTGACTTATATATCTGGAATATCAGAAAGATTAGTAAAATCTAAAATTTACGATTCAGAGAAATATAGAATAGCTCACAAGACATATAATAAATATTAGTGATAAGGTATTTCATAAAAATAATATAAATAAAATTAAAGACATTTTAGAATATAATAATTTCCCAAAGAGTTTAATAATTAAATTAATATATCAATATAGAGATAGAAGAACAAATAACAATAATAATAATAATAACAACAATATTAACAACAATACAAATAATAATAATAATAATAATAACAATAATAATAATGGTAATGGTAATATAAATAATACTACACAGCAAAAGACATATAAGTCATTGACTTATATATCTGGAATATCAGAAAGATTAGTAAAATCTAAAATTTACGATTCAGAGAAATATAGAATAGCTCACAAGACATATAATAAATATTAGTGATAAGGTATTTCATAAAAATAATATAAATAAAATTAAAGACATTTTAGAATATAATAATTTCCCAAAGAGTTTAATAATTAAATTAATATATCAATATAGAGATAGAAGAACAAATAACAATAATAATAATAACAACAATATTAACAACAATACAAATAATAATAATAATAATAATAATAATAATAATAATAATAATAATAATAATAACAACAATAATAATAATGGTAATGGTAATGGTAATATAAATAATACTACACAGCAAAAGACATATAAGTCATTGACTTATATATCTGGAATATCAGAAAGATTAGTAAAATCTAAAATTTACGATTCAGAGAAATATAGAATAGCTCACAAGACATATAATACAATGAAAAGACTATTTAGCAAAACAAATGATAAGATTGATAAGTGGGATAGGTCTAATGTAATTTATAAAATACCTTGCAAGGGGAATAGTCAGGAAAATTGTAATAAGATATATATTGGTACAACTAAAAATAAATTAAAGACTAGGATAACAGGTCATAAGTCAGATCAAAAATATAGACACATGAATTCACAAAAAACTGCTTTATGTTCTCATAGTTCTGAATTATATCATTTTGCAGATTTTGAAAATGTTTCAATATTAAACACAGATAACAATTATAATCGGCGCTTAATGTTAGAAATGTTAGAAATAATTCGCACACCTTTATCACAAAGAATAAATTTTAAGGCAGACACAGAAAAATTAGCACAGAATTATAGGTATTTAGTTAGTAAAATTTAAATTTTTTATATAAAAAAAAAAAAAAATTTGTTTATTTATGTTAATTGGTTAAAGAATTTATTCCTATGTATGTATGTATGTATTTATGTGTATGTATGTATGTGTGTGTATGCGTGTATACATGTATATGTGTATATGTATATATGTGTATGTGTATGCATGCGCATGTGTATATATATTTATATCATATTATTTTTATATGTTATTTATATACACTATTCTCTAATCAATTCTTATCCTTGTTGTAATGTTGATTGAATAGTTTAAATATTGTAAATGTTTAGTTGTATACATATGTATGTAAATTTGTATATATGTTAATATATTAATTTGTAATTATGTTAGTTATTTATATATACATATGTATTCATATATATGTGTGTGTATGTGCATATGTGTATGTACTTGCATATGTGTTTGTATCTCTCTCTATGTGTGTGTATATATGTTTGTATGTAGTTGTGTATGTTCATGTATGCATATATGTATACGTTCATGTATGTATTGATGTATACATGTATAAATATATACAAGCCTGTATATATGCTTTTGTTTTTATGTTAATATTTTTGAAAACATAGATATATTCGAAAAAATTTTTGTCATATTTCAAAACCAATTTATACAGAAAATTTTAATTTTCGATTGTTATTCCTGATGATGTCAACAAATTGTTGACGAAATATCAAATAAAATAGAAAAATTATAACGGTTTTTACAAAAACGACCTCGAGCTCAATCATTCTAAAATACATATATAAGAAAAGGTCAATAAAAGCAAACAACAATTAATAAATGAATTTGTTCAAATTCTTTTTTATAAATTTATATTAAGATTGGAATATTAAGAATATTTTTCAATAATCATCAAACCAGCTTTATACTTTTTTATACTTTTTTATCTTCGTTCTCACAATGAAATGCAGGCATATAGACATACTTGACCACATAACAAAGAAAAGGAACTAACGTAAGTGTAAGAATCAATGAAATGCAGGCATATACTCGTATAGATACTTGACGACATAACGAACGAAAGACATTCAAATTTTTGTGGTACATGAAAGTGACCAATTAAGAATTGCATTGTTAAAAAAAGAAAAAACAAGTAAAAGTGCTATATTCGGCTGTGCCGAATCTTAAATACCCTTCACAGATGTAATTCTTCTTTCTTTCTTGCTAAAACAGTAAGTAGGTTTAATTAAAAAATAATTTAAAAAATGATGTTATCAGTTACTTTTATATATAAGACTCCGTTTAAATTTTTTGGTTAGGAGGCTAAATGTTTGGCTCTTCTTACTTCTAATACCTCTGACCGTCTTTGAAATATATTATATATGTTTAATTTACAAACAAAAAGAAAAAATCCGTTTCACGTACCCCAAAAGGTTCTAATTGTCCAACCGTAGAATAGTCTTTTAGATTTTTGTTTGTTTTTAATACCAATTTATTTCTTCCTGATATAAAGTAGGTATAATTCATCGTAAAAATCAGAAATAACAAATTATATGGTTACTTTTATGAATCAGAAAATGTCGATATTCCAAATCTGAAGTTGGATTTTTAATATTTTTGGTTTTTAATACCAATTTGACTCTTCCCGAAGTATGAAAAAGATTTCATTCACACACAACCGAAATAAGGAACTTGCATGGCTACTTTTATGTACTAAAAAACTGGAACCGAATTTTTGATACCAAATTAATTCTTCCTGAAGTATAAGATAGGTTTAATTCACTAAAAAAAACAAAATTTGGAATTTATGTGGGTACTTTTATGTACCAGAAATATTTCGATTTTCCAACTCTGGAAGCGAGTTTTGATTTTTCTACCAATGCAATTCTTAGTGAATATTTAAACTTTTTGGTCACTTTCATGTACCAAAAAATATTTCATTTGTCCAGCCCTGGAATCGAAATTTAGATTAGAAAGATTATTATACCAATTCTGTTCCTCCTGAATTATAAAATAGTTTAAATTAGCAAAAACAACAACGTCAGTTGCATCTTTTGTTACTTTTAAGCATAAAAAATATTTCAATTTTTCAACCGCGGAAACGAAATTTAAATTTAATGAGGTGTGAAATAGTTTTATTTAAGAAAAACCTAAAATTTGTTACCATTTTGGTCACTTTCATAAACTACAATATATTGCAGTTATCCAACCCTGGAGTCGAAATTTTGATTTTTTTTAATATTTGATACCAATTTGTTTTTCATGAATTAAAAAATAGATTTAATTAGTAAGAAAACCGACGTTACTTGGCTTTTTGGTTACTTTTATGTATAAAAAAAATTCAATTTCCCATCCTTGGGAGCGAAATTTTCACTTTTGTTTTCCTTTTTTTATACCAATTCTAGTTTTGATTAGCTACAAAGTCGTTTTATTTACGAAAGACTTAAAATTTGCAACCATTTTCGTCACTTTCATGTTCTACAATATATAACATGTACCAGAAAAAATTTTAAATTTCCCAGCCCTGGAATTGAAATTTTAATTTTTTTTGCTTTTTATCAACGCGACTCTTCATGAGGTATATAGTAGTTTTATTAAATTTTAAATTTTTAACCATTTTGGTTACTTTTATGTATAAATAAATTTAAATTTCCCAACCCTGGAAGCTAAATTCTAATTTTTCAAACTTTTTTATCAATGCAAATCTTCATGAGCTATAAAGTGATTTTATATAAGAAAAATTCAAAATTTGTAACCATTTTGGTTATTACATGTACTACAAAATAATGCAGGTACCAAAAAAAACCTTTATTTTCCCAACCCTGGAAGTTAAGTTAAGCCACTGTTAACCACAAGACAATTGCTGACTAGGTTTCCTTAGTTCACTATCCTTATTTAGGATTCCAGCTAAACCACGAGCCAACCAATCATTGCTGATTCAGTTAAGAACATATATTTTTGTATTTGTACATTTGTTGTACCATATTGAAATATGTTTATTGCAACACAAATAATTTTAGCAACGAATTATTGATATAATTATGCTTATTTATTATTCTTTAGAATTAAGGTAAACAATTATGTTAAATAATCATATTTTAATGTATAAAAGAATGTCAATAAAATAATTCAGTTAGTTGATGTTGTGAAAAGAAACGAGTGATACGTGCTTTATTTATTTTTTTTTTGTTCTCTATAACAAGATAACCGTAACTGGCGCCCGAGCAGTCTAAAAAACGTAAAGATTTTAAATTCTAATTGTGCAAGTGCGTAACGAATTTTAATAAAATAAAAAAATTAAAACAGGATTAAACTTAAATCTTGCCAAGATTTAAAACAAAAAAGAGTAAAGTTAATTATCCTTTTATAATGTAGTGCCGCACATTGGTTCAAGAGCGGCATTAATTCATTTATTTTATATCTCCTGATTTAGCTGATTTTTTTACAGTTTGTAATAAACAATCTAGCTAGCATGTACCAAAAATATTAGGTTTATATCTTTGTTACTTTTTTGTCCAGAGATATTCAAAGTTGAGCTAAGTAAATGAGCTTCAAATGAACATATTATATATGTTACTTTCTATCGGTTCGTGATTCTAAATTACTCTTATAATGACACCATAATGCATTTTTTATATACATTTGGATGCTATACATTATATATATACATATAAAAAAGTTCAAAATAAAAAAATAAAAAATTTCTCTACTACTAAAAATGGTCCAAAAATATTTATTTTCTCTAACTTCTATGGCTTGTATCTATTGATCTCCAACTGCCTCTAGCTTATATTACATTAAAGCTTGAAGTCTCAGCTAACGATTTATTTAAAATTCAGCTGCTCATTTTTCTCTTAAGCAATTCCGGTATAAAAAACTTAAAAAAGTTAGGAAAAATTTCCTTCACAAGCATTTTATTGCGCATGCCATATCAGCTTTGTGTCTTTTTTTGCTTGTGTACTACGATGCGTTGCGTCATTAGTAGCTGCTTTGTTTTTGTGATTATAGGTTATAAGTTTACTGCCATTTGGCATATTGTCGGAGGAAGCTATGGAAGCTCGAAATAAAGATTACAGATGTTATCGCCTAAGGCACTCCAGAAAAGCTCATCGCATATCACCAAATGTTACTAGCATCTTCAGTCCATATATAAATTCATACAGTAAACAGTTCAACAAGGATATATTGAAATTTTTTGATGAAGTAAAAAATTTGTTATGTTAATAAAGGTACACGAATTACTTTGTTTTTCAAGTTTTTTTATATTTACTTCGATTTATTTGCAGATATTTTCACTATACTCGTATATGCACATGAATGTTGTATTTTATTTATATTTGAATCAAATAAAAAACACACAAATTTAAATCTATAGCTTTTTTAAACTATCTAGCTTTTTTAACAAGAAGAATATTGCATTTTATGTGAGAGGTGAGCGTGGCTATTGGCAGATTTTGCTAATTTTTTCACCATTCATTAATATTATCATAAAATTACAATGAGTAAAAAATTGTGACTACAATGATTTTTAACTTTTGTGTTTTATGGGAAGTAGGCGTGGTTGTGCTCGGATTTTTTTCATATTTGCAGTATTTGTTTACCACAACCCAGTATTAGTCTATACCAAAATTCAAGACTCTACGATGTCTCTTTCTATTTAATGCCACCAAAAGACTCTAAAATTAGTGTGAATTTAACGATTGAAAAAGATTCACTCCAAATTTCACACAAATCTTGCAGAACCACCAAGGAAACATCTGAAGGGACCATCCAACTCAACTCACCAAAAACTCAACAGTGATACAACCCGTACCACAGTAATCACTTAATCTCTGTCCAAAAGGAAATCTACGGACTCTCCAATTGAGCCATGTAGTTCATTATTATAATACTGTAAGATATCTCAGTTTTACAAACTAGAAATATATCTACATATGTGACAGGGAAATTTATTAAAAAAACAACAACAAAATATATAATTTGAAGTGGGACAAAATACTATTAAAAATATATCTAAATACATTTGTAGTGCCTTAAGAGTTTTTAAGGCAAGTTACTGCAATACATAACTTTCCGTTTAGTAAGTATGCTAATTTATTAACTAATAAATTTAGTTAATCAAACTTATTGGACCGAATTCAAAAAGAATCTTTAGCATTAAATAAAAACGCGTCTTGGTAAGTAACGCTGCGATTACACATGCAAGTATGGGCATGCCATTGTTGTATACGTATTATCAACGAAAAATTATTCGAAATAGTCGAATCTCATCCAATTTGCTTTTCTGTCTAGACATACCATTGATAGTTCATTTTCAAAATGTCGTCGAAGCGTAAACTTCGATTTTGATTCCATTTCAACTTTTTGTTTTGTTTGTTATGTAGAGTTACCGAGTTCACCATATATGCGCATTTTTGGGGAAAAGGTTAGCATATATTTTTATTAATATTATTTTAATAATATGAATGCTCTTTAATTAACAAACTGCATAATAATACATTAAATAAGTTAAAACTTTAATTACAATTTTACTGTAATCCAGAAAGTTTGCATTAAATTTTTGGCAGGGTAACATTGATTATCGTTTTGAAATTTAGCGGCATGCAAGTGCCAAATTTTACTCGCATGCAAAATTAGCTGCCACTAGAAAAAAATTTATGTGTTTTAGTAAAAAGTTGTAAGTGTATTGAATTTTTCGAACTCCCAGTGGCATGTGTAAACGCTAAGAAAGTATAATATCAGAAACTGTGGATAACTATTTAATGTAACTTATTTAATTTTCATGTATTTTCTTTTCTTTTCAGCTAAACAGTAATCAATTCATGTATGCAAATTTGTAATTAAGTTTCTTTTATGATAATTAAGTTCATTAACTTTAAGCAGTTTATTAAACGTTTTACTTCATACGTAACAATTAATAAAATGTTATTATTTACATGAAAGAAAAACATAAGAATAAAAAATGGTAAGTATTAAATTAAATGAACAATGAGACAAGTGTCAAAAAAATTGAAAAAATTAAACATTACAAAAAACCACTGCTGTGGAGAAAACCTCAATAGCCGTCTTGACCTTCGTGTACGTGCACGACTTTCCCGATCACTCACTCTTTTGACGCGAGATTGTCCTCGCGGACTACCACTATTTAGCCGGGTTGGAGGTTGGACTCTTCCTTGAACCATTTGCCTTTGGCCTGTAACCCTAGGACGTAGTCTTTGGGCCAAGCTCGCCAGAACCTCTGCTGGAGAGCGCATAGCATCCGCGATCGCTTCAAGTATCGCAGTTTGTTGGCGCTGACGTTTCCGACGTATTTTGGCGGCAGCGAACGCAGACCCTCTCCAATTAGAAGATGTGCCGGAGTTAATGCATCCCCGTCGTTTGAATCTGGTGACAACGGTGCTATTGGTATGCTGTTTAACACCGCCTCTACTTCTGCGAGCATCGTCAACATTTCTTCTTGTGTGACCACCGCACTGCCCACAGGTCGTAGTAGGTGTTTCGCTTGTTTTACGGCCGCTTCCCATAGCCCTCCGATGTGCGGTGCTCTGGGAGGTACGAAGGTGAACTTGACCTTGTATGACGTTGTGTATGACACGATGTTCTCTCTTTCTCTGCTTCTCGAACGCGTTGAATAGATCGTGCAATATTCTGCTGGCTCCCAGAAAGTTGGTCTCGTCGCAGTACACTTTGCGGGGGAGACCTTTCCTGCCAGAGAACCTTTTAAAGGAAAGAATAAAAACGAAGAAGATAAATCAGATAAAGCAGACAAAAACTGCTATATGAATTTTAATTGGTGGTCTACCGCGTATTCGCAATAAAATTTGTACCGGCCGCAAAGCTTTTACCCTATCGCCGGGCAAGTTTCCCACTATTTGACTCATAAGCTTTGGTTTATAGCTATAACAGTGAACACAGTTACGTACGATCTTACTGCACTTCTCTTTGGCATTTATAAGCCAAATGTTTTCTCCTGACAGGTATATTAGTGCTATCGTACCAGCGTGGCAATTTTCGAAGAGCAGATGTGCAACCTCCCACCTACCCTTATTAGTGACAAGTTTCGGTTATGTTCTGTAAATTCATGGATAAATGGTGTGAGTCTTTGAATATTCGACGGCAATACCAGAGATTTATATAATTTACTAATCTTATCGGAAAAATTATCTCATTGGATAACTTCTACTGCTAAACTCGTCTCTGAGCAGCCGTCACACAGTGCTTTGTCCCCATATAACGATGGGACAAAAACAGAAGGAGTTGTCAGATATTTTTGAAATTTGGTACACTAGCATAAACTAGCCTAGTTAAGAAAAATATGAATTTTTGGAAAAATCGGCCAGAGGACACGCCTACCTCCCATGTGTCCTGAAAGTGAAAAATATAATTTTAGCTTCAATAATGCCCACAAAATTACAAAAAGTGGTCATGCTGATACATATGCAAATAGCAACGTGTGTGTAAATTTTTATTTAAATCGGACAAAGGACTCAAGGTCCTGCCATATATCCTTTTTATTAAAAACCCTGTCACTCCTACAAAAATTGTCCGATCGTAATAAATTTTGGTATGTTAATTGATATTTGCAATATTGTTAATTGATTTATGCCAAATTTGGGTAGAATTGGATTATCAATGTGGAAAATACAAAAATTATCATTAATTGAAAAATAGGCTAATCATTAATTGAAAAATAGGCTAAAACGGTTAAAATACTCTTGCAAAAATAAAACTATAAGGATTTTTGAAAGATAACATAAATGAAAAAATTAAAGATGAAAACTAGCAATGTTAACGTCAAAAAAATCATATCGCACTTGATCCATCCAAATTTTTATTTTTTCACTTTTCAAAAAAAATCGACGCGTAGTATTAATATCCGCTGTAAAAATATCGTGCTATTTTGGCTACTTTTTGTTAATAAAATGGTTGGTTTAAAAATTCCTTTTCATATGCCTTTAATATTAAATTTAAAACTGTTTTGCTTCTACTGAACATTTTGACTTAATACCCTCCTGTTGATTAAGTGCGATATATTTTGATAAAAAAATTAAAATTTTGGATTTTGAAACATAAATTATAATAGCTTAACTTAATAATTATATTTTATAACTCCTAAAATAAAAAACGTTAAAAAAAGATATAAAGACAAACTTATAACAAAGCATCATCGCTACTTGATTCTTCCCAAAACCAATTTTCGCTTCACGAAGACCTCATCTCGTCTTCTATTATCGCATCTTCGATTTCAACATTTTCTCCAAGAATATATTTCTCAATTTCAGCATCTATTATATTATTTTTAATCTTAATGTTTCTCTTTGATGATAATACGGGATCTGAAGACAACAACAAATAGGTCCAATAGCACTCACGATCACTTATGTTAAAGGCAGTTAAATTTGTAACACTTGCGGTTTTTATACAATAGCAATTTTTATAGAAAATAAAAAATTCTCTCGCACTTCCGAAAAAAGCTTCAAAATCGAAGTCAATCGCAACTTACAATTTACACAATAATTTAAATATGAAACAGAATCTAATTTATAATTTTTTACCATTCAAAATATAAAACATGTTACGCAATGATATTAAACACTCTTAAATGCCTAATATTTGAGTAAAAATCATAAAATTAGCCATTTCAAAAAACGCATTTTTTTTAAGTTGTGGTAAAAAATAGGCACTAATTTTTGAATACCCTGTTAGTTAAGAGTATAAACTTACAAAAACATGAAAAAAAAAATTTCTAATTTTATATAATTTTTTTTTATACTCCATCAAACTTTAGTAATTTTTGGATTTTCAACAAAAAAAAGGGTTTTTCAGAGCAATAAAAAAAAGTTATTTTGTAAATAAATACTAAATTCTAAATTTTAGTTTAACTGCAAATATATTAAAGTACCTGAAAACCAAATTTCGAGTGATTTAAAAAAAAAAATTAATTTTTCAGAATTATTTTTGTGAAACAACTAAAACCTATATTTCTGTTAAGTCATTTTTGCAAGAAATTATCTGATTTTAACGCCCTGTCGTGGTGGCAAAAGCAATCAGAAATTTTTTTTTTTAACATTTATTTGAGATACCTTATTATCTTTCAAAAAATCTGTATTTAAAAACAATTTGAGACAAAATTTTTTTTATTTTTGTCTATGGGTCGAAGCATAGTGCGTCAACTTCTCGTGCTTCAACACGTTCATCTTCAGATGAACGCGTGATTCTGGCCTCAGCAGTAGTAAAAGTAAAATGTAGATCTGAGATTTAATTTTAGCACGAGAATTATTAGATTCGAGTTCACAAGCCAATTTAATTACCGAGGAACTAGCTCAAACTCTTAGAATAAAGCGAAAAGGAGGTACTATTATTCGGGTTCTCAAACCAATTTAATTACCGAGGAACTAGCTCAAACTCTTAGAATACAGCGAAAAACAGGTAGATTACACTTGTCAGACATTAGTGAAACGAGTTTGTGGCAAAATCTAAAATAGAAATTACCATTATGTCGGGAATTAATCCTGAAAGATTCACTGCAAAGTTTTGGGTGTTAAGTTCAATCACCAACTTTCAACCTGATCGCAGAATTTCTATTAACAATTGGAGCATTCCAAAAAATATTGAGCTGGCAGATCCGGAATCCTATAAGCCACAGAAGGTTGACTTGTCAATAGGTGGTGAAATGTAGAGCCTTAAGAGTTTTTAAGGAAAGTTACTGCAATACTTAACTTTCCGTTTAGTAAGATTGAGCGTTACTATTATACTGAACATCAGAGTTATAACGATGCAAAAGTTTATTGTTACATTTTTGGACAGTACACCTACAGTATGTCCTTTTCTCAGAAAATTTATGCACGCAGGTAGCAGCTTTATGAATTCGAGTCTCTGAATCACTGGCACAGTGACAAAGGACGAACAGTTATATATATTGTAATTTCCAGACTTGCAGAACAAACAGTTTACATTCGACTGTTTCGATTTTGTTACAGCTAGTGATGTTCTTTCGTTTTTCTTAGGCATGAAATCCTGTTTAGATTGAAATGAATTTTTTTTAATTTTATATTAGAGGATTCATCAGCAGAAATGTGCTGGTATCTATTGTTTAACATAGCCTCGCTGTCAGACCATAATGGAAGTATCTCTCAAGCTGTTCTTCCCATTTGGATTTAGTTACTGGGTAAACTTTTGCCATCAATAGATGAATCAGAATAGCATTTGAAATCTTTTTATCATCGCCAGTTGACAACAACGGATCATAAATGGCGGATACTGTATCGATTAAGTTTCTCAAGGCTGGAGCTGAAGGTTTACTAATCTCATGAAGATCGAAAAGTTTTGATATTGTTTTAAGGAAAATCAATCATTGTCGTACTTTTTTCAAGCTCGCAATTGCTTTGGGATAGTTTCCTTCAGTAACTTGAAACGATTTTACTGTACCTAAAGCTTCATCACTTAAACACGAAATTAGGTGGTTAAAATTCTTAATATATGTTAGTGTTGGATCGTTGTGTACCCAAATTTTCAAAAATACTCATAAAGTTCTTATACTCCGAGTATTTTTCACTGAATTTGGAAAGTCTCATATTCGGAAGCCCAGAATAATGAGTTTGCATGAATGAAGCTTCTGGCAAACTTGTTCTTCTATCTTTGGCCTGAAGACTCAATAACAAAGACTTCGTGGTCACACATAGATCTTCAAGAGCTGAATGATCATCGGTTTCTGAATTTATAACTTCTGATTGTGACTCCATCGCTTGAGCTATATGCTCTTTCAAAATTTCCAACCTACACTCAATCTCAAAGGAATTAAAAAAAGTAGTCTTTTCAATAATTGACCTTTTAATTCTGTCAATATTTTCAACTGCCCTGAACTTTCTATGCATAAGGTATCGATACTTTATGATCCAGACGGTCTGTGATATTTTTTACCACCAGCCAGTTTATATCAATTATATATATTTCGAATGTAAGCAATTACGAAAATTGTAATTTTTTATATTTGGTATACAGAATTTCTTTGCGTAAGTGGTGTGTTAATAATTTTTATATAATATAAATTAACTTTAATTAATGTTCACAATAATGTTAGGGTACTCGCGACAGCAAGTTCCAATATTACAAATATGTCTTTAGTTACTTGTATACTTAAGCTATGTACAGACGATTGTCAGATCTAACAATATTGTAAGACCTGACAATGTGCTGACAATATACTGAGAAAGAAAAATTGTTTTAATATGTTAAATTGTCAGTTTACACGATTGTAAGAAAACCTTACAATTTCATTGTCAGACAGTTGTAACACAATAAATTTATCTACCAACAGAAATTGTCAGTTTACACTGTTGTCAGATTCTCTCAGAGAACATCGATACTAGTACATTTTATTGCCTACTTTAAGGGGACGTGAGAGAGCCAATACAAAATCAAACTGAAAGTAGGCCTGCGATCGACTTACAGAAGATGCCGATTTGTGGGGTATTATTTGTGGGGTGCCGTCAAAGATAAGTGTTACGCCGACAAGCCAGGGACAATTGACGCTTTAAAGGACAATATTCGTGAAGCCATTGGTGAAATACAGCTGTGTGCTTAAAAATTGGACCGATCGTGTAGGCTACGGCATGGCAAGCCGAGGCAGCCATTTAAAATGAAATTATTTTCCATTATTAACCGGAAGGTTTATACTTTCAAATAAAAAAAGAAATTTGAGAATATATTCAGTAGTTTTTTTATAGCATTTTCAAAAAAAAAAAGTTATTTGGCGGACCCGTATATACTATATATGTAAAGATATGTATGTGAATATATTGCTTTTGTAGCCATATTAAATCATATGTTATAGGAAATTATTTCTTTATTATTATTTGTTTCTTCAATGTTTTGTTTTCTTTTCAACTTTTGCTTTTCAATATGTATGAAAATACATTGAAATTTTCTCTGACAATGGTGCCATTGTCAGATGAAGTACTTTAAACACTTCTGCCAATAAAAAATAACCTTACAATGTCTGACAATTATCTGGAAATGGTAAAATAGATTGTGCAGACGATTGGCAGATGTCTTACAATATTATTATCTCACAATGTACTGACAATGGTTTTTCTGACAACGTTGCAAGACAAAAATTGTAAGTTCACACGATTGCTAGACATTTTCTGACAAATTTTCTGCCAATATTGTTATACCTGACAATCGTCTATACATAGCTTTATATATAAATTGTTACTTGAATTTTTTGTTCCATCATACCTAAATACTTGAAATTATTGTTTTATTTAATTACCGTCATATACAATAAACCTCGTTCTACGAATCACCACAACTACAATTCTTATAACTGTTTCAAACTGCCATAAATGGCACACCGAATGCAATGTGGTTAATAATAAAGTATTTGTAAGAAGTGTGAACAGTCACTCTGTAAAATTAATATTAACAAATTAAGGGCCATTATTACAACTTAAAGTTAGTTAAAAGTAAGATTTTATCAGACATATAAAAGGCTTTCCATTATTGCAAATTGGATTCAACTTACCAGGTCGGATAAACTTACATGTAATTTGTCGCTCACTTTAGGTTAAAAAAATTTTGCAAATGATAAAGTTTTTATACGTTCGATAAAATCCTACTTTTAACTAACTTTAAGTTGTAATAATCGCCCTAAATGTGTTAACGAGTGAAAACGTTAAATTCGACCGGGTCGGATCTTAAATACCCTCCAAATATTTAGTAAGTAAATTTAAAAATGTTTAATGTAGTAAGTATTTTCACGGACATTTATATTGCTATATTAAATTGAATTACGATTCATAGGCTAATTGTTCGAAATTTGTTTTTAAATCTCAGAAAGACATCATAAATATTCCAAGGCACAAAATAAAGTCAACATCAGGTTTATTCAACTTACAAAGCAGAGCAGAATAGCTGTTTTCGAAAGCCGCAACACCTTCCTCATCAGTGCTCATGTGTATTGTGTTTATCACCTCTTATTAGGTGGCTTAGTTGAATGTGATAACAGTTCCTATTTACACAAATTATATTGTGAAAAAAAAATCCGAGAATTGATTCAACCTGATGTTAACATGTTATTGTTTTATTACCCGTGTTACCGTTTGATTATTTTTCTTCATGTCCCATTTTTCTGAATTTTTTGTTCCATCATACCTAAGTCAAACTTTTTTGGTTCGAATTTTATACTTAAGACATGTGAACGTTTTCCAATTTTATTATTGGTAGCTCAAGCCATAGCTTAAATTTGTATGTAGTAAGTATTTTCACGAACATTTATATTGCTATATTAAATTGAATTAAGATTCATAGGCTAATTGATCGAAATTTGTTTTTAAATCTCAGAAAGACATGATAAATATTCTAAGGCACAAAGGAAAGTCAACATAAGTTTTATTCAACCAACACAGCAGAGCAGAACAGAAGTTTTCGAAAGCCGCAACACTTTCCTCATCAGTGCTCATGTGTATTGTGTTTATCACCAGTTATTAGGTGGCTTAGTTGAATGTGATAACAGTTCCTATTTACACAAATTTTATTGTGAAAAAGAATCCGAGAACTGTATCAACCTGATGTTAACATGTTATTGTTTTAATACCATGTTACCGTTCGAATATATTTCTTCATGTCCCACTTTTCTGAATTTTTTGTTCCATCATACCTAAGTCAAACTTTTTTGGTTTGAATTTTATACTTAAGTACATATGAACGTTTTCCAATTTTATTATTGGTAGCTCAAGCCATAGCTTAAATTTGTATTTGTAAAAATGTTTAACTTGGTGGGACAGAGTTGCTTTATATAATATCGTACGTCCTTGCCCACTAAAGAGGCGAGGTTCAAAAATAGACAATATAGTGTTTTCCACAGACGAACGTATGGGCATTGCTAGGCCGTCTTAGACTTCATCAAGAATATATATACTTTATGGTGTCCAATTCTCTTTGGAGAGTATTAAAACTGTATTTTGGCGGGGTCGCTCTGGCAAGTGCTGTGGGGGAGACATTTCACCTATGTCATAAAACTCTAAAAATAAATGTTTGGTGTAATTATATACAATATTTGGGGTTTTTTATAGGGTCATTTAGGGCTCAGATCGTCTTAGATTTCATCACTGATGGCGAATATATATACTTTATGGGGTCTCAGATGGATATTTCGCTGCGTTACAAACGGAATGACAAAGTGAATATACCCTCCATATTCTTTTTTGGGGTACTATAATTAGCAAATGAATATCAATAAATGTTTAAATTTTTATGGTTAAAAATATAATTGAATTTAACGCAAACGTTTTGTATTCTAAGTATTAACGGTTGTGATACTTCTTCAAGCAATAATTACCCTACGCACTATGTATGCTGTATGGAAAGTATTTATGACATAAGTTGAGGTAAAAAATCAATCATTTCTAACAAAATTTCAAAATAATAAAAAAGTGTTAAAAGATAATTAATTACTTAACGTATGGATATCTGCTTTCCATACATAAACAAAATTTTTGGGGAAAAAAAATTATTTCATAAAAAAATTTCATATAAGAATTACTTTTATTAAAATACAAAAATTGTTCCCATATAGAATAATTATAAATGTGTTTTCTTTCCACTTTTTGAATCATATTTAAGAAACAATGCAACACTACGCCTAACATGTTCTTTCCACGCTGTTTCAGCCACGACTAAATAGAACAACTAAATTAATAACAGCAAATTTTTTCTGCCTGCGTGTTTATCTTTTTCGCTCACTTACAAAACATTAGATTTATCTTGTTCACCTCTGCTTTTATTTATTTTCTTACTGTTTTGTGTCTCTTGATTTGATGCACGCGTTTTTTTAGCGTTTGCTAAGAATGTATAAAGGCTCAATTAGCCGAACGTTGAAATCGTAAATGTGAGCTAAATGTAAATGTTAGGTATATTGCTATACTTATAGAATGCTTAAAATAGTGTCATATGTTTTTGACAAAAACAGACAACAAATAATTATTTTTAAAAACAAAATCATAAAAAATTCCCAAAATATTGTGTTTCTTGTAAGCTATATCGATTGAGTGTATTTAATAAAGAAAATAATATATGTAATATAATGGATGTGGAAGATATGTTTATCACAAAAAATCTGATGCGCATCACTTTCAAAAATAAATACAATGAAACTCTATACAACTGTTTAAAACATTGATGGCACTTTAATATGTTAATGTTACTGGCGTTCGTGTTGAAAAAGTACTCAAATTAATTAAATGGTACAAAGAGGTATCAGAAACACCAATATACACAACTAATAGTATAATAAGTCATTCCTTGGCATAAGTTTAATGAAATGGGCACATTTTTTTCCATATTACAATATATATTATATGTTTTGCAATATTGAAAAATGTTTATATATACGGACAAACGAGTGTTTAATACATCTGAAACGAACAACCAAATACAGACATGCGATATTTCATTGAGAATAAAACATTTATTTAGAAAGTGTAATGGCCAAACATGGTGAAATAAATGTTAGAGTTGAATGTTATGTGAGAGGCGTCAGAATCACCTCTGTGTGCTGGAAAGTTTTGTGCACTGGCAATACTGTGATTGTGATCGCTGAACATATCAAATTAAAAAAAAAAAAATATAACGGGATCATCGTATGATGCAAAGGGAATGTTCTAGAAGGAAAAAACAGGCGTCGTCGCGATTGAAAAATGTTTATGCTGTCTGTTTGGTGGAAGCTGTTGTGGTGTAAAGTTGTGCGAACTTAAAAAAATAAAATAAAGTAAAAATTTCAAACTTTGAGTTGTGCAAAATAAAATATAAATGGTGCCAAATAAACTATAAACTGTGTAAAGTTTTGCTAAATAATAAATATCAATTAAAGTAAAAATAGAAAAAATTTTGTTTGAAACTAAATGATGTTAATCTGTTCACGTGTGTTTAAGTCCTGAATACTTTTTAATTAGTTGAAGAAAAATATTATTTTTCGAACTCTAAGCAGTGTAAAAGCGCTTGACAGAGCTATATACATATTTAGTAAACGCAAGACCTAGTAAAGGAAAATTCATGAAGCACTCAGAGGATTCCTGGTAAAGCCAACCAACCCAAAAGTTAACCTGCCAAGAAAAAACCAGTAAAAAGGAACTTAAGCCAGCCAGATAGAGGTATACAGTATCAAAAGTATTCGAATTTTGTTTAACAAATATTTTAAACAAGGCACCAAATAAATTGTACTTATCGATTATTACATTTATATAATTCAACAATATAAAACCCCGAACAAATTCTACTTATGAAATTGCATACATACATATATTATTTGAATAAATCCAGCGTATAAACCAGCGGCGCTGGTGTGAGACTAAGGATTCCAGAAAAAAAAAACGGAAACTGTAACGGTATATCATCAACTTTTAATATATAAATGTATATATATTCCCTATATTTAAATAACTGTGTGTGTGACGGGAGGCGAATTAAGTTATTTAGCCACGGCAACAATTTAAATACCTGGAACTGTGCTGTAAAAGATATAAGCAGCGAATACACTTACAAACTATCCACGCCCTATTGGTAACTATAACAGTCGCATCGTAGCCACCTAAAACAGCATCCGCAACACAAATCTCAGCGCAGCAAGATCGCAGCGATAGAAAATAACCTAAAACAGCATCAGCAACACAAATCTCAGCGCAGCACGATCGCAGCGATAGAAAATAACCTAAACAGCATCAGCAACACAAATCTCAACCGCCGCACGATAGCCAGCAATAACCACCCCAGTCATCCAGTGCAGAGTAAGTCCGTCCAACCTGTTGCGGAGTACGGGGTAAGAACAGTTCTATTTTTTGTTTATATTATTACGCCAATATTAAATAAAAATCTAAAGTAAAAACAAACTCGTGATTAGCAGGAAAACATATACAGTAAAACTGTATATCCCTAAATAATAAAAGAAACCAAAAACAAAAAAAAAATTTTCCTGAAAAATTATCTTGTATACCATACTAAAAATTTCCGGAAAAGATAGCATATTTTATGAAAGAAAAACTAAGCAAAAGAAAAAATTTATGAAATAACTAAGATATAATGAAATCCATCAATTATAGAAGAAACACAAAAATAACTTTGTAAAGCTTCAACCTAGAGTGTAAAAAGAAAAGAATTTAATTATATATTATAATTATCAATATCACTTTCTGGTATTTGTAAACCTGCTGGTAAAAGAAAACCCAAAGATTTCCCTCGTGTTGTGTAGACGTCTACCTTCAAGGAATGTAGATCGCCATATTTCATTTTTATTTACATAAAATAACCTAAACGAATTTGGTCGGCGTATCCGTTGCCACACCAACACCCTATATTAACCTTTGATATTTCAGCCTGCTGACACCATTTTCTTGAGAAACAGGGAGTTCCGGAGGCCTTCGAAATGTTCTGTGTTCGGATTGGTGAGTAGTAACAGTAACTTATATACTCATAAAAGAAAAAAAAATAACGTATTATATACATATATAACCCCTGCGGGGACACCCACGTCATAGTCAAAGTTAATTACCGACCGCAGTTGGGAAAGACAATTCGCGGTATTCTACAATTCCGTAACAACGATGTTATTGTTTTGGGTTTTTTTTTCGTGTCAGCTAGTATAACTCTTATCCTTGTATAATCTTGTATAATCAAAATTTTTCATGTCGTACCTATGTAAAATAAATAAAGAAATCCTTGTTATATTATATTACTGAATAATTAAATCACGTTGTTTTCCCTTGTACGGGTTGGAAACTAAGAAGTAAACACCGGTTGAGTATATCTAAGGGGTTCTAGCAAAATTTATCGTCTCTAGAACTAATGGGAGGTTGGGTTAAGGACGCGACTCATCATGCCAGCGGATGGAGTCTTATTTTTTTGGGTACAACGTCAAGTAAGTCACCTCAGTCTGCCTTTTCTACAGTTGCCTTCGTGTAGTTCTCTACCAGGTAAATTAACTAGATCTAAATACATCTATACAATTTGTGTTCTCCAGCCGTAAAGAAACTAAAGAGCCCCACTAAATAAAAAGGGAGTCTATAATAAACAACGTTCCCTCCTGTGTAATCCTGAGAGTATTAGTAAGGACCGAACTCCCCCACCCGACTCCTAGCTAGCCAATGAAATCAATGGCTCCCGTAGTACTCCCACTAATATTTCTCCAATTGTGGCGTTAAGCCTCAATCTACCATCGTACGTGTTTATTCGTAAAGTGACAGTGAAACCTATGTACCTTTTGGAACGACCAACTTTCTGGCTATCTTTCTAGAACAATACGCTTTGGTCAACCGAGCGAGGTTATAGCATCGTTGAATTTTTCTGGAAGAGGAAACGAAAGGAAGTAAGTCTGGTTTTAATTAGGGTACACAAATTGAGACATACTGGCGTACTGCTGGTTTGAGGGTTATGATATAATATAATCATAGCATCGAAATGAACTGGCGGACTGCTGGTTGGCTTACGAGGGTATAGACATCTAATAATAATAGAGTTCTATATAAATTATAACATAATAAACTGGCCCAAAACGTGGGGCCAAGAACGGCATAAAACGGCCCAAAATCATCCCGAGATTGTTGCGTGGCAAAGTGTAGCCAACATGGGGCAGGAGATTGTTTCTTGCAAGGTGAAGCCGACGTAACGTATCAATTCAGGTCCTAACGCGTTCTTTTGTTTCGGAAATTATTATTTTTTGGTTGTTACTGAAATAGTTAGTATTTTTTTTCCTCTTTCAAATGGGTAACCAGAGTTTTCGAAATGTTTTGGATTCTGAGGTGGAATACTAAACAGTCCTTGTATGGATTTTTCGTGGACTTGAGAGTATCGAGTGATGCGACCTATGAGTTAACTGTTTATATTTTCTATCTTCAAAATGTGGTGCGTTATAGAAAACATGGGAAGACAAAATCGCAAAGGTTGCGATGGAACTGGCTTGTGTGAGGCAATCGTTTTTGTTTTGAGGAATTAAATTTTAGTGGAAACGGCCTTTTGCTAGCGAGCGAATATCTCTCCCAAGTTTATTTCCCAAAACCAGGATATAATGCCTGACGAAGGGATTGGATCTCATAACTCAGTTTCATTCATTCTTTGCATTACCATAGTCCACTAGTATTACGATTGTTTTTTTTTTTGTGACTTATTTGATTGTACCCTAAGTAAATTTATATAACGTGTTTGCTTCAAGGTTGCCAACCCCGAGAAGGGAAACAGAACCATTATCAATTATTCATTTTCGTTTGAATATAAATACCTAATAACCTATATAGAGATACGTACAATAGACCTTATTCGGAAATACCTATCAACAATATATATACATATATTTACAGCTAAATATATATCGCAGATTTCGATAGAAGTTATTAATTTTTTTTTGTCAGCTGTATATCCGGTTGAGTTACAGATTCATTGCTCAGTAGTTATTTTGTTAGAGCGGGATTTCAATTTCTTTTGTACTGGGAGAATTTTATTCGATAAAAGATAACAAGATGTCATTACCACGCACACCTCCCAGTGAACCAACCGCTTCTACATCTTCCGCTGCGGGTGAAGATCTTTGCTTAGTTTGCTCTACGAATTTGGCAGAGGATGACTCTTGTCTAAGGATAAATCGATGTAGCCATGTGTTTCATAGATCCTGTATTGAAAACTACTTATCGAATTCATCGTACTGTCCTACCATGCGAATTAGCGGATTTGAAAGGAATTAGTCGGCAGACTCAACAGACTGCGTCGTCATCGGTTAGAAGTCGAGGAGCTATACCGCGAACTTATAACACGCGGAGTCAAAATAAGCGATTATTTGATGATAATCATGCACCTGTAATTGAAGTAGAGATGGAAGTGCCAGTCGCTAGTAGAGTAGATGGGGCAC
The DNA here is from genome assembly GCA_951800035.1 of Linnaemya tessellans. NCBI lineage: Eukaryota > Metazoa > Arthropoda > Insecta > Diptera > Tachinidae > Linnaemya > Linnaemya tessellans. Next base: position 90,400,042 of record OX637532.1, read on the forward strand.
AGGCTCAGCGACATTCCATAGAAAATGAAACAAGTCGCAATGAACCCGCTGATACAAATCAAAGTGGATCTGTTATTCCATTAGATATAAATCAATTTAATCAGATGCTCGAATCAACAATGGCTAGATTATTAACTAATTTCAACTTCTTTCCTAATTCGCAATCTAACTCAAATAATTGTCGACCTAATGGACAAAGAGATATGTCAGGCAATAGACCTATACCACCTAATCCTAACATTGGAATCCATAATAATCACCTTACTAATAATGGTAATAATAGAGCATGTTTGTCGCCATCAGCCGACTCAAGAAATTCTTCGTTTAATCCAGATTAATGGACTACCATTATACAAAGTTGGAACATACGATTCGATGGTTCGTCATCAGGTCTGACCATTGAGGAGTTTTTATACCGGGTTCAATCTTTAACTTTAGATCATTTTAATGGAGATTTTACGCCAGTGGAAAGGAATCTCAATATCTTGTTGAACGGAAAAGCCAAGGAATGGTACTGGAGGTATCGAAAACAAGCTAATTCGACAGCCTGGGCACCTTTCTGTGAAGCCATAACATGCCAGTATCGGGATTTTAAATCGTCCTTTGAGCTGAAGGAAGAAATACGTAGTAGAAAACAGGAAGTTGGTGAGACGTTCGGTTACAAGTTCCTATACCGGAAGGGGAGCTCATTGAGATTCTAAGTCGCAATCTTAGACCGGAAATTCGGCAAGATACGTTATATACCTCTGCGCATTCCATACCGCATTTGCGACGATTGCGTAAAAATCTACCAATGCGAACGCCATATTTTCAAAACACCCGACGACAAGTGGCTGAGTTAGAACTGGAAAAGCACCAGGAGGATGACACATGCAAAGAAGAAATTAATGCAGTAGTGGCGAAGGAGAAGAAACATAATTGTTGGAATTGTGGCAAACCTGATCATTTTTGGTATGACTGCGAAGAGGACCGCACTATATTCTGTTATGGGTGTGGGGCCAAAGACACATATAAGCCTCAATGTTCTAAATGCGCTATTAAACGAATTTCGTTTTCCAAGACTGCTCCAAATTCAAAAAACTGAAGGAAATTTCTTCTAATGTTACTGCTAGTCAGACCGTAACAAAGGAAAATAGTAAAATTTTATCTATTCTCAGAAAACCTAAATTATATGATGAAATAAAACAGTAGTGGCGAAGGAGAAACAACATAATTGTTGGAATTGTGGCAAATCTGATCATTTTTGGTATGACTGCGAAGAAGACCGCACTATATTCTGTTATGGGTGTGGGGCCAAAGACACATATAAGCCTCAATGCTCTAAATGCGCTATTAAACGAATTTCGTTTTCCAAGACTGCTCCAAATTCAAAAAACTGAAGGAAATTTCTTCTAATGTTACTGCTAGTCAGACCGTAACAAAGGAAAATAGTAAAATTTTATCTATTCTCAGAAAACCTAAATTATATGATGAAATAAAACAACAGAAATTAACTAAGGACAACGAGGAAGAACAAGAAAACAAGATTCTTTTTCCTATTCTCCCTTACCATGTACGATGGGAAAATTACATTGCTAAACGGAACCAAATTTTTTCGACCAACAACAGTCAAGGTGGAACCGTACAATCTGTTTCCAGACCCATGAGATCAACACGACGTAGCAGGAATTTTTATAAACTGACGAGACGGTGTAACAAGTTGTTAGTGTCTGCTTTTGTTGGAGATAGCGGGGACAATCGTTATTACGCTAAAGTTAAGTTTTTAGAATTCACTGAATACGGGTTGCTTGATACAGGAGCTAGTATTTCGTGTATTGGTGCAGAGTTAGCACAAACCAAGTTTTCAAAATTTCCAAATTTTAATAAATGTCGATCCCAAGTCAAAACGGCAGATGGTCGATCACAACCTGTTAAAGGATGGTTATTGGTAGAATTGGAATACAAAGGCCAAAAACATATGATTAATCTTTTTATAGTGCCCTCTATTAATCGTCGTCTAATATTAGGGATAGACTTTTGGAAAGCCTTTAACTTGATTCCGAATATTATTGAATCTGTAGATGTTATTAATGTAGATGGGTCAATCGGTAATCAGGTGGAGAAACCAAAAAATACTCATCCTGCAGATGTTATTAATTCAGAGTCGATAGGAAGTGTTTACCCGTTAACATCACAGCAACGTATACAACTACAAACAATAATTGAATTATTTCCCAATTTTGAGCAACAGGGATTAGGAAGAACCCGGTTGCTTGAACATCATATAGACGTGGGAGACGCCAAACCAATAAAACAACGTTATTACCCGGTTTCACCGGCGGTAGAAAAACTTATGTTTGCGGAAGTCGATCGCATGTTAGCGCTCAAAGTAATTGAACCAGCACAGTCACCGTGGAGTTCACCTATGCGATTAGTTATGAAGCCCAACAAAGTTCGTCTTTGCTTGGATGCCAGAAAGCTGAATGAAGTAACTAGAAAGGATGCCTATCCACTTCCGTCGATAGAAGATATATTTGCGAGATTACCGAAGGCGAACGTTATTACAAAGTTGGATTTAAAAGATGCGTACTGGCAGATCGCTCTATCAGATTCTTCAATGGCCTTAACCGCTTTTACAATACCAGGTCGCCCTCTTTACCAATTCACCGTAATGCCGTTCGGACTTTGTAATGCCCCTTCAACAATGTGTAGATTAGTAGATAACATAATACCGCCAGATTTGCGTCATGCAGTATTTGGATATTTAGATGATCTAATAATTGTGTCAGAGGATTTCACCTCACACTTGTCGGAATTAGTTCGGATTGCTGAAGAATTTCGTAAAGCCAATTTAACTTTGAATATATCAAAAAGTAGATTTTGTGTCATGCAAGTTCCCTACTTGGGATACGTTATTGGTAACGGAGAAATTTCTACGGACTCGGAGAAGAGAACTGCCATTTTAAATTGGCCGGTGCCAAAAACGATTCGTCAAGTACGAGGATTTTTAGGAATAGCTGGATGGTATCGTCGGTTCGTGAAAAATTTTTCTACCATTGTATTTCCAATCACGGAAGTTCTTAGTAAGAAAACGAAATTCAGATGGACACCAGAAGCGAACGAAGCCTTTGAGGAGATTAAGAAACGTCTTACCTCAGTCCCTGTTCTAATCAATCCCGATTTCTCAAAAAAATTCTTTTTACATTGTGACGCGAGCGATTATGGTATCGGTGCCGTGTTAGTGCAATTGGATGAAGACGGAAATGAAAAACCTATAGCGTTTATGAGCAAGAAATTAAACAGTGCTCAAAGAAACTATAGCGTTACCGAACGTGAATGTCTAGCTGCCATAGAAGCAGTCGACCGGTTTAGATGTTATCTGGAGCTGCAAGAATTCGAATTAATTACCGATCATGCAAGTCTGGTGTGGCTTTTGCGCCAACCGAATCTTTCGGGACGTCTAGCTCGATGAATGTTTAAACTTTAAGCCTTTAAATTTAGTATTAGTCACCTGGTGCCTGATGCACTTTCGCGTTGTTTTAGTGAGGAATTATCCGAAATAGTTTCAGTGGAGCCAGAGATTGATTTACAGTCAACCCATTTTATGGATCCAGAATATACCCAGTTGAAAACAAAAATATCGGCTGAATCAAGTAAATACCCGGATCTTAAAGTCATAGATAAATTTCTTTACATTCGAACAGAACCTTACACCACCGAATTTGAACAAGAAAAAGGTAGTTGGAAACTATGGATACCAGAAAAATTACGTCTATCCGTCATTAAAAGAGCGCATGATGAACCAATTAATTCACACGGAGGCATGGTAAAAACCATTCACCTCATACGAAGGAATTTTTATTGGCCTGGACTAGTTAGAGACGTGCGAGAATATGTAGGCCGTTGCGAAGTATGTAAAACAACAAAACCCCCAAACGTTATTCTGAGACCAGAAATGGGAAAACAGGCCGAATCTTTTAGACCGTTTCAGCAATTATATATAGATCTGCTTGGACCATATCCTCGAAGCAAGGCAGGAAATATTGGAATTTTAATAGTGTTGGATCACTTGTCCAAATTCCACTGGCTGTTCCCACTTAAGAAATTTACCACTACCACTATTATGAATTGTTTGGAAAAACAAATCTTCCATGTTTATGGCAGTCCTGAGATTATCGTGAGTGATAACGGGGCGCAATTCCGTGCAAATGATTTCAAAGCGTTGTTAACTAGTTTTGGTATTCAGCATATATGCACAGCGGTTTACTCTCCCCAGAGCAATGCGTCAGAACGAGTAAACAGATCCATAATTGCTGCCATTCGGGCTTATTTAAACGACGATCAAAGTAGGTGGGATGAGCATTTGTCGAAAATTAGTTGTGCCTTAAGGAATTCGTATCATCAAGCGATTCAAAGTTCACCTTATCATGCCCTCTTTGGCTTCGACATGATTACCCATGGTACCTCCTATGCCTTATTAAATAATATAAAAGCTCTCGAAGAGCCCGCATATCACCTAGCGCGAGACGATTATTTGCAACTCCAACGTAGTGAGTTAAGAAAAAATATCCGCAAAGCTTTTGAAGTCAGTCGCAAACAATACAACCTTCGCTCTCGTCCAGTGTTTTTTCGAGTGGGCCAAGAGGTATATAGACGGAATTTTGCGCAGAGTAATGCATCGAAAGGCATTAATGCCAAATTGCTACCACTGTTTATCAAATGCCGGGTACAGGAAAAACTAGGATCCCATTACTATACTATTGAGGATTTGCGAGGAAAATTAGTTGGAGTGTATCATGATAAGGACCTTCGTCCTTAAAGAGATTCTCTAGCCCAGTCCTTTAGTGAATTCACCGTTCTGGTCTAGTTTGTAATGGCCAAACATGGTGAAATAAATGTTAGAGTTGAATGTTATGTGAGAGGCATCAGAATCACCTCTGTGTGCTGGAAAGTTTTGTGCACTGGCAATACTGTGATTGTGATCGCTGAACATATCAAATTAAAAAAAATATATATAACGGGATCATCGTATGATGCAAAGGGAATGTCGCTATTGAAAAACGTTTATGCTGTCTGTTTGGTGGAAACTGTTGTGCTGTAAAGTTGTGCGAACTTAAAAAAATAAAATAAAGTAAAAATTTCAAACTTTGAGTTGTGCAAAATAAAATATAAATGGTGCCAAATAAACTATAAACTGTGTAAAGTTTTGCTAAATAATAAATATCAATTAAAGTAAAAATAGAAAAAATTTTGTTTGAAACTAAATGATGTTAATCTGTTCACGTGTGTTTAAGTCCTGAATACTTTTTAATTAGTTGAAGAAAAATATTATTTTTCGAACTCTAAGCAGTGTAAAAGCGCTTGACAGAGCTATATACATATTTAGTAAACGCAAGACCTAGTAAAGGAAAATTCATGAAGCACTCAGAGGATTCCTGGTAAAGCCAACCAACCCAAAAGTTAACCTGCCAAGAAAAAACCAGTAAAAAGGAACTTAAGCCAGCCAGATAGAGGTATACAGTATCAAAAGTATTCGAATTTTGTTTAACAAATATTTTAAACAAGGCACCAAATAAATTGTACTTATCGATTATTACATTTATATAATTCAACAATATAAAACCCCGAACAAATTCTACTTATGAAATTGCATACATACATATATTATTTGAATAAATCCAGCGTATAAACCAGCGGCGCTGGTGTGAGACTAAGGATTCCAGAAAAAAAAAACGGAAACTGTAACGGTATATCATCAACTTTTAATATATAAATGTATATATATTCCCTATATTTAAATAACTGTGTGTGTGACGGGAGGCGAATTAAGTTATTTAGCCACGGCAACAATTTAAATACCTGGAACTGTGCTGTAAAAGATATAAGCAGCGAATACACTTACAAACTATCCACGCCCTATTGGTAACTATAACAGTCGCATCGTAGCCACCTAAAACAGCATCCGCAACACAAATCTCAGCGCAGCAAGATCGCAGCGATAGAAAATAACCTAAAACAGCATCAGCAACACAAATCTCAGCGCAGCACGATCGCAGCGATAGAAAATAACCTAAACAGCATCAGCAACACAAATCTCAACCGCCGCACGATAGCCAGCAATAACCACCCCAGTCATCCAGTGCAGAGTAAGTCCGTCCAACCTGTTGCGGAGTACGGGGTAAGAACAGTTCTATTTTTTGTTTATATTATTACGCCAATATTAAATAAAAATCTAAAGTAAAAACAAACTCGTGATTAGCAGGAAAACATATACAGTAAAACTGTATATCCCTAAATAATAAAAGAAACCAAAAACAAAAAAAAAAATTTTCCTGAAAAATTATCTTGTATACCATACTAAAAATTTCCGGAAAAGATAGCATATTTTATGAAAGAAAAACTAAGCAAAAGAAAAAATTTATGAAATAACTAAGATATAATGAAATCCATCAATTATAGAAGAAACACAAAAATAACTTTGTAAAGCTTCAACCTAGAGTGTAAAAAGAAAAGAATTTAATTATATATTATAATTATCAATATCACTTTCTGGTATTTGTAAACCTGCTGGTAAAAGAAAACCCAAAGATTTCCCTCGTGTTGTGTAGACGTCTACCTTCAAGGAATGTAGATCGCCATATTTCATTTTTATTTACATAAAATAACCTAAACGAATTTGGTCGGCGTATCCGTTGCCACACCAACACCCTATATTAATCTTTGATATTTCAGCCTGCTGACACCATTTTCTTGAGAAACAGGGAGTTCCGGAGGCCTTCGAAATTTTCTGTGTTCGGATTGGTGAGTAGTAACAGTAACTTATATACTCATAAAAGAAAAAAAAATAACGTATTATATACATATATAACCCCTGCGGGGACACCCACGTCATAGTCAAAGTTAATTACCGACCGCAGTTGGGAAAGACAATTCGCGGTATTCTACAATTCCGTAACAACGATGTTATTGTTTTGGGTTTTTTTTCCGTGTCAGCTAGTATAACTCTTATCCTTGTATAATCTTGTATAATCAAAATTTTTCATGTCGTACCTATGTAAAATAAATAAAGAAATCCTTGTTATATTATATTAATGAATAATTAAATCACGTTGTTTTCCCTTGTACGGGTTGGAAACTAAGAAGTAAACACCGGTTGAGTATATCTAAGGGGTTCTAGCAAAATTTATCGTCTCTAGAACTAATGGGAGGTTGGGTTAAGGACGCGACTCATCATGCCAGCGGATGGAGTCTTATTTTTTTGGGTACAACGTCAAGTAAGTCACCTCAGTCTGCCTTTTCTACAGTTGCCTTCGTGTAGTTCTCTACCAGGTAAATTAACTAGATCTAAATACATCTATACAATTTGTGTTCTCCAGCCGTAAAGAAACTAAAGAGCCCCACTAAATAAAAAGGGAGTCTATAATAAACAACGTTCCCTCCTGTGTAATCCTGAGAGTATTAGTAAGGACCGAACTCCCCCACCCGACTCCTAGCTAGCCAATGAAATCAATGGCTCCCGTAGTCCTCCCACTAATATTTCTCCAATTGTGGCGTTAAGCCTCAATCTACCATCGTACGTGTTTATTCGTAAAGTGACAGTGAAACCTATGTACCTTTTGGAACGACCAACTTTCTGGTTATCTTTCTAGAACAATACGCTTTGGTCAACCGAGCGAGGTTATAGCATCGTTGAATTGTTCTGGAAGAGGAAACGAAAGGAAATAAGTCTGGTTTTAATTAGGGTACACAAATTGAGACATACTGGCGTACTGCTGGTTTGAGGGTTATGATATAATATAATCATAGCATCGAAATGAACTGGCGGACTGCTGGTTGGTTTACGAGGGTATAGACATCTAATAATAATAGAGTTCTATATAAATTATAACAAAAGTTAAACATATTAAATGCGTATATCATGTCCTTATACATATTTATTAACTGGGCATATCAAACAAGAATTAAGTACCAAAAGAGGTCTTTTGCGCCCCCATTCTCATTCAACATACATACATCCCATCACTGTCTACAACTGTCACGTAACCTTAGAACAAAATTCTATTTTCTGCAGGTTCCAACGTTACAGCAACATTTTACTAAAGTCAAGTAAGCGTTTTCTTAACTTGCCATATTACTGTTTGGATCAGCTGACACATTTACCTAACATTTACGATTCCAACGTTCGGCTAAATGAGCCTTAAGTGTGTTTGCACGTGTAGAAACTCATTTATAATATAAATTTTATATACAAACTCGTATACACAAACAGTAAAATTAAAACCAAAAATGAACAACTTACTGCCATCCCTAAATACGGGCGGCAAGCGTGTTTTAGCTGTCAAAAGTTCTCATGTCCATACATTTTATATGGAACATACCGCAATAACGCGGCGGCAACGCTTTGCTATTGGAAAATCCGATTTTGACAGAGCGTTTTCTAATGAAGTTAGTTTCAAAAGAAACCAATTGTAGCCAGAGTAAAAAAGCAAAAATTTACAAAAGTGAAATAAATAATAAAAGAAAAAATTTGTGCTCTTCGTATTATAAAATGGAGATAAGAAAATATTTGCAATATGATTATATACATACATATGTATGCACGTTTGTAATTTGTACAAAATTTCAAAAACAAAATCACAAATGTCGTCCGTCCAGCTGTTGAAATAATCAGGTTTGTTTAATTTGTTTGTTTGATAACCCTGTTTTTATTGGTTTTTGACATAACGTCATTGCTTAAAGACTGAATAGTTGTTATTACCCAAAACTTGTATGTATACTTATCATTATACTTACCATATTGAATACATTTATCTAATTATCCTAATAATAGAAGTTAATCTGCTGAATTACCTAATTATACTTACCATTATACTTATCATTATACTTACCATTATACTTACCATATTGAATTGTATTTATCTAATTATACAAATAATAGAAGTTAATCTAAACGGATACTTACCCTTGTATTCAACCATGTTAAACGATAAATAACTCAACGAGCCTTGTGGTCTGGTGATGTTTATATATTGTATTTTTGATCAGTTGTGAATTAGCTTGCTGAACCTGCCACAAGTGCCTCGCTTACCGTCCTATTTTTAATAAATTATATTATAAAGTAATTATTACATACCCGTTTTCCTTTAATAACCTCTGCGTTACAAGATAAAAGATAATGGGTAAGCTCTCACAACTGCCCTCCCCTTGGCAAGATCGTGGCTTCTTTAGCACCTCCGTTAAAGAGGCAATTAAACTGTATTTAAATCAGCTAACACAAAGTTGCAAAACTAAACATGGTCCTTTTATGAGCCTACTAATAAAAAATTAATAATAATAGAAGTTAATCTGCTGAATTACCTAATTATACTTACCATTATACTTATCATTATACTTACCATTATACTTACCATATTGAATTGTATTTATCTAATTATACAAATAATAGAAGTTAATCTAAACGGATACTTACCCTTGTATTCAACCATGTTAAACGATAAATAACTCAACGAGCCTTGTGGTCTGGTGATGTTTATATATTGTATTTTTGATCAGTTGTGAATTAGCTTGCTGAACCTGCCACAAGTGCCTCGCTTACCGTCCTATTTTTAATAAATTATATTATAAAGTAATTATTACATACCCGTTTTCCTTTAATAACCTCTGCGTTACAAGATAAAAGATAATGGGTAAGCTCTCACAACTGCCCTCCCCTTGGCAAGATCGTGGCTTCTTTAGCACCTCCGTTAAAGAGGCAATTAAACTGTATTGAAATCAGCTAACACAAAGTTGCAAAACTAAACATGGTCCTTTTATGAGCCTACTAAAAAATTCAGTGGCATTACTAAAAAGACAATTTCATTTATAAAGTCCACAACATCGGCGGTAAAAAAAAATACAAGTAGTGACTTTGAACTTTTTTTTACTTTGGTGTGTTAAAAAGAGTCAACAGCAAGCGATAGCTAAAAGTTGAAAAAAAGGGTTGAAAATATAAGGAAAAAAAGATGTGTGAAAATAAAATTATGAATAAAAATTTAAGTTTTATAAAAAATTGTTAATTTTTTTTCAACGGGCTTAAGTTCGAATCTGCATGACTGCAAATTATTTTTTGTTATTTTTTTTATTAATAAATGAATTTGTTTTTAAATTCTATTTATTATTTTATATTAAGATTGGAATATTAAGAATATTTTCAATAATCATCAAACCAGCAGAACGGATCAGTACTGATTTCGAGGCCGCTACGCCATCTCATCAGCGTTCTTTGTTCAATTTTTCCACTTTTGCAAGTGGTGCTAGTTAGTAGGAATATCAACTATTTAACCAATATTTTAACGAAAATTGAATATGAGAAGTTATCACATTCATATTATTAAGTTATTACATTTTGGTTAGTACGAAATTCCCCAACCCTGACGATTAATATTCCCAATATTCCAATATCTCTTTTGCTTTTTCCAGAGCCATCGGCTGCTGATAGGTAAAGCTTCTTTGTTATTTATGTTCAAGTAATTGAATTTAGTTGTCAATTTACTTTGAACAAGTGCGCGTGCCCCCGCAATGTTTTTAAATTATGTATGAATTTTTGTTGGTCGAACTTTTTTCTTTATGTAAATTGTTAATTTTTTTCAACGGGCTTAAGTTCGAATCTGCATGACTGCAAATTATTTTTTGTTATTTTTTATTAATAAATGAATTTGTTTTTAAATTCTATTTATTATTTTATATTAAGATTGGAATATTAAGAATATTTTCAATAATCATCAAACCAGCAGAACGGATCAGTACTGATTTCGAGGCCGCTACGCCATCTCATCAGCGTTCTTTGTTCAATTTTTCCACTTTTGCAAGTGGTGCTAGTTAGTAGGAATATCAACTATTTAACCAATATTTTAACGAAAATTGAATATGAGAAGTTATCACATTCATATTATTAAGTTATTACATTTTGGTTAGTACGAAATTCCCCAACCCTGACGATTAATATTCCCAATATTCCAATATCTCTTTTGCTTTTTCCAGAGCCATCGGCTGCTGATAGGTAAAGCTTCTTTGTTATTTATGTTCAAGTAATTGAATTTAGTTGTCAATTTACTTTGAACAAGTGCGCGTGCCCCCGCAATGTTTTTAAATTATGTATGAATTTTTGTTAGTCGAACTTTTTTCTTTATGTAAATTGTTAATTTTTTTCAACGGGCTTAAGTTCGAATCTGCATGACTGCAAATTATTTTTTGTTATTTTTTTATTAATAAATGAATTTGTTTTTAAATTCTATTTATTATTTTATATTAAGATTGGAATATTAAGAATATTTTCAATAATCATCAAACCAGCAGAACGGATCAGTACTGATTTCGAGGCCGCTACGCCATCTCATCAGCGTTCTTTGTTCAATTTTTCCACTTTTGCAAGTGGTGCTAGTTAGTAGGAATATCAACTATTTAACCAATATTTTAACGAAAATTGAATATGAGAAGTTATCACATTCATATTATTAAGTTATTACATTTTGGTTAGTACGAAATTCCCCAACCCTGACGATTAATATTCCAATATCTCTTTTGCTTTTTCCAGAGCCATCGGCTGCTGATAGGTAAGTTTTATAAAAAATTTAAAAAAAACCAACGGGGAAAATATTCAGAAAATTAAAGTGCAAAACAGTAAAATACACAAGAAGAGAAGAATTGACACCTTAGAACAGCAAAACATCAAAAGTGTATACAAATCAAGTGTGAAAATAAAACACAATTTACGTAATGATCTGCTATAATATTTGGTGAATCCCTTCATCAGGAAATCACCGAGAGCCTAAACCATTACACCAAGGGCGACTGTAACATCATATATAACTATAAAACTCAACGAACATCAAAATCTAATTATTCGACAAACTTTCACACACACATATGCATATATAAGCGTATTCACATATATAAATATGCACATACATACATATATTCGTATGAAATTAATTTTGCTTAAAACTGAAATCTGTCCAGAAAAAATAGCAACAAATCAAAGGCAAAATAAGTACCGCAAGTGCAATGGAATTTGTTATTGTTAAAACCCACCACCAGTTTAACATACATTTATTAAAAGAGAGCAATTATATTGTCTTTATGTGTCACTGATCCCTTAGCTCTGTATATGTATATCGGAAAATCTTTGGTGTATGTTCGTTTTGATGAGATGCCAGACTGGCAAGCTGAATAAATACAAGAGAAAATCGCCAATACGAAATAAATTAATATAATTTTAACAAGCGTTTGATGAAATTAAAGAATCTCATGTTTATACATTGTAATATAATAGAAGGGAAATTTTTTTAAAAATTAATATTATTAATCTGCACAAGTAATATTAATAATTGTTAATAATAAAAAGGTGGATGAAATATACCTTGGATAGTTATATACATACATATATAATTGTGTATGTGTGAGCATTGTCAATTTAGTCGATTCCCAATCATCAAGTTAAAAAAAAAAATTGTTTAATAAAAAAAAGGAGAATTTTTAATAAAAGCAAAATTCGCAAATTACAACGATCAGTCCCAGCAAACAGTTGTTGACACTAAGGAAAACAATAATTAAAACAAAGAACTAATTGAACGGTTATATTTGATGTTGATTTAAATGGTTATAGTGGTTATAGGTCCTATTACATGGTTATAAACCACATGCAAGTGATCGAAAATTTTTCAATTCCTCATAAATCTGGATTAGACGCAACGGATGATTTTAGTTTACTAGTAAACTACACTAAATATTATAAAATAAAATCAATATAATAAAAACAAGCTCTAACTCCCAATATCACTAATCCCTCTGATCATTCAATCTATTCTTAATCTCGCATAGAATTTTAGTTCAATTACTCACAGTGAACAATATCACTAACTTCTAGTGAACAATATCAGGAAATCCCAACGAACAATTGGTACACATGTTTGAAATCACAAATCCCTGTGAATTCTTTAAGTAATACAACACCCCGTTAGTATATATTTACCAATTGCCACTACTTCCTCCAATCCCACAAACTAAATTTTCGCGAATCCCAGCGAACAATTGACCTATATATTTTAAATCACAAATCCCTGTTAGTTTTTTAAGTGATACAACACCCCGTTAGTATATATTTACCAATTGCCACGAAAATTAGGAGCCTACTCCTCCGATCCCACAAACTAAATTTTCGCGAATCCCAGCGAACAATTGGCCTATATATATTAAATCACAAATCCCTGTGAGTTTTTTAAGTGCTACAGAACCCCGATAGTATATATTTACCAATTCCCACAAGAAAATTAGGAGTCTACTTCCTCCAATCCCACAAACAAAATTTTCGCGAATCCCAGCGAACAATTTGCCTATATATTTTAAATCACTAATCCCTGTGAATTCTTTAAGTGCTACATCACCACGTTAGTAGCCTCGCGTGATAAATCACAATTGTCTAAGATCGTGAAAACAAGGTCACAAACCATTCCCATGATGGCCGAGGAATTCATTTTTGACTCGGATGACTTTGTCGCCTTCTGCGCGGAGTTTAACTCGATCCCTGTTGATGAATTGACAGATTCACTGCTTGAGGTCTACCTCCAGGATCTCAACGATCGGTGGTGGAGTGTTCAACGGTCCTATCGGTCTCTCCGCACCGACAGTGATCCGAAATTGGACAAAGGTATGTTAGATGCAGCTGCAGGAAAATATCCGACGTGTAGGAAAAATGTTCACCAAGTCAAAGCTAAGATGCTGGATGTGCAAAAAATTTTCACCGCTACTGCACCAGTAAATACATCACACACAATTCCCGCCGAACAGAGCTTCGCACATTTCAGTGTCCCTCCTTGCGATACCGATGTCTTCTACGGTGGATATGAGGAATGGCCCTCGTTCCGAGACATGTTCACGGCTGTGTATATCGATAATCCCCGAATTCCACCTGTGCAAAAATTATACCATCTGCGTTTAAAAGTGCAAGGGCAGGCCGGAGCAATAATAAAGAAATATAAGTTTTGCTCTGATAACTTTAAGCTCGCCTGGGAAGCTCTGCAAGATCGGTACGAAAACCAGCGAATTTTGGTCGAGAATCAATTAAAGATTCTCCTCAATTTATCCCCAATCTCAGTCGGAAGTAGCGCCGCCTTACAGAACCTGCAGAGCACCATCAATGACTGCTTAGCGGCAATCAAAGCGCAAGATGTCCCAATAGGTGAGTGGGACCCATTTATTATTATGCAAACTCCCAATGGAAACTCTTTCCTTATGGGAACAGCCTCTCTCACAGATGCGAAGTAGTTGAGCGCTTGGAATCTCAGAACCAAGACTACGACTCGCATAATCTGAAAAGAAAGCCAACGAGCATTAAAATCTCTGCGTCAAAGATAGAAAGTCCTCCGCATTTATGCAAAATGTGTGGCTCAGCTCATGCATTAAAGAATTGCTCCAAATTTATGAATCTAACACCTCACGCAAGAAATCAATTCGTCTCCGAAAACAAAATATGTCTTAATGGTTTAGCATATACCCACCTACGGAGCGATTGCCCAAGCAAATTCGTTTGTTCACATTGCGACAAAAATCACCATTCCCTGTTGCATTTCGCAAAACGTGAACTTAGGAACCCCAACACTCAACTCAATGAGAAGCCAGAGACTTCTGCTCAAGGTAGGGCAAGAGGGGCCTTATCAACTGCTACTCATGTTGCAAATACTGAAAACCCAAACGCCAGCGACACTACGTTTCTCCACACATCAGTAGTTGATATATACCATCAAGGTGAAAATTTTAAAGCGCGTGCTTTTCTGGACCAGGGTTCAGAAAAGACGTTTATACCAAAAAGTTTGCAACAAAAACTTAGGCTCCCCACGAAGCCACGAGCGTTTCAGAACCATGGAATCGGTGGCCAAGTGATAGCTCAGTCCAACTCTATTTGCCAGGTAACCCTATACTCTAAAAACCAAAATGTTTATGTTGACATACAGGCTATAGTAGTTCCTAAAATCACACGTATGTTACCCACGTGTTCCATATCCGCTTATTAAGTTTCCCATTCCGCGCTAAGGGAGCTCAATCTCGCTGATCCTGAGTTCCATGTGGCTCGCCGTGTATATCTGCTCATCGGTAGCAATGTACTTCCCCGAGTATTCCAAGAAGGAACTAAGAAACTATCTTTGGATGGGTTATTAGCGGTATCGTGAACGTTGAACCAGCTACCGTGTTCTCACTCGGTGTCACTGAGATCGAATCCGACCCCCTTGCCGACCAGTTACGCAAGTTTTGGGAACAGGAAGAGGTATCCATGGAACGCCCAAGGTCCAAGGAGGACACATTCTGTGAGGAGCTGTATCGAAACACAACCTTCCGCGACCCGGATGCACGTTACGTGGTAAAGCTCCCATTAAAACCAGAATTTCCCCAGGGGATACAATTAGGAACCTTGTAACGACACGTTTCCGCTCTTAGCTGGGGTAAGGCTCAGCGGCGTCCAGGGTCGTACTATAATTTATTGTTTTACAGGACCAGAGGCAAAAAAAACACTTCACTATAATTTTCGCTGACTTATTTATTTAACCCAAAATATGGTGGTGGTTCCAGCGGTGGTCGGCAGCGGCGTGGAATTTACCGAGCGTCGAGATGTCGACGTAAAGGGGCCCGGCTGGCTTGCGAGTGTTGAGAGCGAACCTGACAAAACTTTCACCTTTCTGTCGGCTCGGTTCTCCACAATCGTCAACGGTGACTCAGCTAGGGGCGACGGGCTACTTACAAACGGACAGGCGAGTAACGAGAGCACCCAGGCAAAACTTTCACCTTTCTGTCTGAGCGGTTCTTGCCAATCGTCGTCTACGCGGCGGTCTTGCTTCTGAACGGCACTTCCCGTCACAATACGCGTACGGTGTGTGCGGAACGAACGTACCACCCGACAAAACTTTCACCTTTCTGTCGATAGTAGTTCACCCCGTACTCACGTTTAAGGTTTCAGCGTACCACTGTACTGGAGTTGGTATCCCAGGTCGAACTTTCACTTTTCAGATGGGACACAAACTCCGATGTGGTTTTCTCCTTACTGAAACCCACCGAGTTAATTTATAAGAAGCAAAGACTAAATAATTAAATCGACTTACCTTCACGCCGGCTGCACAGGAACTCCCCCATCTTTGCAAAATGTTCTGCCTTTTATAGTCGAGCTCAGTAGGTACACATGAATATTTTCATGCATGTATGTGAGCTTTACAATATGAAAATATTCTTAACAACTACAACAATGTTCATAAGGAACCGTTGTTATATATACAATTGTCAACTTAAACATACAGACAAATTCTTCCTCTGTTACTATACCATATTATACGTACATATGTAGGCTGGCTGTCCACAAATTTATGCGAGTAGGTATGTTTGCATGTGCTTTTGCACAGGCCGCAGTTTAGCATTGATTTTGGTTTTCTTTTACACTAGTCAGTTATACATGGTTTGTGTATACTGAAAAAAACCAAAAACAATAACAATTGAGACGACGCGATCGTAATATACATCCATATGTACGTACATATACATATATGCGTGTAGGTATGTTTGCATGTGCTTTTGCACAGGCAGCAGCTTAGCATTGAGTTTGGTTTTCTTGGACACTAGTCAGTTATACATGGTTGGTGTATACTGAAGAAAACCAAAAACAATAACAATTGAGACGACGCGATCGTAAATATACAGCCATATGTACGCATATATGTTTATATGCGCGTAAGTATGTTTGCATGTGCTTTTGCACACGCAGTAGCTTAGCATTGAGTTTGGTTTTCTTTTACTCTAGTCAGTTATACATGGTTTGTGTATACTGAAGAAAACCAAATACAATAACCAGCAGAACTTGTCATTAGCAAAACCTATATGCTACTCAGCGATGCGCTGTTAAAATGTATTATGTCCATAAACAACTAAGGTGCGATTTGACAAGCGAAAATAATTCTAAGTCAATATACGAAATAATTTACAAACATAAAATTCACAATGCGTTAAGATAAACTATTATTAAGTGCTGCTGATGGGCGCAAAAACAAGCCATGCGACTTTTGCTGGTCACATTATTCCTCCTCCTGGGGGGGATGAAGCGTCAGGGTGTAGTTGCCATAAAAGAGAGGAGGGAGACCTTGTTAGTTTTGAGGGGCGACGTATGGCTTCAAGTCGCTTAAGTGTGCGGTTCGTGTCTTCTGGGTGGCTATATCGGAAACTTCGACGATGACGGGCGACACGAAACCCCGAATAATGAATGGTCCCCCATATTTTGGGGCTAGCTTCGCTGTGAAGTTTTCTACTGCTCGCGAAAGAGGGTGCTGTCGCACGAGGACTTGTTCGCCCACTTGCGGCTGCCACTGGCGGTGTCGTAAATTGTAATAATGTTGTTGTCTCTGGGATGCTTTATTTAAATTTGAGCGCACGATGTGAAATATTTCTTGAAGCTTCTTTGCACTATCATCGGGTTGGAGGACCTTGGCTCCCGTTCCGATTGTTACGTGGTCATACACGGCATTCGGCAGTCTGGGTTCCCTACCTTGAGTTAGGTAGGCGGGCGAGTAGCCAGACGATTCCGATATGGCGGTGTTCATGGCCAACATGATTTCCGGAAGGAATTCATCCCAGCGGTTGTGATCGGAGCCGGAGAATTTAGCAATCATCTGTTTGATGGTGCGGTTTGCTCGTTCCGTGGGATTCTCCTGTGGCGTGTATGGAGCGGTGAACTGCTGTTTTACACCTATGTCAGCCAGATATTTCTTGAGTGAGGATGACGTAAACTGGCTTCCATTGTCCGTACGAAATATTTTGGGCACCCCATACAGGGCCACGATGCGTTCGCGGAACGCTTTGATGACTCCTTCTGCTGTGGCTCGACGTGCAGGTACTAGCTCGCACCATTTCGAAAAATTATCAAAGAATACTAGGAGTACCGTATTCCCATGACGTGTTCGGGGCAACGGCCCGACGTAATCGGCACAAACCGTGGCCCAAGGCTCGTCGGGAATTCTCGTCAGCATTTGCCCTGCTGGTTTTCTCTGCTCGATCTTGTATCGTTGACATATGTCACACTGTTGGACATAGCGGGTTACGTCTCGTGACATTTTAGGCCAGTAATACCTACTCGCGATTCGTTGGATCGTTTTGCGGATGCCAAAATGACCGCCAGTTGGCTGGTCATGTGCTTCCTTGAAAATCTGGAGTCTTAACGGGGTGCCAATACACAACTTCCAGGGTGTACTTTCCTCGGAATCTCCCTTGGTGAAGTGTCGGTAGAGTTGTCCGTGGACGATGGCGTAGTCGCTAAATTTCGCAGGGTCTGTTTTTACGTCGTTTGTGAGTTTTTCCAACCATGGACACGATTCGGCGGCGTTTGCATGTGATATGTGGGCCAGTTCTACTGGCTGGCGAGATAAAGCATCCGCCACGATGTTGTGTTTTCCTCTCCTGTAGATGACTGTGAAATTGTATTGCTGCAGCTCTAAGGCCCATCTGGCCAGTCTGCCCGTCGGGTTGTCGATGCCGTTTAACCATTTCAGAGCCATGTGGTCCGTAATGACTTCGAATGCGTACCCCTCCAGGTAAGGGCGCATTTTCCGTATACCCCATAGGATGGCGAGGCATTCCTTCTCGGTGGCGGAATAGTTTTTTTCGGCCTTGTTTAAATGCCGGCTGGCGTATGCGATCACGTGCTCCTGGCCCTCAATTTGTTGGGTCAGAACCGCGCCCAAACCACAGTCGCTGGCATCAGTTTGTAGTGTGAAGGGTTGCGAAAAATCGGGGCACGTGAGGACTGGTGCCTGGGTTAATTTGGCCTTGAGCATTTCAAATGCCTGCTGCTGTTCGTCTCCCCATTTCCAATGCCGCCCCTTTTTTAACAGTGTTGTAAGGGGTTGGGTTAGAGACGCAAATTCAGGAACAAAACGTCGGTACCATGACGTGACCCCAAGAAATCTACGCACTTCGGTGACACTTTTTGGAGGTTGCATATCGGCGATGGCTGAGATTTTTTCTGGATCGGTTTTAATACCTTCTTTGGTGACTACGTGTCCCAGGTATTTTGTTTCGGCGGCAAAAAACTCACATTTGTCCGGGTTGATTCTTAAGTTGGCTGCGCGTAGGCGTTGGAAGACCTCCTTCAGGTGCTGTAAGTGTTCTTCGAAAGAAGGACTGATGACAATTATGTCGTCGAGGTAAGCGAAGGCATATGGCTCTAACTCGGGTCCGATGACTCGGTCTAAAGCTCGTTGGAAAGTGGCTGGGGCGGAATGTAGTCCAAATGGCATCACTCGCCATTGGTATAAACCTCGGCCGGCCACCGCAAATGCGGTGAATTTCTTGCTGTCTGCGTCCATCGGGATTTGCCAATATCCGTCCTTCAAATCCAAGCTACTTATGTACCTGGCGTTTCGTAGTCGGTCCAGGATGGTATCGATTCGTGGTAGGGGGTAGGCGTCCGGGACAGACCTAGCGTTCAGCTGGCGGAAATCCATGCAGGTTCGCCAGGTGCCGTTTTTCTTTTTCACAAGCGTAATCGGGAAACTGTAGGGGCTGTGAGAGGGTTCTATGCAACCCTGTTGGATTAACTTATCAACTTCTTGGTCAATGATGGCCTGCATGGCTGGGTTCCGGGGGCCGTATCTAATCTTAATAGGGCGGTCATCCTTCATGACAATTTTGTGGCTGGTGACATTGGATAACCCCTTAATATCGCTGAATTTTGCCAATTCCTTTTGCAAAAATTTGCTGACTCTCTGGCTCTCACTGTCAGTATGATGGCTGGGTCGCCCTTTATCTGAAAATGGAGTATGGGGTTCATTATTTCTTACCTGAGCGAAGTGGTTGCCTGGGCACGACGTATCGGGCCTGTCAGCGCTGCTACGGGCCGTTAATCCGGCACAGCTGATGGTAGTATCAAAGATCTGGAGGAAATCGAGCCCTAGGATGATGTCTTCAGTGGCCTTTTCCATTACTAAGAACTCGCAGTTGGCTGTCTTCCTGCCCAGGGTCACTTCGATGCTCAGGGCTCGGTAGATGCTTGACTTGGAGCCGTCGGCCAATGTCACGTCCACCTGAGTGTGCTGATACATTGGTCGGGGGATAAGTTTGCGGACGAGTTGTGGATGGATGAAACTTCTCGTTGCCCCGGTGTCCAGTGTCGTAGCGACTAGTTGGTTTCCGATCAGTACCATCGCTCGCACTTTGTTGTCTTCCCACACAATTTCCGTCTGGTTTGCGTGTTTCTTCTCGCTCACTGGTTCTCTGGGTTTCCGACGGGCACGCACTCGAGAGGTAGGCTTTTCTACCATCAATCGGTGGTGCTCTCCTCTACCGTGGTTGGAGGTGGTAGGGATACTTTCCAGATCGTCGGCCAAATCGATGAGGTCTTCCAATGAAGTGAAATCCCGGCGGCGAATATACCACTGGTAGTCGGGTAGCGCATTTCGGAAAATACGCTCTAGCTTTTGTTCCTCGGACATGGTGGCGTGACGCATGAGGGTCTGTAGCGACAAAACATAATCCTTGAACGGTTCGCGGGCACGTTGCGTGCGCTTACGGATTTCATCGTCCAATTTCTCGAAATAGCGGGATGGCAGGAAAAACTTTAGAAAATCGGCTTTAAAGGCTGGCCACTGCTGCCAATCTTTATTGTTGTTGCGGTACCACACCAGGGCCTTATCCCGGAAACATTCGGCCAGAACCCTCATGACATCGACTAAATTCACCCCGTACATACCTGCTAGTTCTTCCGCTCTTTCGATAAAACCCAACGGGTCTTTACCGCCATCGTATTTGAGGTTCCACTTTCTCACTATTTCGATCACCAGAATACGGGTGTTTGCTTCCGATTCCGGGGCTGGTGCCGTCTTCTCACCCGGGGGCGCTGGTGTCGCCCAAACTGAGGTTGGTGGGTTGAGGTTGGTGGCTGGAGCGGCTCCTTCGTGCTGGGATTGGAGGGCCAGTAATTTTTCGGTGATTACCCCGTCGTGATCGGCACCGATGAAATTGCTGAAACGCTTCCGCAGCTCTTCGACACTTCCGGTGTTGGTTTGCTGAAAATGGGCCAGGTACGTGGAAAGCTCATCCTTCTTGAGCGTATATACCCACGACGTTTTCAGCATTTTCACTTTCATTTATTTTTATCAAATTTTTTATTTCTTTTTTTTTTCGTTTGATTTTAAAAAAAAAGTTCACAATTTTTCTTTTCAGGTCGTTCTTCACCACAGAAATTTTATATATATTTTTTTTTCTTATTTATTTACTTGTAATGTTTGTGTTTTAGTTTATTTCTCTTTTTGTCTTTATTTATTTCAAAAAAAAGTTCGCACAGTTTCATGTATTTAGCAAAATTGTTTTTGTAATTTAATTTAACGAGTTTTTTAGTTATTTCGGCACCAAAAATTTGGTTTTATTATTTTCTCTCAAAAAAAAATCCTCAAGTCCCTGCTCGGGCGCCATTGTAACGACACGTTTCCGCTCTTAGCTGGGGTAAGGCTCAGCGGCGTCCAGGGTCGTACTATAATTTATTGTTTTACAGGACCAGAGGCAAAAAAAACACTTCACTATAATTTTCGCTGACTTATTTATTTAACCCAAAATATGGTGGTGGTTCCAGCGGTGGTCGGCAGCGGCGTGGAATTTACCGAGCGTCGAGATGTCGACGTAAAGGGGCCCGGCTGGCTTGCGAGTGTTGAGAGCGAACCTGACAAAACTTTCACCTTTCTGTCGGCTCGGTTCTCCACAATCGTCAACGGTGACTCAGCTAGGGGCGACGGGCTACTTACAAACGGACAGGCGAGTAACGAGAGCACCCAGGCAAAACTTTCACCTTTCTGTCTGAGCGGTTCTTGCCAATCGTCGTCTACGCGGCGGTCTTGCTTCTGAACGGCACTTCCCGTCACAATACGCGTACGGTGTGTGCGGAACGAACGTACCACCCGACAAAACTTTCACCTTTCTGTCGATAGTAGTTCACCCCGTACTCACGTTTAAGGTTTCAGCGTACCACTGTACTGGAGTTGGTATCCCAGGTCGAACTTTCACTTTTCAGATGGGACACAAACTCCGATGTGGTTTTCTCCTTACTGAAACCCACCGAGTTAATTTATAAGAAGCAAAGACTAAATAATTAAATCGACTTACCTTCACGCCGGCTGCACAGGAACTCCCCCATCTTTGCAAAATGTTCTGCCTTTTATAGTCGAGCTCAGTAGGTACACATGAATATTTTCATGCATGTATGTGAGCTTTACAATATGAAAATATTCTTAACAACTACAACAATGTTCATAAGGAACCGTTGTTATATATACAATTGTCAACTTAAACATACAGACAAATTCTTCCTCTGTTACTATACCATATTATACGTACATATGTAGGCTGGCTGTCCACAAATTTATGCGAGTAGGTATGTTTGCATGTGCTTTTGCACAGGCCGCAGTTTAGCATTGATTTTGGTTTTCTTTTACACTAGTCAGTTATACATGGTTTGTGTATACTGAAAAAAACCAAAAACAATAACAATTGAGACGACGCGATCGTAATATACATCCATATGTACGTACATATACATATATGCGTGTAGGTATGTTTGCATGTGCTTTTGCACAGGCAGCAGCTTAGCATTGAGTTTGGTTTTCTTGGACACTAGTCAGTTATACATGGTTGGTGTATACTGAAGAAAACCAAAAACAATAACAATTGAGACGACGCGATCGTAAATATACAGCCATATGTACGCATATATGTTTATATGCGCGTAAGTATGTTTGCATGTGCTTTTGCACACGCAGTAGCTTAGCATTGAGTTTGGTTTTCTTTTACTCTAGTCAGTTATACATGGTTTGTGTATACTGAAGAAAACCAAATACAATAACCAGCAGAACTTGTCATTAGCAAAACCTATATGCTACTCAGCGATGCGCTGTTAAAATGTATTATGTCCATAAACAACTAAGGTGCGATTTGACAAGCGAAAATAATTCTAAGTCAATATACGAAATAATTTACAAACATAAAATTCACAATGCGTTAAGATAAACTATTATTAAGTGCTGCTGATGGGCGCAAAAACAAGCCATGCGACTTTTGCTGGTCACAACCTCCCGCACCGTAGCTAGATCCCAATATTTTAGCATGGAGCGGTCCCTACAGAAGAACCCCAGTTTAGCAGAAATCTACTCTAATGTTTTAAAAGAATACATTGCACTAAACCATATGACGCCTACAACGTCAATGGAAAGTGAGTCTTCACATGGATGTAAATCCTTTTATTTGCCCCACCACGCAGTTCTCAAGCCCGAGAGCAAAACTACCAAAGTGAGAGTGGTATTTAATGCCTCGAAAAAGACGAGCTCAGGAAGGTCCCTCAACGATATCCTCTGTGTAGGTCCCACTCTGCAGGCTGATTTAGTGAGCTTGATTTTAAAATGGAGATTGTACAAATATGTGTTTAACAGAGATATCTAGAATATGTACCGTCAAATTCTGGTACACAAAGAAGATATTCAATTCCAACGAATTCTCTTTCGTCAAACGCCAAGTGGTCCCAAGTG
Organism: Linnaemya tessellans; assembly: GCA_951800035.1. Lineage (NCBI taxonomy): Eukaryota > Metazoa > Arthropoda > Insecta > Diptera > Tachinidae > Linnaemya > Linnaemya tessellans. The sequence goes on from OX637532.1 coordinate 90,423,594, forward strand.
ATCCCATTCAATTGGCTCGCGACTCCGCAGAATTTTTTCCTCAAGCAGCAGACATTTTAACCAAAGAAACCTATGAAGACGACATTTTATCGGGGTCTCATGATATATCGTCCGTAATCGACTCGCTACAGCAGCTCATCTTTGTGTTGCAGTTTGCTGCCTTTCCATTAAAAAAAATTACTTCGAATTGCCCCGCTATTTTAGCTTCAGTCCCTAAGACTGATGTACTGGATAACAATTTCTTGAAATTTAAAGAAGCCAGTGCAACTAAAACCCTAGGAATTCGATGGAATGCACTCTCAGATTATGCTTCAACAACTTTGGCTAGAGGCACCGGCTGGGACGAAAGCGTTAAGCCCAGTACTTTACAAACCTGGAACACGTTTCTGGAAAACCTGCCCATCCTCTCGAGTTTGGAAATCCCTCGGTGGTTAGGATATGCCCCGGACCAAATAGTACAAATTCATGGGTTCTGTGACGCGTCAGAAAAGGCCTATTGTGCTGCTGTGTATCTCCGTGTGCAATACGAGAGTTCCATTACTTCTCACTTACTCGTAGCGAAAACAAAAGTAGCCCCGATCGCCCCAGTGACTCTCGCTCGTCTCGAACTCTGTGGAGCCGTTTTATTAGCAAAATTGATAAAAGTTATTACCCACTCGTTTTCGTTCCATAACTACGAATGCTACCTATGGACAGACTCCACTATCGTCCTAGGATGGCTCGAAAAACCCCCAAATATCTGGAAGACATATATCGCAAACCGCACCGCGGAAATACGAAGAAACGTTGAAAACATCCCTTGGCGCCACGTTCGATCTAATGAGAATCCAGCTATCTTCGGCTCCAGAGGATGTCGGGCTGAACACCTTATTCATAATTCTCTGTGGTGGACAGGCCCAGAATGGTTAAAGAAAACAGCCGAGGAATGGCCAAAGCCCATGACATTTACAAAACACTCACTGGAAGTGAAACAAAAGACGTTGTGCTTCCACATTTTTACCGATCCTCAAAGCAACGATAACGTAGACACCAAGGATGATCTATTATGTAGGTTCTCAAAATGGGATAAGGCTGTCCGGGTAATGACTTATATTTACAGGTTTATAGAAGCCCTTCGGAAAAGACTGTTACCCTTAACTGGGAATCTCGTCTCTCAAGTTCAGGAAATTACCATTCCCAATCCGTGCCCCGCAACGTCACTCACGATTCCAATCATTAGTTGCGAAGAGTTTTCGGACACAAAATTTAAATTATTGCGTCTTACGCAAATGTATCACTATAGTGACGAATTTTACTCGTTAACGCACTCAGGAATAGTTCCAAAAAAGAGCCCTCTTTACAATTTAAACCCTTACCTCGACGAAAAGCAGGTGATGCGGACAAATGGTAGAATCTCCAATGCGGCGATCTCTTTCAATGAGCGCCACCCCATAATTCTCCCGGTGAAATCAACGTATTGCCGACTATTCATTGAATATATCCATAACCTCCTACAGCATGCGGAAGTTAACCTACTGTTAACCCATTAGCGCCCACTGTTACATATGCGTAACGATCACATATCATAATCTCAAACTAAACTTTGACATAACTGAACAACAAACAAGTGCCTATTTACGGTTATTTTGTGTATTTATGTTCAGTCTTCAGCTACAAATCATTAAGAAGTTAGTTATGCTCTTGTTGTGTTGGTAAAAGGTTGTTTTGTAAAGTGTGTAATTTGAAAGCTTGAAAAATAACAGATATGACGACACGAAGAAGGTAAGATGTTTAAATATTTATATATAAATTGTTTTAAAGAAAATTAATATATGCAAACATATAGAAAACATATAACATTTTATTATTCAAGTGTAAGAATAAAAAAAATTGGTTTAGAGTGTACGCTAGACAGGAAAAAAGTCAGGTGTTACGTATTTGTAACACTGGGCAGAACACAGCTATTTTTGAACGACTGTTTTTCAGTTACAAAAATGAATAAATATCAACATATTTTGGATTAGATATACATTTAATAGTAATTTTTTTATATATACGCGCTTTTGACCTTAGAAGAAGCCACACAATATCTTGAGGAGCTTATGTCAGAAGAAAGCTAGGGAGATGTAATTGCAGAAGAGGTCATAGAACCACCCAGTGCAGACTGTTTACCGTCTGATGAAGATTCTGGAGATGAAGATGGCATTGTACTTCCGCATAATTTGCCCAAAGCTCTTCTTATACAACCTTGTGAAATAACAATTCGCACGGCCGGAACATTTGGGGACGGTGAACGCCGAAAAACAGAAGATGATGAAGATATACTGATAGACCGAGCATTGCAAGATGTTATGAATAACTCTTCCACTAATTTAGATATCGGTATTAGGTCTATTGCAACCACACCATGTAGTGTAATCAGATGTAGATCATTCTAAGAGAAAAGCAATAGTAAATAAGTTAAAGACCCCTTCTAAGATTCCTCGTTTGCAGCAGTTTGACTCGGCCTCAGGATCTACAAAAACAGCAAGACATTGAAATCCAAAAAATCAAAGTGTGTCAAAACATTAGCTAGGAAAGCGAATCAGTGGATGGAAGATGATGATGTATGCTGTCAGCGTATATTCCTTGAATATAATTTTTCTGATTGCGCTAATTTGCCACCGCACGTACAATTTGAGAAGTTTATCGACGATGAGTTGGTACAAATGTTGTGCAATGAAAGTAACAGCTATGCAGTATATTGTGGACAAGATAACCCAAATTTATCAGTGAATGAATGCGTGTTCTTCTTGGGATCTTGATTGTTACAGGTTATGCCTCAGCTTCTTCAAAGAGATATTGTTGGTCAACTGAAAGCGATCTGAAAAATGAACTAGTTTCCGATTCTATGCGTAGAAATCGGTTTGAAAGAATATTTCGACATATAGATTTTATTGATAATTCAAAACAACAATTAGATGGTAAAATCTGGAAACTTATATTTAATAAATAGAAATCTTTCATTTAATAAACTGAAGTTTTTGTTAAGTTTCGTTTGTAAAATATATGATTTTTATTTGAACAACAAAAGGCCAATCAAGTGTTGATACTGCCCACTGTAACGTATATGTAACAGCTCCCAAGACCTATTCTGGAGCAGATACATGTTTTGTTTTTATTAAAATATGTTTATGTAAGTTAGATTACTTGCTATTTAAAATTTTATTGATTTACCTAGTCTAGATCGCTGTGAGCGTTAATGGGTTAAGAGCGATCAGAGAAGAATACTTTGTACCCCGCCTAAGACCGGCTCTAAGACACTGTATTCGGAAATGTATTACCTGCATCCGATACAAAAAGCAAGTGAAGTCTCAGATAATGGCCGCCCTGCTTCTAGAGAGAAGCTCATTTTCATTACCCTTCACCTACACGGGTCTAGATTTCGCAGGGCCCTTTTTAGTCAAAACCTCTCTGGTCCGAGACGCCCCTTATCACAAAGGGTACGTGTGTGTCTTCGTCTGTTTCTGCACTAAGGCCATCCATTTAGAATTATGTTCGGATCTCACCGCAAGTTGTTTCCAGGCCGCTTTTACCAGATTTATTGGACGCCGAGGATTACCAAAAAAAGTCATGTCCGATAACGGGACAAATTTTGTCGGAGCAGAACGTGAGATTCGCCTAGAATATGAAGAATTTCTAAAAAATGTTTCCAGGAACATGACAAGTAGTTACGCTTGTCAAGGACTTCAGTGTGTTTTTATTCCTCCCAATGCCCCGCACATGGGCGGACTCTGGGAAGCGGGAGTAAAGTCATTCAAAATGCACTTTAAGAAGGTAGCCAGAACCTACAAGTACACCTTTGAGGAGTTCACCACTCTGCTCACTCGGATCGAATCCGTTCTTAACTCACGCCCACTTTCGCCCATGTCAGATGATCCCGATGAGTTGCTAGCTATTACCCCGGGTCATCTCCTCCGAGGGGCTCGATTGTTAGCGCTTCCCGAAGTCCCACTCCAATCATTGACATTTCGAAGTCGGTGGGAGAAGTTAAAACTGATCAATCATCAGTTCGCCCAGCGATGGAAGGATGAATACCTCAAGGACCTTCAAAAGAGGTACAAGTGGCAGCATGTTGAAGAAAATATTAACGTAGGACAACTCGTAATAATCAAAGATGATCTCCTGCCCCCAAATGAATGGAAACTGGCCCGCATCACCAAAATCTATTTTGGTACGGACGGCTGTGTTAGAGTAGCTGATCTGAAAACTCAGACCGGAACGGTCACGAAAGCCATTGCGAAATTGTGTGTCCTTCCACTTATTCACGATGACACAACCACCACGACGAATTAAGTCTCGATTAACATAGATCTAATTTTTGGTCATTTATTCGCATCTCTACATCTATTTTTAAGCATACTCTCACATGTATATCTCAGATCCCAGACTATATATATATATATATCTTGATAAAACCCTTTCCGCTCTTAATTATGCGTTGAATAACAAACCTTAATTTTAATCCACAGGTCACCTAGAATTCGAATCGGCCACCAATGCCGGTTATGTAAGCGACATCATGCACTGAGACATTGTAAACGGTTCTTGAAAATGACAGTGGCTGAACGCAAGCGCACAGCGGGCAAATTACGATATTGCCGAAATTGTCTGGCGACTTCCCACCAAACCAGAGAATGCACGTCAGCCGACGTCTGCCGGAAATGCGGGTGGGCGCACCACACACTCCTTCATCAACCGAGGCGCAGACAGCCAGCGACCACGGCACCACCAAAACCGACATCAAGTTCAGCAAGCGAAGCAAGACCATCCAGGCAAGAGATGCGGTTAACTAGGTTGCATGAGCGGTTGGGTCGCCTCCAAACTCGACGCCGCTCATCCGAACATTCCTCTGACCGTGTGAGAACTGAATCAATTGCATCCAACTCTAGCCCTAAGCGCATTTTGCTTGGCGCCCTGCGGGCACTCAAACGTTTACATCAAACGCTGTAACTGAGCAGAAGAACTTAATTCTACGATTCAACCTATTTAATCAGTGACTGCTTACCTTACCAGCGCACTTCGCTGGCGATGTGCCAAGGTATCCCGGGCGTTTAAATCAACCAAATTAATCCCGACCACCAGTTTTTATTTTGGCTATAAGCCAAGGCGCCCAGTAGTGCGATTCAGTATGAAATTTTAACGACAATTGTTTGGTTAAAAGTAGTTAACCTTAAAATAAACGCCTTTGCTATTCACTAACACATATTTTAACCATTGACGTTATTTCAAGCGTTTTCTTGAACAGCTGTTTCGTTAAATAAACAGCAGCACTTTTTTAATGGTTTATTTTAACACAAAGTAAACATTTTTAATATAATATAATGGCTTTTGAGTATTTGTCATTAAATTTAACACGGAATGAGCAAATGATAAATGCAGGAACAGTAAATCGTCGTCTACTCCGTGATGTAGACAGTGCTTTCCATTTAACAGCTGCAGAGTTTCAAAAGCTGTACCGATTAACTCCAGAATTGGCTGAAGATTTAATTTTTCAGCTTGATGGCCATTTAAGAGGCTCTAGAATAACGGCAATAGCTACTGAGAAAAAGGTAAGTTTTGAACATATAAGGTAATTTGAAATACCAGCTAATAGATTTGTGTTGCAAGGTGCTATCAGCTTTACGATTTTACGCAACTGGATGCTATCAGCGGCCTGTAGGAGAGCAGTGGGGAATATCTATGAGCCAGCCGTCCATAAGCCGATGCATACATAGCGTAACTAATGCTATCAATCATAGCATGTTTTTTGAAAAAGTGAAGTTTCCAATGACCCAAGTGGAGCGACAAGCTGCAAAAGCAACTTTTGCTTCAGCCTCCTCGTGTTTTGTAAGGGGCACTATTGGAGCTGTGGATTGTACACACATCTCGATTTTGACCCCAAAAAGTCATGAGGAGGCTTATGTCAATCATCATGGTTACCATTCTCTTAATGTACAAATGGTAAGAAGAAATTACATATTTGGTTTCCATAATCGTTTGTTATACTTATCTTAGATATGTGATCCAAATTTGAAAATATTAAACGTCAATGCTAAATATCCGGGAGCACGACATGATTCATACATATGGAGTTGTTCTGCAGTTCGAAGAGTCATGCAAAGGAGTTTTGAAAATGGAAACCATAATATGTTTCTGATTGGTAATCTTTTTCATCATAGAAATCGATTTCTATTAAACTAATTGTATTTAAAAAAATTACAAAATATCTACAGGTGATTCCGGATACCCATTGGAACCATGGTTGATGACTCCTTTACCAAATCAACCAGAGATGAGTCTCAAATTTTTTTACAATGAATCATTGTGTAAGGCTCGCAACCCTATTGAAAGGCTCTTTGGTGTCCTTAAAGCTACTTGGCGATGTTTATCGCAACAAAGAATGCTCTTATATAATCCTGAAATTTCAGGAAAAATAGTTAATGCTTGCGCAGTATTACACAACATTCATTTACAAGAGCAAATGAACACATCTAATGACGAGATCTACGAGCATCATATAGATAGTCCTTTGGTAACCCAAAATACACCATCCTCAACAGCAAAGCGTGTTCAAGACCGACTTATTGCTAATTTTTTTACGTAAATAATATTCATATGTATAAAACCATGCTATATTTAAAAAATTTTAATCAATAATTTGAAAATAAAATACCAAGTTATACATACACATATATTAAAAATTCATTTATTTATCACATTCAGTTTACAAAAAAAATAATAATAATAATTAGATATCTATATTAATTTTAAATTGATTTGATTTGTTTGTTGTTGTTTAAGCAATGTCTCTATGCATTTCGTTGCTATTTAAGAAACTTATCAGTAGACCGCAACCAAATTTGAAAAATGTTTACAAAACCTCAATGCTTATACATATACAAACTCTCAATATAATATTGAAAACTACAAACTATAAGCACAACAAAGAAAGATTTCCTAAATCAACAAACAAAATTATGCAGCTTGGGCTTATTTAATTTTTCACTATTTTCTATTTAAGTAACCTTTGGCACAAACTGCATAATTTTGTTTGTTGATTTGGGAAATCTTTCTTTGTTGTGCTTATAGTTTGTAGTTTTCAATATTATATTGAGAGTTTGTATATGTATAAGCATTGAGGTTTTGTAAACATTTTTCAAATTTGGTTGCGGTCTACTGATAAGTTTCTTAAATAGAAACGAAATGCATAGAGACATTGCTTAAACAACAACAAACAAATCAAATCAATTTAACAAAAATTATTAAAAAAAAACAAAAATGAAATTAACATAAAAAACTAAAAAGGAAATTAACATATAACAATTCTTAAAAAAACTATAAATTAACAAAAACAACAATTCTTAAAAAACTAACAAAGGAAATTAACACAAAATAACAATTCTTAAAAAACTAAACAAGGCACTTCGTACGTATAAATACTTATTACAAAAAAAAAATATTGAACTTCACACATAAAAAAACAACCGAATACTTATTATAGAAACTTAAAAACTAAATTTTAAATTGACTAAACTATACCAGTCGATTGATGGAAGCTGCTAAATTGTTGAAAGCATCGGCCACATGCTTCAGTCCCTCTCCCATCGTTTTTACAGCCTCAGCCATTAATTTTCCTATTTCTACATTTTGCTGATTACTTTCAGCGAGCATCTATTAAAAAGTAGTAGTTATCAAGAAGTAGATTTACTACGTTCATTGAAAATACCTGTAAAGCAGTAGCCTGTCGTTGGGCTATTTCCAAAAATTTATCCCGCGTGTCGTCCTCATCATTCCTTTTCCTCTTCAATATTCTACGGGGCGACTTTGGAGTTTTTGGCGTCTCTAAATCGACCTCGTCTATTGATGATGCTTGTATTTCAAGCATCACGCTTTCATCATCCTCTTCCAGACGCAGTTGAAATTCCTTACAATGAAAACAATTGTAAAAAAATATTTAAAAAAATTTACTTAATTTTAACTTACCTCTTCCAGTGGCACATTTTCTTTGACGGATTCGTTGCCCTTTATGTACTCGGACCCGATCAAAGAAACTACCCTCTTTTCCAGCTCCGAAATTGGTTCATGGGTCATGGGCCTATTACCAGTGAGAGCTTGCTGCCGTCTGCGATCTCGCACTTTTGTGCTTGTGCGACTTTTTAAATCTTTCCACACCTTTTTGTAAAAAATTTTTTAGTTAAAATTTCATATCTGAACCAATGTTTACTTACCGAATGCCACTGTTCAACACTTTTTAATGCTCCACCAGCATTGTTAAGCTTTGCCGCTAATTCGCTCCACTTCTTGTCGTTTTCGTATTTGCCGTGCATTTTAGCAAATTTGCCCGCAGCCAGTCACGGATTTTCCATAAAGAAGTCCACCATTAGACTTAGCTGCTCTGCTGTGGCGCAGCTTCGCTTAACATTTCCTGTAGAAGTCATTCTGCAAAAAATAAATATGTATGTACATACATACATATAAAAATAATTAATATAATAGTAATAAAATTAAATTTTAAAGAGGTACTTACTTTGTCCAGAAATAATAACAAAAGCGTCTGTGCACAATGTAAAAATATTTGTTTTTTGTATTCTCTTTTGTGCTTTTCGTTATTTTGACATATGTTTTAACAGAGATGCCACTGGATTTCAATGTTTAACCAGCGGTGTTAACTAGGAGTTACCGAATAGCACAATCGTTAATACAAACAGCCACACAGGCGTTATATATTAACAGATAACAAATCTTTAAAAGTTACTGAATCGCACTACAGGATGTTTAAAGACTGAATAGTTGTTATTACCCAAAACTTGTATGTATACTTATCATTATACTTACCATATTGAATACATTTATCTAATTATCCTAATAATAGAAGTTAATCTGCTGAATTACCTAATCATACTTACCATTTTACTTATCATTATATTTACCATTATACTTACCATATTGAATTGTATTTATCTAATTATACAAATAATTAATCTAAACGGATACTTACCCTTGTATTCAACAATGTTAAACCATAAATAACTCAACGACCCTTGTGGTCTGGTGATGTTTAAATATTGTATTTTTGATCAGTTGTGAATTAGCTTGCTGAACCTGCCACAAGTGCCTCGCTTACCGTTCTATTTTTAATAAATTATAAAATAATTATTACATACCCGTTTTCTTTTAATAACCTCTACGTTACAAGATAAAAGATAACGGGTAAGCTCTCACAACTGCCCTCCCCTTGGCAAGATCGTGGCTTCTTTAGCACCTCCGTTAAAGAGGCAATTAAACTGTATTTAAATCAGCTAACACAAAGCTGCAAAACTAAACAGTCATACACTAATAACTAGACACGACAACTACAATACAGAGACGTTATTTATGTCTAATACAGAGATGTCGGTTATTACGATATTGCGCGAGGGATGGCTAATTTCTTTGTTTGCTATCTCTTTTATTTCATCGTAGTAAAATGATATTTCATTTTTGTTTACATTAAAATTAAATTTCTTGGCAGGATATTGGAGTTCACTCTACGCCAAATTTATTGCTCAAAGTTGGCAATTTATGGATGAAATATCATCTATAGGTTCATCCACTGGTTACCAACAATGTGCGAAGATAAGCAAAAGCACAGAAGAACAATAAAATCAGCTACAAAATAGTGGTACCAGCAAAAAAATGTAAGTAACAATTGTGAATATATATTTTTATAAAACTTATAATTCTTATGTCTTCTAATGCAAGGAAGGACTGAAGCTACACCTATTCTCTGAATATCTGACCAGGTGAGTCAATTTTGTATATTTTATATAAAAATTCTACACTCGTGAATGCATTACAAAATTTGTATCATTCGTTTCATCAGGATCCAGAATTGTGTTTAAGAAGGTGAATATCCAATTACTGTTGGTGTTCACCTTCGAAAAGCAACAGCGGCAAAGCAAAACCAATCAGCCACCATGAAAGCAAAACCCAGTAAGAAGATCCCAGCAACCAAACCAAAAGCACCCAAAGCTAAACGTGCTACAGAAGCGAAACCGAAAAAGATGACCGTTACAAAAAACCATCAGCGAAAATGACCCCATAAACCAAGTAAATTGCTTGCGCTTCAATTTAAACTGTTTTTAAACAATCGAAATAAAAAAAGCTCTTTTAAGGGCTACAATATACTTTAAAAAAAGTTAAATTTACGAACACCATGAAACAATAAAACACTTTTATTTCACAATATAAAATTTTTTTATTACATTATATTTAATCTAATTGGTTTGAGATACTGTCTCCACTAAATTAATTAAAGAAATGCTTTGTTATGAGTTAATTATAAATAAAACATAACCCTGCATTTTGTTCCTTCTTTCTTACACCAATGAAACATACTTAAGCCACAACAAACAAAGCATAAAAATATTATAATCTACATATCGATGGTCACAAGTACAAAGGACCTAAGTCAAATAGTTGCAACTTTACAGGGGAAGACAAAAACATAACAGAAACTGTATTGATCATAATAGAAACTGTAATTATAATTTGCTTGTAAAATCGTTATTTTTGATACTATGTATTGCACAACATTTTTCTGACGAAGAGTATTTGTGTGAATCTGTAAGAATAGCTTTAACATTTTTTAAAAATACGACGTAGAGCCTTTCTACTTGTTACTAACGAAATTTTATTCATAAATACATTTCTTAGGTATTTTAATTAGCAGAAATAACATTCACAAGGACAGCTGTTCCTTTTTAGTCACTTTTATTTCCAATAACAATGCCATACAACAGCCACAAAATATTTAAAAAGAAAATTCATGTTTACTTATGCAAATATAGAAACAATTTCTCTCAACCCTTTTCTAAATTAAATTCCAGATCAATTTTAATTTTTAGTGGCTTCCAAATTTTTCGCTTATAACATATGCACATAGTCTCTTCGGTGATTTATTTTTATACACAAAACCGGCTCTCTTTTTATTATTAATTTTGTGGCCCTGAAAAGGGTTGTTGTTGCTTTGTCTGTTTTTTTTTAAATAAACATTCATTAGCATTAAGTTGGAACTTGTATATTTGATTACGGCTTTAGTACAGTGGTGGGCACCGTCAATGTACTGGTAAATTGTGTATGTGTTGAGCTTGCGAGCTACCCACCAAACAAAAAGCTAAGCGTTTGAAAGATAATGGTGCATTACATATGTATATATACATAAGTAGCAATATTTTCTAAGTTAAAAAAAGTTGATTACGTAAAATTATTAATTAAAAATAAACAGTCAAATGAAAAATATTAAAAAAGATGGGATAATATTTTGTTGTTATCCATTCAAGAAAAAAAAAAATAAAATAAATAAAAGAATGGTTGCTTGCTGGAGCATAACACTGAATATTCGCCAAAAAAATATACGCGGTTGGATGTATCAAACTTAATAAGCTTTGATATATGTCGGCATGGAAGATCATTTTCATATGGGAAACATATTCAAAATATATTTGATAAGATTTTACACAGACTAATTAATAAGACTAAGTGTATTACTAAATTAGGAGAATTAGTATAGTCCGTTATTGGAGAAAAATTGTGTAAAAGCCATTGTATGTTATCGAAAGCCATTGTTGATGACAAAATATTTTTCACATATCATCATAACTGAATTTGTTTGCTGGGCAAATATTCTGGAAAAAAATATAACTAAATTCGTAAGCATCCGCCTGATATTCATTCATCGCTGTCTCATCGACGACTAAGTTAAAGAGGGTAAGAATGCGTGTGAATGATCTCAGCACAATTGTGCTATGAAAAGCCCGTATCTGCTTTAGTACTGTAATGTCTTTCGTTTGACTTTTATTTGAGGAATGATCCAATAATGTGTATACGAATTATATACATATATATATATATATATATATATATATATATATATATATATATACTTATAGTAATAGGTACGTTCAGTTAACGCTTATGACAGATGTCTATATTTTAGTACTTAACAATGTACAGGGTTGTGATTATGTTATCTTTACTAAATACACCACAATACCCCCTACATAATATGTTTTCATATACTTAAATATGTACGTATTAATGAATTACTTATCTTTTCTAGGTATTAAATTATATTTAATCTTAGGAGAATTCATTGTTAAAATATTATTCTGTTCAATTTTGTTATTATCAGTATCGCTGTTGCCATTAAGTTTTTGCAGCGGATCAAGCAGTACACTAGGAATAGTTTGTTCATTCTGACTTTTACATAAAATTATTTGATTTGCGTGTCTCTTCCACGACTTACTATTTTTAGTATAAACAATATAAGTTTGTTTGCCAATTTGCTGTAAAATTTTTGCTTTTATCCAAGATACTTTTCCAGCAACAGAATAATCTTTTACCATTACAATATCGTTTATTTTAAAAGTATTGTTTTTATTTCCTTTGTAAGTTGTTTTTTGGTTATTTTGATTTTGCGCTACACTTTCCTGTATTTCTTCTGAAGTTTCTGCGTTAACCATTCTTTTTGGTTTTATCAAATCTAAACGATTTCTTAGTTTTCTTTCATTAAACATTAGAAATGCCGGCGAAACTCCTGTGCTAGAATGTATTGTATTTCTGTAATCTAATAAAAATCTACATAATACGTCGCTGAATCCTGACAATGGTACGTTACATAAATTTCGTTTTAGGGCCGTTTTTATTGTTTTTACTGCATTTTCTGCCTGTCCGTTGGTAGCAGGATGGCCTACAGGCGTAGTGATCAGTTCAATTCCATTGTTATCGGCAAATTCTCTAAAATCTCTCGATACAAAAGCAGTGCCGTTATCGGAGACAATGGACTTTGGTAAATAGCAAATAGCTCCTTTAAGATGGATATGACCGTGCGACTGGTTGTGTTCCTCCCCATATCAATACATTCAACCCATTTACTTGAGCTGTCCACCACTACTAGACACCAACGATTTAAAAAAGGCCCAAAAAAATCAATGTGGATTCTAGACCATACTTCCTGAGGCCTTTCCCAAGGAATTAATTCCTGACGCGACGGGGTAGCGCGTGTTTCTAAGCACGGTATGCACTCTTACTATATTTTCTAAATCTTTCGTTTGATTTGGCCACCAGCAACACTCTCTAGCCATGGCCTTCATTTTGACAATTCCCATGTGAGTGTGATGCAAATAATTAACAACTTGACTTTGCAGTTTATGGGGAATAACTAACCTATAGCCCCAAAACAAACATCCCGACTCTTCCGATAATTCAAATCTCCTTTGAAAAAATGGCTTTAAATTTGGATTGGTACATTTTTCTGGCCATCCGTTTTTTATCATCCCTTTCACCCTTTCTAAAATTCTATCTAGTTTTGTTTCTAGCTGAACTGTCTCAAAATTCAATATTTTGCTTTCATTTGTTATTTGGTGCACATAATTTATATAAACCTCGTCTGGCAAATTAAAAGTATTCTTGATAGTTTCTTGTGGCACTCTAGAAAAATAATCCGCTATATTATGGTTAGATTTTACATATTCAATTTTGAACTGGTATCCTGACAAAATTGGCGCAATGCGCTGTAACCTATTAGACGCCAACGCCGGGATACCTTTTTTTGGACCAAAAATATGCTGTCTGTTACCAGAATAAAATGCCGACCGTACAGGTATTGATGAAATTTTGTAACTCTGAAGAGAATAGCAATAGCTTCACGATCGAGTTGAGAATATCTTTTTTCCGTTTCAGTTAGTGTCCTGGAAGCAAACTCAATTGGCTTTTCTATGCCATTTTCATTAATCTGTGACAACACCGCCCCGAGACCCACTGGGCTTGCATCTACTATAAGCTTTGTCTTGAAATCTGAATTGAAGTGTGCTAAGCAATTGTTTGAGGCCAACAATTTTTTTAACTCATCTACTACTTTACTGCAGTCGCAGGACCAATTAAACGCTCTATTAGCTTTTAATAAACAATGCAAAGGATAAAGTAAAGTGGAAACGTCTGGTAAAAATCGCCTATAAAAGTTAACCAGTCCCAAAAATGCCTGCAGTTCCTTAACTGAACTTGGATACGGAATTCTATCTATTTCCCCTGCCTTTTCGGTGTCAACGTGTAGCCCTTCCTTATCTATGATGTGACCTAGATACTACCAATTTCTGTTTCTACCTTCTCTTTGATAGCTAATGGAACAGGACGAGGTCTAAAAAAAATTGGTGTAACATCTTCTTTTAATTTCAGTGTAACCTTACTGCTTTTAAAAAGTCCCAGACTACCATCGAACAGTGAATCAAATTTTCTTAAAATGTTTTTTCTCATTAACACATTGGTGTGAAGCATAATTTAGTTTTGCAAATTTAACTTGAAATACTTTCAAAAAATTTCTGCCAAGTAGCGGTGGGCCGCTATTTTCAATAACCAAGAATTTAATTCGTTTAAGCTTTTTACCATACTCTACATTTATGTCACACTCCCCTACCGGGCATATGCTTGCACCATTGTAAGCTTTCAGCAACATATTAGTACTTTTTAAATTATACTCATTAAATTGTTCTTTAAACGTAAACAGTGAAATAACATTGTGTTCTGATCCTGTATCTAAAATCATTTCGACCATTTTCTGATCAATACTAATGTTTACCTTAATAGGACCATCTGCTTCGCTTAGCATCGAAAAAAGGTTTAAGCTGTCATCCGCCATAAAATTTACATCATTCGCCTTGCACATTTTCCTTAAGTGGCCCTGCTGCCTACATTGATTGCATCTATAGAATTTATATTTGCATTGTTTGCTCTGATGTCCCAGAAAACCACAAACTTCTCATTGTTGTCTTTTTTGCACTTACAGCTCCTTTTCCTGTTGGGAGTGTTCACTGTGTTGAAACTGCGATCGGTCTTAACCTCAACCTCGTATTGGTTTTTTATATATTCAGCATTATTTGCAATTTCAACCGCTCTTTCGAATGTGAGCGATAGCGACTCTAAAAAAATCTTGTCCTTCGCAGGACCTCTTTCAAGTCCCATTACAAATATGTCTGGCAGTACTGTATTTAAAATATTACCAAACTCGCATTGTGCGGCTAGCGTGCGTACCCTCACTGCCCATTCATTTGTAGTTTCCATCGGCGACTTACTCGCAGTATAAAATTTGAAGCGTTCCGCAAATCCACATGATGGTACTTTAAAATGTGCTTTCATCGCCTCTATGCATTCCAGGTATGTCGTCGCTGTTGCCTGTATTTTAGTTGGACTCAACAAATTTTCCAACAATATGTAAGAGCCTTCAGTGAGAGAAGTCAGAAAAATAGCTTTTTTCTTTTCATTCGCAGTCACATCATTTGCGATGAAAAACTGTTCCAATTGGAATTGGAAAACGTTCCACGTATTTGACAAATAATCAAACCTTGGTACTGTTAACCCAGCCATTTTAGTTTTTTGCTTCAACTCGTTTTCCTTCGTCGCCACTGTAATGTCTTTCGTTTGACTTTTATTTGAGGAATGATCCAATAATGTGTATACGAATTATATACATATATATACATATTTATAGTAATAGGTACGTTCAGTTAACGCTTATGACAGATGTCTATATTTTAGTACTTAACAATGTACAGGGTTGTGATTATGTTATCTTTACTAAATACACCACAAGTACCTTCACTGACAGCATGCTTAGCCAATTCAGAGACAACAGTAGACGGAGCACCAGCTTAAATTTGCCGATTGGTAAATGTTGAAATATCATTAACAAAACTATCCATGATCCGGATGTACCTTTTCAAAACTTTGTAAATGAAGATGGCATAACTTTCCAGACGCTTACGTCTTTGTTTTCCACTTTGCCAGATTTACCACTGGTATTAGGAGGCATCCTTCACAATTTCATATTCACTTCATATGCATATGACATATTTACTTAACCACACAATAAACAGAGCACTTGTATATTTACTCTTTAGTATCATGCAAATTAATTAATCATGAAATCCAATATTCATCTAAATCATAGCCACCACGTATAGCATTTCTGGTACGTTATCTTTAAACACCTCATGTTGTTATCAGATCACCCTTGCTCCACACTTTGCTATTCTCCATTCAAGCATGTCGGTTGAGAAATCATGACAATTAGTCCATCGCTGAAGATGACTTTAAGAACAATTTCTCATCAGCAAATTCTTTGTCGTTACCGTGACTCTGAAAGAGATATAAACATTTTTGTATAAATTGTAATAAACTAATAATAAAGTAAAATACTTACATTTTTATTCACTTTTACTTTTTTAAATTCAATGAATTTAAGTTGTATCTTCGATTTGGAATTGATTTTTTGTTCCGAAAAGTTCATTCATTGAAAATTTTATGTTTGCCACACATAAACAAAATGTTTGTCTTTTCCAACCACCATTGCAATGGGATCCTTAGTTGTGCCTGCAACTCCTACATGTAAGCCCTCTTCCATATATTCAACCTGACTAAGTGGTGGTCACTGCAACGATTATCTTTGTCTTTGGTGTTTCATTTAAGGTTTTTAAATGTTTTTTCGAACACTAAAATTGTTACAAAAAAAAATTAATATCATAGACAAATTCCAAGTCTTTGGGAATCTGGGCACGTTTTTATGTTGATTTCTTAATATCATTGACCGCCAGCCACTATTTAGATGTTTTAGTACTTTTCTTTACTGTTAAAAAACAGTTTAATATTATTTTTAAAACACTTAACACTTATTTACATTAATTATTTCACATTTTTTCTCTAAAATATAATTTTTGTTTTATTTTCAACCACCATTGTTTGCTTGAAATTGTAAAACATGTGTTCAAAGATGGCTATGTATAGCCAATCCTTCTAACATACATAAAAAAGTCCGCTGTATATCCTTGGTACTCGTTCACACAATCGTATTAAAAAAAGCTGATTTTTGCCAAATTGAACTGTCACTTTTGGGTGTTCTGTGCGTATTCTGTGATAACGTTGCCGCTTTTGTTTAGGTATGGCATTTCAGCGTTAAAGCTCAGCGGAAAAAAAACGTTCCGCTTTCCGCTCGTATTTACGGATGGTTGCTACAACCACATAGCTTCGTCAAACCAGTTCGAACGAATATGTAGAGTCGTGAATAACTTATTTGTGTTTACAACAACAAAAGCAACCAGATAATGAATAAATGAATTTTCTGAGTTTTCCGGAAAATTTTATCATTTTTTTTTTCATACAAACCATCTCCTGAAAATTTCGAATCGAATAAAAAAAATCAGCCAAATCGCTCCAGCCGTTCTCACGCCATTACATTACATACGTGAACCATTTCATTTTTATATATATAGATCAGTGATGTGCACTACCACATAAACACAGTTGCGTTTGTGTGTGGCGCAGAGAAAACCCTCTGGAAATGTTTCTGGAATTACTTTCTGTTTAAAAAAAAACTGAACACAGAAATCTTCAAATTGTATTCAATGTTTGATACCACATATAATTGTGAAACAGCATTTTCTATCTTGAAAATAGTTCTAAGCAAAGCTAGCAAGAACAAATGAGTACCCAGGCCATATAGATCTGGATGAGCTAATATATATTTATTTAAAATAGACATTTATTATAAACGAGTTTGCAAAATAAATACAATTTTCATCAGTCAGATGCTAAAAAATAAAAATATTGTGTTATATACAATAAATACAATTATAAATGCAAAACATACGAATATGTAGTAGCAACAAGCCCTTCAACTCAAAATATAGATAAAATTGAAAAGTACTTGTTATCCATCCCTGCTGTATGCTAAAGAGAAGCCGAAACCTAAGGAGAGCGAGAGAAACAACATTTTTTTTCTAAGTATACATAAATATTTGTTTGCTGCGCAAGCAGAATTTGTTTTTTTCTTGCTTTCCTATAACGCGTTATAGGGCAAGAGAACCTTGATCATCTATGATATAGATAGATAGATGTATATAATGGTTTTATATAATATTGTATTTTTTTAATTCACAGCGTTTACAGTCTTTTAAATATAAAACTAACATTAAAAATAGAATAAAAACTTTAATTCACAGTCTTTTAAATCTTATAAAACTAACATTAAAAATAGAACAAAAACTTTAATGCACATAAAAACAACAAAACAAAAAAAAAAACAATATCATAAAGCTAAATATAAAAAACAAAAGAAAGTAAAAAAAAAGTTAAATTTATATGAAAACAAAAAAAAACACATTAATTCACATCAACAGTTAACAAACAAAAAGCTAAAATTTATATATCACTCTTTCTCGCAGCTTTCCTCTCCAGCGACATGTTTTTGAATATGCGCCTCTTCTTCATTTGTATTGCTTTTCGGATGTGTTCATCCGCTGGTCATTGAGACCGCTTCTGAAATGGTTAAAAATTTATTGTCAATTTACATTCTGTCAAAATATTAAGTGTTCTTTACCTGAAAGTACTGGAAATTTTTTTGTGTTCTTTAAAGCTCTTCTTCCTTTGAACACCATCGACGTTGTGGGCCATAATGACATCGTAACCCAAAATACGTCTTACATTTTTCTGAACACCTCATTGCTTTAATCTAAAAAATATAATTGGAAACATTACTCATATCTACTTTAATAATGAAAGAACAAATAAAGTGGTATAATGTTATGTAAATGTATACAGTAGTTTATGTAAATGTATCTATAGATCATAAAAAAATTACCTTGCAAAACGCAGGGCGTACTAAACCAGGTGGCATCGTTAGGAATGTAAACAATTTTTTGCTCCTATTGAATTTTTGTTTGTTGTGAGTTTAAACTGTCAAAGTACGGCGTAATTATATTTATGTTCAGAGCTGATATATGAATAAAACTGTTTATTGAAAAACGAATATTTTAAATTATTGTTGTGAAAAAAGTGAACTAAAAGAAAATAGTACTAATAATTATAATAATAAAAATCTAAATAAAAAACTAGTTAACCAATATAAAAGGTGTTTTATGTTTGCTACAGTCGTTTTTTCTGTTATTTTCAAATTTATTTTTAAAAGTGTTTTCAATAGGTGGCATGACATAATGTCCATTGACATAATGTCCATGGACATTATGTCACCCCAAAAAGTGACATTATGTCCATGGACATTATGTCACTTACAGCAGTGTCGTAATGTCCATGGACATTATGACACTTTGGTTATGGACATTGTGACACTTTTGGTAAAGTCAATTGAACCCTTCCAAACTACTTGTAGTTCTTATTTCCTCACCATGGGCAGAAAATCCAGAGGGGGTTATCTGAATGAAAAAATTTTACGAGTTAGAGAATCAAGATTTAGCTTAACGGCGCCGATTTTTTCAAATCTTTTTTTTATATCTCTGCAATTTATTTTATATATAAGCTGAACAAATATTTATCACACGACACGTTATTCGAATCATTGTAAAATAAAAAAAAAAGTCGGTAACCATATTTTATTTTTATATTCTACAATGATTCGAATAACGTATCTTATGAAAATTTAGTTAAGCTAAATCTTGATTCTCTAACTCGTAAAATTTTTTCATTCAGATAACCCCCTCTGGATTTTCTGCCCATGGTGAGGAAATAAGAACTACAAGTAGTTTGGAAGGGTTCAAAAAAGTGCCATAATGTCCATGGACTTTACGACACTTTGTATATGGACATTATGTCGCTACGAGAAGTGACATAATGTCCATGGACATAATGTCACTTTTTGGGGTGACATAATGTCCATGGACATTATGTCAATGGACATTATGTCATGCCACCTTTTCAATATATTTGGAACAAATTCGTTTTATATTGCATTTCATAGTGGAATTATATATTTTTTCTTTAATTGGTCAAAATTAATTATCAAATTTTATAAAATATGCCTTTTTGTGAGCTGTGCAAAAAAATATGTTCCTGGTAATGGCGACTCATTTTTTCGTGTGCCTAAGTGCTCCATAACAATGGAAAAGTGGAGTAGCTTGTGCCAAAAGCAATTCACCAAGCGTTCGCTTATATGCAGTGATCACGTTTTGAAGAATCAGATCATATCATATATAGACCCTTTTCCGATTTCAGGTCACAAGAAAATATTGTGTTTTGATTAAATCTTTTTTTTTACTTTTTCTTCACTTTTGTATGTTGGCATGATGCAAGATATTTTATTTCTTAAATTTTAAATGCTTCTTTTTCTTACGCTTTTGACATATATATCTTAACTCATTGTTTTGACATTCTCAACTTTTTTACACAAACAAAAACACCTATGTTGTTGTATTGTTGTACTTGTAGCCCTTACGCTGCCACCTGGTTTTATTACGCCATGGCAAAACGTTTATCTGTAATTGAATGTTTTTTGTTGCTTCCATCACTTCATTTAGTTTTTCAAATAAGTCGTTGTTGGAAATTTGCGGGTTAGTTTGTCTGTCTGAAACCAAAATAATTATTTAAATTATAATATGTACAATAGCCCATACAAAAAAATACTTACTTTCGGAGTTCTCAAAATTAACACGTTTTCTTTTTCTTGGCAAAGAATACATGTTGTTATTCATCTTAATGTTAAAAAAAAATAGCGGTTAGAAAAAGCATTAAAGACAGGCATGTAAAGTTGGTATTGAAATCGACTGTTTCTTAAAAGGAAACCAAATTGCTTTACATTCTATTTCACTTAATTGAAAGTAATAAATATCGTCCGAAATGTCAGAATCTACCAAAAAAAATTTCAAGAGTAATTGAGTCACATGGCTCTTTAAAAAAACTTTGCATGTTCAAAAACTTTCGTCCAACTAAAGTTCCTCCATTTTCTTGTGAAAAACCCTGGACTTGAACAGGTATTCCAGGTTCAATGTGGCAGATGTTGTCCGGTGATTTTGTCGTTAAGTAAGAGTTGTTGAAGTAAAATAAGGCCTTTGATTTTTTTTAATGCAAAACTTTTCTTTAACAACTTTTCTAAAAACCTGCTCCTAAATTTTAGATGGTCTTTTAATACATTTCTTTAAACTCTGCAAATAATTCTCGGTGGGGTAGCACGAATTTTCGGTTGGATTGCCAATCAGTTCAACAATTTCTTTTAAATGGGTGAGATTATGTACGTTGTACGACAAACTATTTTCCCCGAAAATTATTGGAAAGTTTTCTACGAATAAGTTTAAAAGAATTTCGATTGTTTTCAAATTGTTACTGCATTGCTTTGCACATCATATCATTCTGTAAGAACAATGCAACAACAAAAACTCGTAAAAAACATCTTCATGTACCTCGTCTTTGACAGCGACGAGACCAGTGTACAGTAGAAACTGTCTGAACTCAGTGGACTTCCAATATGATGTTTCATCCAAAGATCGAGGCTTTCGACTAAATTCGGATGAAATATGAACGCTCAGAGAAGTTAGTTTTCTTGAAATGTTTTGGATATTTTCAGACGATGCTTGAAAACAATTTTTTTTATTAATTAAACGCATTAAAAACTTTCGCATTACACCTAAGTCTACCAAAAGCATGCAATCTAGTGGTATTTGCGTAATCATGCCTAAATTGAGGTGTTCCAAGGGAGTTTTTTGTGAAAGATATTTTGGGAAATGGTGTGCAGGATATTTCCGAGCACAAAAATCTTCATCTAATATAAGTACTCCAGATGATGTGGCATATTTTAATGTCCCATCACTTTTGTTTGCTATTTGTGTGCACTTTGAGCATCCATGCCGCGATGCATGAGATGGTGTGCCAGAAATAAATGCACGTGCTGGAGCGTCAGAGAGAACTGCTCTTATTTGCATTCTGGTAATATTTCTTCCTAGTTGTAAGCCTGTTTTTAAATAAGAAGAACTTGCATTAACAAATTTCAAAAGAAATTCTTCACATGTTGCTGGCTTACTTTTACCAACAAAAACTCCAACTGGGAGTATTGGTCGATCTTCCACATTGGTAAGTCTTATTAAAATTGCCCAAAGTTGTACCTTTGAACTATTAAAGAGGGGTAACCCGTCTACATAAACATCAATTATAATGTTATCAGGCAGCTTAATGACATCGGCTATCATTTAAGTTTCTTGGCATACCAATGTGGATATATGATCCACTTGCAACATTCTCTACTATTGGTTTGTTGGAACAATAAAACTTGTAGAGTGGAGTGGCAACTATGTATATATTCTTCTCTTAGAATCCCTATTAATTCCTTAACGCAATTTCGAGAAGGTCTATGTTTCGCATTCCACTTAATTAATTTTTGGCTGATACTTACGTTGCCACTATCTTCTTTCAAACTATTATTGTCAGAAACTGTTTCTTCTTCTGGTTCATTTTGGACAGAATCATGACTTTCACAAATTTCAATATTGTCACTTTGAGTTCTGTTATTTAAATTTTCTATGTCCACTTTCATCACCTTTTTTACAAAATTTTCTTTTTCACTTTTTATTATTCTTTTTAAGTGCCTTTTGCTCATTTTCGTTGCCTTTATTTTATAAAACAAAAAGATTGCTGATATATTTAAAAATGCACTACTAAACAACCGCAATTTTCGACTTCACACTTGTAGATCAAAACAGAATAACAACTTTTCAACCACCAAATGACGAAGACGCTTTGTTATGAAAGAAAGTAACCAGGTACTCTCACTAGTACAACAATTAACATCACCAAAAACCACACGTATTTTGTTGTTAGAAAATTTAGAGCTAATGTCAAAATCAAGGAAGAAGCATCATTAACAATGAAGAATTAAGAAAAAAAACATTTTACGTGGCTTGTATATAAACTTTTGACAGTAGTTCAACACGCTCCAAGGAAAATTAAATACATAGCTGCGCTACTAAGAGTACCTGGTAAATCTGCCTTGTTATGACATGAAGACTCGCCGAACACATCACTGAGGTTAGCGTTTAGCGACAAGCACAAATAATTGGCAGTGTTTGACTTATGGCCCATTTAGCGGAACGCTGAAATCGTAAATGCTGACGCAGCGCAAATGCTAACGCAGCTCCGCTTATAGAATGCTTAAAAAGGCACCATATGTTTTTACAGAAAAAAAATTGTGTATGCATACATACATATAACAAATTACAAGCCCAGTTCACAATCTCGAGCAAGTAGTCTAGCATCGTAGCATGAGCAAAATAATTGTACTCTACACCAATAAAATACATTGAAAATGCTCTCAAATACTCTCTCAATTTGCAAATGCTATAATGCAAGACCATTTGCACAGGATTGTGAATTGGGCTATAGTGTTTGAAACATTGATGGCACTTTCCTATTTTGCATATGTACAGAAAACGTACGAAATTATATAAGTGGTACAATATGTTATTTTAAACTTGTGATCGATGTAATATCTTCATTATATGTGTAACGAAATTATAATTTTATTTAAACATTTATTTTATACCGACTTATACTTCGCCATCAGTCATGAATATGGTTTCGAGTTTTTCTGACCTGCATTAGTGCAAGATTGTGTTAATTGTTGTCGGGTTGTCTCAATGGCATAGCACTGGCTGCTAAACATTATCGACGTATTTCCCTGCATATATGTACGTAAATAAATTACATATGTAGTAATTTTGCTACTAAATAATTTCATGCCCATGTTGGAATGTTGGAATTCCAGTGTGAATGCAAGCTTGAATTACATTTGAAATCCATCCTCTTTCCATTCTGTTTAAAGTTTTGTTAAAAAACAACATCAAATCGAGTCAGTTATTTACTCTAAATGTCAATAATAAAATATCAATCGTGAACAATTTTACATCGCGAAAGTCACAAAGTTTTTAAAGTGAAAATAAAGAAATAAAAGTGAAAACAAGCAAAAAGAAAATAAAGAATAGAAAATAGAACAATATAAAGAAATTTGGAGTAAATAAATGTAAAGGTATGTATTCAAAGCCAAAAGCAGGTGGTCGTAAAATTTTTGCACTGCTTACCCAGAATCAGCATATTCTGGGAAATGAAAAACCAATGGGAACGATGTCCACGTCGCTTTGAACGATGAGCCGTCTGTCTGTGAGGACACAATTATAAACGAAGATGGTATATCTGATACTAAAATTAATTCTGTGGGAGACAGGGACTTAAAAATACAGCTGGCTGTATGGGCGATCCAACATAGCATTGCGAATGCTGCAATAAACAGTTTACTGCAAATCCTTAACCAGCATCATAAGGATTTGTCATCGGATGCCCGAACTTTAAAGAGCACTCCGAAATGTCCAGATATTGAAGCTATGGGTTCGGGTGAGAAAATAGAGCTCACGCATTTTATTTTGTTTATTTTTAAACTATAAACTATGTAAGTAATAATATGTACCTATTTTTATAAAATGTTTTATTTTTACAAGAGGAAATGGGGAAAAAAATGTGGCAGAAAATGGTTTGCAATTAATTGTTAAAATAATGTTATAACACTATTTAAATACTGTTGTAACATTGCTTGAATAACACTGAAATTCTATGCTTGAATTCAACGGTAAAAACAGGTTCGGATCGACTTGAATTCCACTGCAATTCCTTGCTTGACTTCAAGTATAAAACAGGTTCGGTTCAACTTGAATCACACTGCTATTCAAGGCTTGAATTACACTGTAATTCAACTGTAATTCAATGGTTAATTTTGCTGGATTCGCTATTGAATTCAACTGTGTTTCAACTGTAATTCAACACTGGAATTTGGAAATTGTGACTGCATTTCAAAAGTAATTCCACTTGAATTCCAGCCAAAATGCTTATTGGGATTATTCCACAAAAATATTCACATATATGAGATTTTATAAAAGAAAATAAGCTATATGGAAATTAATTTATTATACCCTTCACAAAAAAGTAAAAGGGTATATCTAGGTTTGTCATTCCGCCTGTAATTTCTTCGATATCAGTATGTATAGTAAAGTATATATGTATATTCTGGATCCTTATGAATAGCGATGACGATTGAGCGATGTCCATCTGTCCGTCTGTCTGTCGAATTTCCCAATCCCCCAGAAGAGCGAGAGACTTCGTTCTTGGACCGATGGATTGGAAATGAACTTAAATAGAGTGGTATTGAAATTCAGAAAGATCCGAAGTACGGTTCCAGAGCTGGGAAGCTTATACTTATTTCGCGACGCAAAATTTATACTAAAAATCAATTTTTTTTATATTTGTAATGAAACCATTCCGTATTTTGTAGTATATGTATGTAGTAACTAAAATTGTTAAAAATTTTACGTTTTTCTTTAACAAAAACTCTTTATACGTCATGAAGATTTGCATTGGCCAAAAAAAGAGATTTTTAAGTTCAAATTTTGCTTCCAGGGGTGGGAAATTGAATTTTTTTATACGCGAAGTAATCAAACAGGCAACTGATGTTGTTTCTTTTTTTGCTAACTAAAACTGTCTTATAATTTAGGAAGAACAAAATTGGTATCAAAAATAAAAAAAATAAAAATTTTGACATGAAAGTGACCAAAATAGTAAAAAAATTTAAATTTTTCTTAAATAAAACTACTTTACACCTCAAGAAGCGTTGCACTGATAAAAAAAATTAAAATTCGTTTCCAGGGTTGGGAAAATGAAATTTTTTTTTGGTACATGCAATATTTTGTAGTACATGTAATAACCAAAATGGTTGCAAAATTTTAGTTTTTATTAAACAAAACTACTTAATACCTCATGAAGATTTGCATTTATAAAAATATTTAAAATTTCGCTTTCAGGGTTGGAAAATTTAATATTTTTTTAATAAATAAATGTAACCAAAAAAAGGCAGACAATTGACGATGTTTTTTTTTCTAACTAAAACTATTTTATATTTTAGGAAGAACAAAATTGGTATCAAATATTAAAAAAAAGGAAGTTTCGAATCCAGGGTTGGACAAGTGCAATATTTTATAGTTCATGAAGGTACCAAAATGGTTCTAAATTGTAAATTTTTCTCAGATAACACTACTTTATCCCTCATGAAGAGTTGCATTGGTAAAAAAACGAAAAAAATGAAAATTTCACTTCCAGGGTTGAAAAGTTGAAATTTTTTTGGTACATGGAATATATATTACTACATAAAAGTGACCAAAATGGTTGCAAATTTTAAGTTTTTCTTAAATAAAACGACTTTATACCTAATGAAGACTAGGATTGGTAAAAAAATAAAATTTCGCTTCCAGGGCTGGGAAATTGAAATATTTATTCTGCATAAAAGTAGCTAAAAAGGTAATTGACGTTGTTGTTTTTGGTAATTAAAACTGTTTTATAATTCAGGAAGAACAAAATTGGTATTAAAATCTTAAAAAATCAAAACTTTGACTCCAGGGTTGGACAAATTAAATATTTTATGGTACATGAAAGTGACCAAAAAATTTAAAAACTTTAACTTTTTTGGCAAGTAAAACTATGTTACACCTCACTAAGAATCGCATTGGTAAAAAAAATAAAAATTCGCTTCCAGAGTTTGAAAATCGAAATATTTTTGCGTCATGAAAGTACCCACATAAATTCCCAATTTTGTGTTTTTAGTGAACTATTTTATACTTCAGAAAAAAATAGCTTAGTATTAAACAAGTAAAAGTGCTATATTCGGCTGTGCCGAATCTTAAATACCCTTCACACATGTAATTCTTCTTTCTTTCTTTGTTACCAAAACAGAAAGTAGGTTTAATTAAAAAATCAAAATGATGTTATCAGTTACTTTTATATTTAAGAAAACGTTTAAATTTTTCGGCTAAGAAGCTAAATGTTTGGCTTTTCTTATTTCTAATATCTCTGAACGTCCTTCAAAAATATTATATATGTTTAATTTAAAAACAAAAAGTAAAACTCCGTTTCATGTACCCCGAAAAGTTCTAATTGTCCAACCGTAGAATCGTCTTTTAGACTTTTTTGGTCTTCAAAACCAATTTAACTCTTCCCGAAGTATAAAAAAAAGATTTCATCCACAAAAAATAAAAATTAGGAACTTATATGGCTAATTTTATGTATTAAAAAATTACGATTATCCAACCCTGGAACCAAGTTGTTAGTTTTTTAAATTTTTAATACCAATTTAATTCTTAGCGGAATTATGTTTAATTTAGTGAAATTAAACCAAAATTGGGAATTTATGGGGTTACTTTCATGTACCAAAAATATTTCGATTTTCAAACTCTGGAAGCGAATTTTTATTATTTTACCAATGCGATTCTTAGTGAGCTGTAACATAGTTTTACTTGACAAAAAAGTTAAAATTTTTAAACTTTTTGGTCACTTTCATGTACCATAAAATATTTCATTTGTCCAACACAGGAGTCAAAGTTTTGATTCTTTAAGATTTAATACCAATTTTGTTCTTCCTGAACTAGTTTTAATTAGCAAAAACAACAACGTCAATTGCCTTTTTGGTTACCTATATGCAGAAAAAAGATTTCAATTTCCCAACCCTGGAAACCAAATTTTAATATTTTTTTTTGTTTTTATTACCAATGCAACTCTTAATGAGGCATGAAATACTTGTATTTAAGAAAAACTTAATATTTGTAACCATTTTGGTCACTTTCATGTACCACAATATATTGCATGTATCAAAAAAAAAACTTAACTTTCCAACAATGGAAGAGAAATTTAATTTTTTTTTACTACTGCAACTCTGCATGAAGTATAAAGTAGTGTTATTTGAGAAAAATTTACAATTTTGAATCATTTTGGTACTTTCATTAACTATAAAATATTGCACTTGTCCAACATTGGACTCGAAATTTTGATTTTTTTTAAATATTTGATACCAATTTTGTTCTTCCTAAAATATAAAATAGTTTTAGTTAGCAAAAAAACAAAAAAAAAACAACGTCAATTGCCTGCCTTTTTTGGTTTTTTTATCTTGGACCAGCACTGAGGGGATGACTCCTACATATGCAATCCATTGAGCCGGAACTGAAAACGATGGGATAGTATTGAGGGACAGATTAGGAAATATAAAAAGATAGACAGTTTCTTTTTTGTAGCTATTTCAACCTTTTACTTCGCCGACTAATTTTTGCTACAGGGCCGACGAAGGTTACTTTTATTTATTAAAAAAAATTTTATTTCCCAACCCTGGAAGCGAAATTTTAATTTCCTAAAATTTTTTTATCAATGCAAATCTTCATGAGGAATAAAATAGTTTTGTTTAAGGAAAACTCAAAGTTTGCAACCATTTTGGTTATTACATGTACTACAAAATATTACATGTACCAAAAAAACTTTCATTTTCCCAACCCTGGAAACGAAACTAATATTTTTATCAGTGCAACGCTTCTTGAGGTGGAAAGTAGTTTTATTTAAGAAAAATTTCAAATTTTTTTCATTTTGGTCACTTTCATGTACCATAAAATATTGCACTTGTCCAATCCTGGATTCAAAATTTTTATTTTTTTATTTTTGATACTAATTTTGTTCTTCCTAAATTATAAGACAGTTTTAGTTAGAAAAAAAAGGAAACAACATCAGTTGCCTGTTTGATTACTTCAGGTATAAAAAAATTCAATTTCCCACCCCTGGAAGCAAAATTTAAACTTAAAAATCTCTTTTTTTGGCCAATGCAAATCTTCATGACGTATAAAGAGGTTTTGTTAAAGAAAAACTTAAAATTTTTGACAATTTTAGCTACTACATGTACTACAAAATACGGAATGGTTTTATTACAAACATTAAAAAAAAAATTAATTTTTGGAATACATTTTTCGTCGCGAAATAGGTGTAAGCTTCCCAGCTCTGGAACCGCTCATTACCACTCTATTTAAGTTCATTTCCAATCCATCGGTCCAAGAACGAAGTCTCTAGCTCTTCTGGGGGATTAGGAAACCCCCCAAAATGCAGCGCAACCAACCTTCAGAAAATAGAATTTCTCGCAGGGCTTACGCAGACAGTGATGGCTTGTATGTATGTTAAATGAAAGTGTGGCACAAAAGCTTTTTATACCGTTCACAAAAAAGTGAAAGGGTATATCTAGGTTTGTTATTCCGTGTGTAATTTCTACGATATCAATATGGGACCCCATTAAGTATATATATTCAGGATGATTATGAATAGCGATAACCATTGAGCGATGCCCGTCTGTCTGTACGTGAAGTTCTAATTCTGCCTTTAGCCGTACGCTAAGATCGTAAACGCTGCGCAAACGCTTCAGCTGATCAAATCTGTTATAAGGCAAATTGTGAAAATGCTTATATGAGCGCTATAAAACGCAGCGCAGCTTGGCGCAGCGTAGCGCAACCAACCTGCAGAAAATAGAATTTCACGCAGAGGTTACGCAGAGAGTGATGGCATGTATATATGTTGAATGAGAGTGTGGCACAAAAGCTTTTTCTTGTACTTCTTGTTTGGTTTGATATTTGAACATTTAGTTGATACATTTTTAGACATACATAACATATTTAATAAATTAATTTGCTACATAACTTATTTTTCTTTATAAAACCTCACAAAAGCCTGTAAATATATGTGAATATTTTTTTTGTATCATAATACGTTAATGTTGTACATACGTATGTATATGTACATATATGAACGCATGGGCATGAATTTATGTAGTACCAAAATTACTACATATTATGTACGTAGGTATATGCAGCCAAATGCGTCGATAATATTTAGCGACCAGTGCTATGCCATTGAGACAACCCGACAACAATTAACACAATCTTGCACTAATGCAGGTGAGAAAAACTCGAAACAATATTCATGACTGAGGGCGAAGTCGAACTCGGGATCTAAGGCATCGTAGTCTTGTGCTCACTACTTCAGCCAACAGCACTCTTATAAAATAAATGAATAAATAAAAGTATAATTTAACCATACATACATATGATGAAGATATTACATCGATCACAAGTTTAAAATATCATATTGTACTATTTATATAATTTTGTACGTTTTCTGTACAAACGCAAAATAGGAAAATACCATCAATGTTGAAATTTGTTGTATGTACACATTATTTTTTTCTGTAAAAACATATGGTGCGTTTTAAAAGGATTCTATAGCGGAGGTGCGTTAGCATCTGCGCTGCGTCAGCATTTACGCAGCTTTTACGATTTCAGCGTTCTGCTAAATGGGCCTTTAGGAAATACATATGTTGCCAGACGCAGACTACTCAAAACTATTGTACACATTTTTATTTCCAACGTAAACAGAAAAAGAATTTTAATCGCTTGCTTACATAGCGTCTATACCTGATATAATATCAAATATATTTCTATCAGCAAACGTCAAATTTCATAACAGAGAGAATCACATTACGTGTGGACTGAAATATTAGTATTATATTAATATTATATCAAATATTATAATATGGTTTTCATAATATATATTTAGAAAACAATATCATGATATGAACTGTCAGAAAACGTACACATACACACATGTAGACACAATTATTAAAATAGACGCCAAAAGTAATTTTTAAACAATCGCATTAAAGAAATTTATATAAATAATAAAAAACTAAATATAAATAATATAAAACACACTGTACTATTAAAGTAAACGAAGATGTTTACTGCACGGTTGCATGATAATTATGAAATATTATGATATTTATAATAGTACGTTTTCCCCTACATAGATATTAATATTTTTATAAAAAAAAGTTTTCTCCTTATTCTGCCGACGTTCTCTCTCATGTTATATCAGAATTAATATCAGATATAGACGCTATGTTATATACGTTCAACGAATTCATAAAATATGTATATTGGTACACCAAATAGGTACTGGCAATTGTGAGTGACGAATTTATTACAGAAAAATAGTCAATAGCAGTTTTGCCAAACAAGCGGGTAATTGCAACTTACGTACATATATGTATGTATATCTGTATGTGTTTTTATACCCTCCAAAACAGAATATGGAGGGTATATTCAGTTTGTCATTCCGTTTGTAACGCAGCGAAATATCCATCCCCTAAGAAGAACTAAACCAACATCTAAAAAACAACATGATTTTTAAAGTTTTTTTTTTGTAATTTTGTTAAGCAACTGATATATTTTTATGTCAAAGAAGCTCCAATGCGTTAAAATTGGAGCCATAAAATATAAAAGAGTAATTTTTGGACCCCGCCCCCTTTAGTGGGCGTTATTATATGCAAAAATAGTGTAAGAATTCAGCAAATTGTTTTACTTAAGCCTACATTCTTTAAAAATATAATTTTTAAGCTTTAATGACGAATTTGAGACGTAACCTGGTGGAAAACATGAAATTGTCTATTATTGAACGCCACCCGCTCTAGTGGGCGTTGACGTACGATAATATAAAGCAACTAACTCTGTTCCATCAAGTTAAACATTTTGAATTGACTTACTAAATATTTGGAGGGTATTTAAGATTCGACCCGGTAGAACTAACTCTTTTCCATCAAGTTAAACATTTTGAATTGACTTACTAAATATTTGGAGGGTATTTAAGATTCGACCCGGTAGAATATAATGTTTTTACTTGTTTATTTATTAAATATGTATACTCGCAAATCTAATTTTGGTTGTTTGACTTACGGGCGTTTGTAGCAATGAAATATATGAATGTAAACACGTATGTATTTAAACATTTAAGGGTAATTAATAATCTGTGTTTATCTCGCAGCGAGCGGTATTTGTATTATTTTTTTTAATAGCAAACATAACCCGCGAAGCGATTTGCTTGTCTGCGTAGAACGCCCAGAGTCTCCGGCGAGAATCGAGACCACGACCATTGGACTGACAGGCTAGCATTGCTACCCATCAGCCACAGAGGCACCCAATTTTTAGTAATTTAAAAAATTCTGTAGTCTGAATAATTTACAGATTATTAAAAATAAACACAATATCATTTACGCTTTTTACCCACATTTCTGATAGACCAGAATCACTATTACTTACCTGTACTTGCTTAGGACAGCAACGACGGCAGCGGCAACGACCAGGCATTTATCCAATGGGTATGGTAAGTATTTATACTAAAACACAATTAACTGTTGTGTGTGTGTTTATATACCCTCCAAAAAGGAATTTGAGGGTATATTCACTGTGCCATTCCGTTTGAAACGTAGGGAAACATCCATCTGGGACCCCATAAAGTATCGGGTGTTTTTCACAGAGTGATACAAGTTTAAATCATAATAAAACATAGTAATATATTTTTGATATCAATGAAACGGTCCTTATTAGATAGAAAATTTTATGACATTAATGTTTAAATATGATTTCGGCTATGTGGGCGCCACGGCTGGTGCGTACAAGGCGCAATCTGGAACACCAATTTTTAAAAACTAAAAAAATTGTCCATAAAGTAGAACGACACAATCCCACTTGCTGAGGACGACGACTAATTTATTGATGAGGATTATCTTCAATGCTTTTCTGTACAGAGGCTACAGATTCTTCAGTGAGCACTGTTTGGCGTCTCACGCAATACACATTATCAGTAACAGTAAATGTGGTCCGAAAACGCTCTATTGTTCTTCGAAGGATGATTATGTACGCCATAAAATTTAAGAAGTGCACGATGAGTTCGACGAATAGAACCATTATTTTGATTAAAAATTTAAACAATTTCCACGCGTTGCTCTGGTGTAAGTCGATCCATAATGAAATATCGAAGCAACCTAAACAAAAAGCAATTATCAGCTGTTAAATGTGTGGTCAAATAAAGCAGTGATGCCAACTCAAAGTTGTATTACTCTATAAAAAACACCCTTTATATATATTCTTGAACAATGATGAAATCTAAGACGATCTGAGCATGTCCGTCCGTCTGTGGAAATCACGATTCAGTCCAAACGAAAACAGTGAGACTCTTGAAATTTGGTATAAATACATCTTGAAGGATAGCAGAGGTCAAGTTTGTAAATGGCTGAATTGGGCCAGAGGGGAAAGTTCGCCTACGAAGAACTAGACCAAGCTCTAAAAAAATATAATTTTTAACGTTTTTTTTTGGCAATTTTGTTCAAATTATATTTTTATGTCAAATAAGGTCTAACGCGTTAAACTTGGAGACATAAAATAAAAAAAATTACTTTTGACCCCGCCCCATTTAGTGGGCGTTATTATAAGCAAAAAGAGTGTGCAAATTTAACAAATTGTTTTATTTAAGCCTATATTCCTTAAAAATAACATTTTTAGGCTTTAATGACGAAGCTGAAACGTAATCTGGTAACCCTCTGCCCTACTCCCTCCTCCCACTTTGCCTTTTAATGAAAAAAGTTTAAATAAGTTTTACATTTAATTATCCCAAACATTTATTTTTAGAGTTTTATGGCAAAGGTGCAATGTCTCCCTCACAGGCCTTTCTAGAGAGACCCCGACAAAATACAGTTTTAATATCCTCCAAAAAGAATTGAACTCCACAAAGTACATATTATTGATCAATGATAAAGCCTAAGACGATCTAGCAATGCCCATACGATCTCCTGTGGAAAACATACTATAGTCTATTTCTTAGTGTAAATATTGAACAATTTGTGTTCCTTAAGCCAATTAGAAGCTGAAATATGCTCTGACCTTGCAGATGTGAAACATCTCCCGCACGGCCCTTCACGGAATGATTCTGTCAAAATAGAGATTTAAAATTTGGTACAGAGACGTGCTAGGAACTCTGTCCCTCCAAGTTAAACATTTTAAATTTATTTACTAATTATTTGGAGGGTATTTAAGATTCTACCCACTCGAGTTTTTACTTGTTTCTTGTACCCTCCAAAATAGAGTTGGAGGGGATATTCATTTTATCATTTCGTTTGTAACCCAGCGAAATATCCATCTGAGACCCCATAAGGTATAATATTCTTGATCAGTGATGAAATCTAAGACGATATGAGCAAGAGCTAGACTCCTGAAATTAGGTATAAATATATCAATTCGTAAATGGGATGAATCGGGCCAGAGGTTAAAAAGTTCCCCTAAGAAGAACTAAACCAACCTCTAAAAAACAGCATAAGTTTTTTCGTAATTTTGATAAGCAAATAATATATTTTTATATTAAAGAAGGTCCAACGCGTTAAACTTGGAGCCATAAAGAAAAAAAACTATTTTTGAACCCCGCCTGTCGAGAAGATTTTATTAAAAAATAGGAATAGGGAAGAACAAGAAATAGCAAGAAATAGATTTACAGTAATTAAATAAAATGAGGATTAATAATAGAGATAAGTACACATTAGAAAAAATGAACGAAACTAAAAGATTTTTAAGAAGAAATAGAGATATATTAATTCTTAAATCTGACAAGGGTAATACAACGGTTGCAATTAATAGACATGATTATCTAAGAATTGAAAATATTTTAAGTAATAACTTTAGTTACAAAACTCTGAATAGGGATCAGACAGAAAAAATACAAAAGAAAAATAATGAACTAGTAGAAGAACTTTTCAAAAAGAAGATTGTAACAACACTGGAGAATAATAGACTTACAGTCCAACCTAAATTACGACGCAAAGCGCAACGTAATTTAGCGCTTAGCTTTTATGCTGAAATGAGTAACCTAAATTAGAGCGTTAACGTTGCCCCATAATCAGTAATGTTTACTCACTTTGATTGATAAAAACTCTAATTAGAAATAAGAAATAGAGATGAACACGCTAAATTGACCTAAAAGTAGCTAAAGTTACACTTCAACAAAGTAAACAAGACTGCTTCTGCAACAAACTTCACTTCTTTACGCTCTGTCAAAATTGGATTTTCCAATTGCAAAGCGTTGGCGCCGCGTTATTTCGGTTGGTCTCATACATTTTGTATGGGCATGAGAAATTTTGACAGCCATACAACGCTTTGCGTCGTAATTTAGGTTGGTCTCTTAAAACAATGACTGCGGTAGCTCCTAGATTGTATGGGTTACCTAAAATTCACAAGGAAGGATTTCCATTGAGATCTATTTGCTTATTTATAAATTCTCCATCTTATGAACTTAGTAGGTATATTAAAAATATTTTGAAAAAAATCTGTGAAAAATCGGTATATAAAATAAAGGATTCATTGGATTTCAAAGAGAGATTAAAAAAAATTCGACACAAGTGATAGACTTATTTCATTTGATGTGGTGTCTTTGTTTCCAAACGTCCCATAAATGCTATAGAGGAAAGTTGACTTTATTCGAAACACTTACTAAAATAGATAAACATTTGTTTTGATGACAATAAATATTTTAAATATGATGAAAAATTTTATTTTCAACAGAAAGGATTACCTATGGGTTCTCCAGAATCACCAGTTGTAGAAGACATTGTTATGGAAGAGTTGTTAAATACATGTATTAACAATCTTGACATTAAATCTAAATTTGTTACAAAATATGTAGATGATTTGTTTTGTATTATATACGAGAATGGATTTGAGGATATGTTAAATACATTAAATAGTTTTAATAGTAATATTAACAATTGAGAAAGAATGTAATTTAGAGTTGCCTTGTTTAGACACTTTAATTATGAGGAGAGATAACAATGTAGTAATGGATTGGTATCAAAAGCCAACAAGTAGGATAATTAATTATTATTCTAAACACAGTAAGGGAATTATAATTAATACAGCAAAAAACTTGATAGAAAATGTTTTAACAATTAGTGATAGCGTATTCCATGTAAAAAATAAGAGGAAAATTAGAGAAATTCTTATTGAGAATGACTTTGCAGAAAAATTAGTTTATAGTTTAATAAATCAATATAAGAAAAGGATAGCAAATAATACTAATAATAATACAGAACCAACATTTTGTAAATCCTTAATTTACATACCAGAAATGTCAGAAAGACTAGAGAAATCAAATATATTTGATACTCAAATATATAAAATGGCTTTCAAAACATATATGTAGTACAAACAATAAACTATTTAGTAATATGAAAGATAGAGTGACAAAATGGGATAGATCAAATATAGTTTATAAAATACCATGTAAAGGGAATGGATCTGTCAATTGTAATGAGATATACACCGGTACAACAAAAAATAAATTAAAAACCAGAATAGCAGGACATAAAAGTAATCAAAATTATAGACACATTAATTCAGGAAAAAACAGCATTATCATCTAATTATTTTAAATTTAATCACTATCCTGACTTTGAAAATGCATCAGTTTTAAGAACAGAAAGCAGTTATAAACGAAGACTTTTGTTAGAAATTATTAATATACCTATTAAAGAAAGAATGAACTTTAGGATTGATACTGACAAGTTAGCTCAGAACTATAGATATTTAATTCATAGAAATTAAGTTATTAGAGTTATTTGTTTATGTGAAATTATATACACAATATATAAAATATTTTGACATATGCATGCATATATATATATATATATATATATATATATATATATACCTATATATATATATATATATATATATATATATATATATATATGTATATATATATATATTTTATATATATATATATATATATATATATATATATATATTTATATATAGGTGGAAAATATTTAAACAACATTGGTGTATATTAACGGTGACCATTCGTCCTTTTTATACCCTTCACAAAGAAGGGAAGCTTACACCTATTTCTCGACGCAATATTTATACCAAAAATCAATTATTTTTTTAATGTTTGTAAATTAAACCTATTTCGTGCTTTGGGAAGCTTCAATGGTCTATTAAAAACTACAAAAATAAAAAAATAAATTTTCCGCCACTCCGTATTTTGTAGTACATGTAGTAACTAAAATTGTTAAAAATTTCAAGTTTTTCTTTAACAACACCTCTTTATACGTCCTGAAGATTTGCATTGACCAAAAAAAATTTTTTAAATTCAAATTTTGCTTCCAGGGATGGGAAATTGCATTTTTATTATACGTGAAAAAAATCAGACAGGCAACTGATGGTTGTTTTTTTTTTGTTAACAAAAACTGTGTTATAATTTAGGAAGAAAAAATTGGTATCAAAAATAAAAAAAAATTAAAATTTCGAATCCAGGGTTGGACAAGTGCTATATTTTGTAGTACATGAAAGTGACCAAAATGGTTAACAATTTAAAATGTTTCTTAAATAAAACTACCTTATGCCTCAAGAACTCTTGCACTGATAAAAAAATAAAAAATAAGAAAATAAAATTTCGCTTCCAGAGTTGGGAAAATGAAAGTTTTTTTGGTACCTGCATTATTTTGTAGAACATGAAACTGACAAAAATGGTTGCAAATTTTAAGTTTTTCGTAAATAAAACGACTTTATAACTAATGAAAACTATTGATTGATATTAAAAAGAAAAAAAATGAAAATTTCGTTCCCAGGGATGGGAAATTGAATTTTTCTTATACATAAAAGTAACCAAAAAGCCAAGTAACGTCGATTTTTTTTACTAATTAAAACTATTTTTTAATTCATGAAAAACAAAATTGGTATCAAATATTAAAACAAATCAAAATTTCGATTCCAGGGTTGGATAACTGCAATATTTTGTAGTATACGAAAGTGACCAAAATGGTTACAAATTTAAGTTTTTCTTAAATAAAACTATTTCACGCCTCCTTACTAAGAGTTACATTGGTAAAAAATAAAACAAAAAAATTTTAATTTCGTTTCTACGGTTGGGAAATTGAAATATTTTTGATGCATAAAAGTAACAAATGAGACAATTGACGTTGTTGTTTTTGCTAATTTAAATCAGTTTATAATTCAGGAAGAACAAAATTGGTATACAAATTTTAAAAAAATTTCGATTCCAGGGTTGGAGAAATGAAATATTTTATGGTACATGAAAGTGACCAAAAAGTTTAAAAATTCACTAAGAATTGGATAAAAACTCGCTTCCAGAGTTGGAAAATCGAAATATTTCTGGTACATAAAAGTACCCACATAAATTCCAAATTTTGCTTTTGTAGTGAATTAAACCTATATTATTCTTCAGGAAGAATTAATTTGGTATTAAAAATTCGGTTCCAGGGTTGTGTGTGAATGAAATCATTTTTATACTTCGGGAGGATTTAAATTGGTATTAAAAACCAAAATAATTAAAAATTCTACTTTCTGTTTTAGCAAGAAAGAAAGAAAGAAGAAT
This sequence comes from Linnaemya tessellans, assembly GCA_951800035.1. Lineage (NCBI taxonomy): Eukaryota > Metazoa > Arthropoda > Insecta > Diptera > Tachinidae > Linnaemya > Linnaemya tessellans. The sequence goes on from OX637532.1 coordinate 90,461,508, forward strand.
TACATCTGTGAAGGGTATTTAAGATTCGGCACAGCCGAATATAGCACTTTTACTTGTTTTAAGAGGACAGGACTCTTTTTTTTTTGCATGATGTCATCTTAGATAAACAAAAATTAAAGTGTACTTTTTTTAATTGCAATGTCCTTTATTGTCCTTTTATTAATTGTTAATACTTTTTTGTTTAAACTCCAAAATTAAAAGTTTTATTTTCTCAATACAATAAAAGTCAAAATCACCAATACAATAGAAACTATAATCAATGTGCAGAAATTAAAATCTTTTTCTAAAATAACTGTGATATTTCTGTACATATTTTGTTTAAAAAACATTAATATATGTAAGTAAGTCGGCCATGCCTAGAATATATGCAATTGACTATAAATAGTAAAAACAATTTTTATTAAATTTTTAAATGTCCTCTTTTTTGGGTTGAAAAATATGGTCACCGTATGTATATTACACTTATAATAAAACCATTCCCATATACTGGTATTTTTCAAAACATGGTTTCATCGCATCACTTTTATTTTTAAAAATGTTCTATACATAAAGATAGGCAGGAGTATTCACAAAAAAATTAAGCAGACTTGATCAACACTTTAAAATAAATTTTCTATGAAATTTTTACTTTAAAGCACACTTGAAGTACACATTAATTTTTGTGAATACAGCACAGGTTCTTTAAATAAGCCACAACACCATATACAATGACGTATTTATATTTGTTGGGCAGCATATTAAAAAACTGTGGTATCATGACAATAGCAATTATTAAAACCGCTCATCTCTGAAGCAAAAGCGCTCTGAAACAAAACCGCTCTGACACAAAAGCGCTCAGTACTGAGTTAAAATCATCTATTGTAGTGAGCGCTCATTTCGCTCAGTTTATGCGGCATGGCCATACATCAAACTGACGCTTCAAACACTGATCTTCTTTGATAGTGTTAGTGAAAAAAACTCACACGTATGTTTTGAAGTGAGTTTGAAGAATATCAAAACAATTTAAGCGGCATGGTCACACATCAAACTGATGCTTCAAACTTGTGTATGTGTTGGTAAAATTCAGTGCAAATCTAAATTGTTTTGATATTCTTCAAACTCACATCAAACCATACGTGTGAGTTTTTTCACTAACACTATCAAAGAAAAGCAGCGTTTGAAGCATCAGTTTGATGTGTGGCCATGCCGCCTAAGACTATGTCCACACGGTGAAACATTTGCTGCAGAAACATTGTGTTTGTTTATGAGAGGGGAACGACGAGTGGAAAAGGGTACGGTGTTTCATGTACATGATACATTTGTTGAGCACGTCATTCTCCGCTTCTGCACATAATATAATATATGTATGCTGCAAAACAAATGTTTCAACCATGTGGACACGAATGCAGCTTCAAAAGGGAATTAATAAATGTTTCTGCAGCAAATGTTTCATCGTGTGGACATAGTCTAACGCTATCAAAGAAAATCAGGTTTTGAAGCGTCAGTTTGATGTGTGGCCATGCCGCTTAAGTGTTTAGAGCTTAAAGCTGGATTCATCCATTGTTTCGGATAAATTTTTTTATATGTAGCTTGATGTCTCTCTTTTTGAGAGAGAGAGAGCGATAGAGAGTTAACTTTGTTCGGAACATGAATTGGTTTAATTTTTGTTCTGAAACATTTCAATTGTGATGCCAGTTACTTTAAATTTTTAAGTAAAGTTGAACTGAGATGCCACATCATATAATATAATACAATCTTAATAGAGTAAAATTTTTATTGTTATGAAATTTTTATTTGACATATTGTTGTCACAATACTATTTTAAATGAAATTTATTTGTTGGTGGTCAAGCAATGTCTATATGCATTTCATTGGTGCTTTACCAAGTCATCAGTAGACTTTAACTACAGTTTAGAAAAGTTAATAAAATAAGAAGTTTTTAACTTTTCAAAACTGTGGTTAAAGTCTACTGATGATTTGGTAAAGCAGCAATGAAATGCATATAGACATTGCTTGACCACCAACAAATAAATTTCATGTAAAATTTTTATTTTATTAAGATGTTTTAATTTACAATTTGTTTATTAGACAATAAAATATATGAGTGTGACGCCAAGAAAACAAGCAAATTGCATTTATATGCTACTGTGCTGCCTAATTGAAAAACTAACACGCATCGTTTGCAAAAATATCTCATGTGGTACCTTTGTTTTTACAAAACAATTGTTCGAAGTGGGTGCATCGTTTCAGAACAAACTCTCAAAAAAACTAAAATTGTTTCGGAACAAATTTTTTGTTCCGAAACAATGGGTGAATCCAGCTTAACTCGCGCTTCGACAAATTTCTCACACAAAACGATGGTAATGAAGAAAAAACTATGTGAATAATGAGGCAGTACACACTGGATCAGGGCGTATTAACCAGGTGGCATCGTTAGGAATGTAAACAATTTTTTGCTCCTATTGAATTTTTGTTTGTTGTGAGCTTAAACTGTCAAAGTACGGCGTAATCATATTTATGATCAGAGCTGATATATGAATAAAAACTGTTTATTGAACTAAAAGAAAATACTAATAATAATAATGATAATAATAATAACAATCTAGATAAAAAACTAGTTAAACACGATAAAAGGTGTTTTATGTTTGCTACAGTCGTTTTTTCTGTTATTTTCAAACCTATGTTTTCAATATATTTCGAACAAATTCGTTTAATATTGCATTTCATAGTGGAATTATATATTTTTTCTTTAATTGGTCAAAATTAATTATCAAATTTTATAAAAATATGCCTTTTTGTGAGCTGTGCAAAAAAATATGTTCCTGGTAACGGCGACTAATTTTTTCGTGTGCCTCCCTAACAATGGAAAAGTGGAGTAGCTTGTGCCAAAAGCAAATCACAAAGAGTTCGCTTATATGCAGTGATCACTTTTTGAAGAATCAGATCATATCATATATAGACCCATTTCCGATTTCAGGTCACAAGAAAATATTGTGTTTTGATTAAATCTTTTTTTTACTTTTTCTTTACTTTTGAATGTTGGCATGATGCAAGATATATTATTTCTTAAATTTTATATGCTTCTTTTTCTTACGCTTTTGACATTTATATCTTAACTCATTGTTTTGACAATCTCAACTTTATTACACAAACAAAAACACCTACTACTAAAAGTTACTTCAGTAAACCGTCAAAATTTTTGGTTACTGAAAATTTTACTGAAATTACTTAAATAACTTTTACTGGTGACGAAATAAACTTATATGAATGTACCTTTAAAAATTAACTTTTCACGTTTAGTTGTTAATCTAATGAATGTTAATGAAGGTGTTCTTTTTATACCCTCCAAAAAAGAATTTGGAGGGTATATTCATCACTTTGTCATTCCGTTTGTAACGCATCGAAATATCCATCTCAGACCCCAATAAGTATATATATTCTTGATCAGTGATGAAATCTAAGACGAACTGAGCATGTCCGTCCGTCCGTCCGTCTGTGGAAATCACGATTCAGTCCAAACGAAAAGAGCTAGACTCTTGAAATTTGGCATAAATATATTTTAAAACTTAGAGCAGGTTAAGTTCGAAGATGGGCTAAATCGGGCAAGAGGGAAAAAAGTTCCCCTAAGAAGAACTAAACCAACCCAGAAAAAACCACATAATTTTTATAGTTTTTTGGTTATTTTGTTAAGCAAATGATATATTTTTATGTCAAATACGGTCCAACGCCTTAAACTTGGAGCCATTAAATAATAAAAAATATATATATTTTGACCCCGCCCACTTCAGTGGGCGTTATTATAGGCAAAAATAGCATAAAAATTTAACAAATTGTTTTACTTAAGCCTACATTCCTTAAAAATAACTCTTTTAAGCTTTGATGACGAAGCTGAGACGAAACCTGGTACTACTCTGCCCTACCCCCTCCTTCCCCTTCGCCCCCTAAATGACCCTACAAAAAAAAATTTTTTTTTTAAATTTTGTATATAATTATCCCAAGCATTTATCTTTAGAGTTTTATGACTGCCGATTTCTGCCCTACCCCCCCCCCTCTTCCTTTCGCCAAAATGACCCTACCAAAAAAAATGTTTTTTTAAATTTTGTATATAATCATCCCAAGCATTTATCTTTAGAGTTTTATGACTGCCGATTTCTGCCCTACCCCCCCGCCCCCTCTTCCTTTGCCCCCAAAATGACCCTACAAAAAAAAATGTTTTTTTAAATTTTGTATATAATCATCCCAAGCATTTATCTTTAGAGTTTTATGACTGCCTGTTGCTGCCCTAGCCCCTCCTCCCCCTTTGCCCGCTAAATGACCCTATCAAAAAAAAAAAATTTAATTTTGTATATAATTATCCCAAGCATTTATTTTTAGAGTTTTATGACAAAGGTGAAATCTTTCCCCCACAGCCCTTACCAGAGCGACCACGCCAAAATACAGTTTTTATAGCCTCCAAAGAGAATTGTGATGAAGTCTAAGACGGTCTAGCAATGCCCATACGTTCGTCTGTGGAAAACATGATATTGTATATTTTTGAACCCCGCCCCCTTTAGTGGGCGTTGACGTACGATATTATATAAAGGAACTCTGAACCACCAAGTTAAACATTTCAAATTCACTTACTAAATATTTGGAGGGTATTTAAGATTCGACCCGGTCGAATATAACGTTTTTACTTGTTTTAATTGATGTGTTCTTTTTTTTTACTATTAATTTTTTTTCTTCAAACTCCTATATTAAAAGTCGTATATTCTCAATACAATAAAAGTTATAATCACCAATACAATATTATCATCATCAAATAGAGTGTGCAGAAATGAAAATCTTTTTATCAAATTACTGTAATATATTTGGACATATTTATTGTCTAAACATATTAATATATGTTAGTTAGAGGGCCATGCCTAAAGTATATGCAATTTTTTATAATTAGTGAATACAATTTTTATTACATTTCTAATGTCCTTCTTTTTGCATTGAAAAATATAGTCATCGTAATCATAGCTGAGCTTAAATAGGTTGCAGACAGTTTACTATTTTCAGCAATTTCCTTAAAGGTTTCTCATGTAGCTAAAAATCTTAAAGTTGCAGCCAATTTTTCTTCAACCGGAATACATTTTCTCAAATGTGTATCGCTCCTTTTCTTTGCTTTCTCATCTTCTAGAAGTAATGCTGCAGCTTCAAAGTTATATGCACTAGAAATTCCTCCTAAGATTATTGCCGATTTTTCATCACTTACTCTAGTCATATTTGCGCTGAGATTGTTTCAAAATATATGTGTACAGCGAACGAAAGACAACCCTGCCAACATTTTCTATCGCGGAAGTGACTCAGAAGTGACGCTAAGAAGTTGAAACTCATCGTCTGCGATACCATTTTCTCATCGTAGAAGCGTCTTCCGTATTGAGAAGTTGTACCTCCGGAAGTAACTTTAAGAAGTCTCTTCTCCGTTACTTCAAGAAATCACTTCTGCGTTACTTCAAGAAGTCACTTCCGGTGACTGTTGTATTTATTAAATGTAATATATTAAGTTCACTCATATTGAGAATGGGATAGTTATCAAATTAACAAATAATTAATAATTATGTAAAAACTACAACAATAACAAAACAAAGTCACACTTTACCACTGACCGACCGCAGCAAAAGACAAGAAATTTAATCTCGATAATGTTGAAAACTTCTTTTTTGCATTCTTTTAATTTTTTTAATTTTATTTCGCGGTTACTGCGACTTTCCCAGAAGTGTTGTTTTTCTTTATTACATCCATAACGGCACATGTCATTTTCGGCTGGTGTTGTAAACAACAAACTATCTTCCAAACGTCGTCTGGATGGCTAAAAGACGACTGCAATGTAAATTGTTATTGTGAAATTCAAACTATCTTCCAATTAACGTCAGGAAGTGAGTTAGACGTAACGCCTTTGACGATGGACGATGAAATAAACTTCCAAATGTTGGAAGGGAAACGTCAAATAAACAAAAAAAAATACTAATGCAGCCCATACACTACACAAGTTCACTGCACAAGTCTGGCACTGCGTAAACGAAACTTGTGGCACACACTATACAAGTAAAGTGTACGGTTTTTTATTCTAAACTTAAATTGAAGAAAACAACATGTGTAAATATTGCGCTATATTATTGCTTGCTATTGCAATAAAAAAAAAAGAAAACAAAACAAAGAAAAATAAAACGCTTATGGTGTAAAAAGTGGTACTTAAATCGTGGAAAATTAGGACAAGGAAAATTATTGAAAGAATTACAATTTTCATCAGAAAGTGATTTTAAAAACTATGTTCGTATGAGCAAAGATTCTTTCGAAGAACTTTTAACAAAAGTGGAGCCATTAATACAAAAGCAGGATACTCTGTTGAGAAAAGCAATTTCAGTACATCATCGCTTGGCCTTGACGTTGCGGTATTTAGCAAGCGGCAACAGTTTTGAGGATCTAAAATTTCTAACAGCAATTGCACCCCAAACCATTGGCAAAATTGTTCTCGAAACTTGTGAGTGCTTAAATAAAGTTCTCAAAGAATATATTGTGGTAAGTGATCAAAAACCATTATCGGGTCTGATCTGTACATTGCGAGATTTCCAAAGGCGTGATTTCAAAAATTGTAATTGATATTCTGTAAAAAAAGCTATTAGGAGAACATTTGTTTTGAAATCGCGCTATTCACAGTGCTGTATGTAAAAAGCTGAATATAGATCACGTTTGTTATATTTCAGTTGCCAGCAACCGAAGAAGATTGGAAAAAGGAAGCTGATTCGTTTTATCGTAGATGGAATTTTCCGAATTGTATAGGGGCAATAGATGGCAAACATGTTGCTATAACAAAACCCTCCGGAAGTGGATCTTTCTATTTCAACTATAAAAAATTTATTTCTATAGTTTTGATGGGTGTTGTAAATGCTAATTACGAATTTCTGATGGTGGATATTGGCACAAACGGACGGGCTTCAGATGCCGGAATTTTTAGTGATTCACAATTTTTTCAAAAATTAAAGAACAACCAACTCAAAATACCAACGCAAGATTCGCCTCCAGGATGTGATACTACATTACCGTATGTTTTCGTCGCAGATGATGCGTTCCCTTTAATGACAAATATAATGAAACCTTTCAGCCATAAATCAATGATTAAACATGATATAATATATAATTACCGACTATCGCGTGCGCGAGGAGTAGTTGAAAACGCATTTGGTATTCTGACGTCAAGATTTCGAATTTTATTAAAAACTATAAATTTGTCGCCTGAAAAAGTGGCACCAATAGCCCTAACATGTTGCTATTTACATAATTTTTTAAGAAAAAAAAGTGATCAAACATACTCCAGCTTCGGTAATCCTGTAACAAATACAGATATTGAAGTTATAACAGAAACAGTCTCCATAGCACCACTAAATTCCACTGTTATAAGAAACGCTTCAAATAATGCAAAAGACATTAGAAAACAATTTTGCGCATACTTTAATTCAGAGGGATCTGTACCATGGCAAAATAATATATATGAAAAATTAACGAATAAAAATTGCAATGAATTAACCAATTAAAAACAAATTGTAACTATACTACTTTAAAACTTATTAAAATAAACAACAAACAAAGTTTCCAAAAAAGTTTTTTATACATAGTATTATTTGCTACACTTCTATGTAAATGTATCAGTACAAACTCTATAAATTCATATAATAACAAACAGTATTTGAAGATTTGGTAAAAAAGCACCAATGAAATGCATATAGACATTTGCTTAACCACCTGCAAATAAATTTCATTTAAAATAAAATTGACAATATGTCGAATAATATTTCATAAAATAAACAACTTTATTAAAAAATATATGGAAAATGTTTTCTTAAAGAAAAAGCTTTTATTAAAATATTAGTCTCATGAATGAAAATAATTGTCATTACGAATCTAACGAGTTTAAACATGGCATACCTGCTGTAAGCTATTGAGAAGGTGGGTAGTCTACAAACAACGCTGGCAGCAGTATCTGGTCCAGAAAAATTAAAAAATTCTTAGTAACTACAAGCAAAAATTGTATTAATGACATACAAAATAGGTAATTTTGATCGTTTTGGGGGGTGTGTATATTCCAATATCCCCTCCCAGGATTCACGCCTGATTGAGACTAGTCCAAAAGTATTTTATGAAAAAAAAAAAACAGTTATTATTCTTTAAAGAAAAAAGACCATAAATAAATACGTTTATAAAATATATTTTGTACATTAACTAAAAGTAAAATATACAAGTAATTCAAAATAAATAACATAACATAAAGAAAATAAAAAACATAACATAAAAATCATACTTTCACTATATGTATATAAAACAGCAATTAAAAATTAACAGGCACTTCAATTGTAAATAAAAGAATATTCGTTATACATGACAATTCGTTCAACCAGTACACGTTATAACCGAACTTCACTGTATTTTGTAATGGCTTTGGGTAAAAAAAGTTACATAAATTACAAAAGTATTCATGAATTGATTCCTGTGATTCCGATGTCATTCCGCAGTCAAATTGAGTATTTGTTAATTCTACTGGCGATGGAGTAGATACATAAGAAATTGTTGAGCTCGGTATGATTTCGAAAAAGTTTGAGAACTGTTGTATGTGTATTTTATCCAAATTTTCAATACATCCTTGATATAAAACATCCGAAATTAATTTACGCGCTAATACCTTTTGTTCAGGTTTCATTTCTTTCAATTGTGCTGCCCAAGCTTTGGCGGCTGTATCATCTGGATCATTGTTGGTTAGATTGCTGTTCATATTTTGCGCTGTCAGGTGTTCGCATGCTATTCTAATTAAATTATCTTCATCAGAAATTTTTCTTTTGTTTGGTCTATGTGGTGTTGTTGACGTTTTTGGTGAAATCTAGAATTCCAAAATATGGGTTTAACACACATACGTACATACATATATAAAAATTATAAATACAAACTACTAATAAGTACCTCTGCTTGAGTCTCATCATCCATTGTGCATGTGCTTGGTGCACTGATCTCTTGATCCTCCAGAAAAGAAAGTACGTGGTAGTACCATAAGGTAGGCTCATATACATCCTCAGTTCCAGCTCCTGACTTTTCGCTCGCTTGAACTTTTTTAAACTCCTTTCTATACGTTGTCCTAAATGTGTTAATCTTTTTAACAACAATTTCCCTGTTTGCATCGGGGTATTTTTCCTTTAACTTATTAATTAATTTTTCGTAGGCTTCGGCTTTCATCACTCTGTTGCTGTAATCGCTGCTTTTAATACGCCATAATGCAGGCAATTCTTTGTATAATTCTAGGAACTCTGTCCAGAATATTTTTTCTTCTCTCATTTTTCGTTGTTAACTCTAAAAAACCGCGAGAAAACTGAAAGTTTTCAACATACACTACACAAGTTCACTGCACACTTTTACAAACTTGAGTAAATATCAAAATGATTTTGTATTTTACTCAGTTCACTGAGTAGATGACAAAATCGCCGCCATACACTACACAAACGCACTGTACAGTGAAAGACTTGTGCAGTGAACTTGTGTAGTGTATGGGCGGCATAACGCACAGAAAACTGTATATACATACGTACATATACAATTTTATGCCAGATGAATTAATCCAATGTGTTCTGAAAAGAACAAAAATTAAGCGGACTAAAATTTCATCCAGTGTGAATTGCTTCAATTGAAACAAAAAATCGTTTCTCACATGCAAGTGTTTCTGTAATTACTTTTTGTGTCATTTGACCGTTTTTGACGTAAGCATTGGAAATTTGTGAATAAAAGTGTTTCTGTAAGGAAATTTTGTGAGAAGTTTTACACTTGAATTGTCAAAACAACTCACAATCTAAAACGGAGCGAAAAGTACACGTTTGTAAGGAGAAAAATTTAAATCCAAAAAAGAATTTGGAGGGTATATTCACTTAGTCATTCTGTTTGTAACGTATCGAAATATCCATCTCAGACCCCATAACGTATATATATTCTTGATCAGTGATGAAATCTAAGATGATCTGGGCATGTCCGTCCGTCTGTGAGCTAGAAAATGAGCTAGACTCTTGAAATTCGGTATAAATATATTTTGAAGCTTAGAGCAGGTTAAGTTCTGAGATGGGCTAAATCGGGCAAGGGGGAAAAAAGTTCCCTTAAGAAAAACTAAACCAACCCAGAAAAACTACATAATTTTTAAAGTTTTTTGCTTATTTTGTTGAGAAAATTATATCTTTTTATGTCAAATACGGTCCAACGCCTTAAATTTGGAGCCATAAAATAAAAATTATTTTTGGACCCCGCCCACTTTAGTGGGTGTTATTATATGCAAAAATGGCATAAAAATTTAACAAATTGTTATACTTAAGCCTACATTGCTTAAAAAAAAAATTTTAAGCTTTAATGACGAAGCTGGGACGATACCTGGTACTACTTTGCCCTACCCCCTCCTCCCCCTTCACCCCCTAAATGACCCTACCAAAGAAAACAATTTTTTAAATATGTATATAATTATCCCAAGCATTTATATTTAGAGTTTTATGATTGCCTGTTTCTGCCCTACTCCCTCCTCCCCTTTTGCCATGTAAATGACCCTGTAAAAAAAATTGAAAATTTTATTTTATATATAACTAGCTGACCCGACAAACGTTGTTTTGCCTTCAAATTTTGTTTTCATTGAAAGTCTGGTTCCGTTACAAAGTCGTTGTGGATCGATATTTCGAAGAAGAATGATAGTTGCACTGCACCGACAAACCAAATTTTGTTCAAATACCTTCAAAAGCAGCAGAAATAATGGATTTTTAATTTGTGATAGCGGACCCCGTTGCACTTCCTTACAACCACCCAAAAAAAAAATGAAATATTATAGATTTTTTTATGAAATGAATGCATTGTATATCAAAATTATTAATGTCAACGCAAAACATTTTGATATACAATATTTTTCGTTTTCCCATTTGAAGCGAGCACAAATAAACAATTAGGAGTTCCAACTCTTGAGCAGGCCACGTATAGCTGTCCATATGAAAAGCACGGCTACTCCAAATTTAATCCGCATATTTGAAGCGTTTGCCCTTGCGCCTTATTGATGGACATGACAAAAGATAGACGCACTGGGAATTGCAAACGCTTAAATTCAAATGGCATGTCTGTTGGAATCAGTGGAATACGTGGTATGAGTACAATTTCACCTTTCGCTGTTCCGGTCAATATTGTGGCTTCAATTAAATTCGACATCAATTTTTTTACTGCAAGTCTGGTGCCATTGCACAGTTTTGGTGCATTTAAATTTCGCAGTAAAATAATTGATGTGCCAACCTTTAAATTCAAACAATGCGGTGGCATACCAGGTGGTTCCAATGAATTTAAAAATTCAATTGGATAATTCACTGCATCATCTGCATTCATTGCGCTATCAACAGATTTATATGATGTCACTGCACCTGGCAATTTTTCTTGAATCTGATAATTAATTGCATTGACGTGTACATTTTTTGGTGCCAGTATTGCGCGTTCTCTCAACCAATTGTGATTCCTGTAATTTTGAACAATATTTGGAAACACACTTTCAATCAACTCTTCTGTTGATTGGAGAATGGTACAAAAATTGTTCGGGAATATAATCAATCCATTTGAATTATCGACTCGAACTTTGCCATTTCCAATATCTAACAATTGCTTCGAGAAACGATCTGCAGATTGGTCGTTGTGCAATTGAACGCGCATATTTATGTTCAATATCAATTTTTGCACATGTCGCCACAGAAAAGAAGACTTTAAACATGAGTTAATTTCATCCGCCGGTGTTGACCGTGGAACCACAGGCAATGTTTGACGAAAATCGCCTGACAATAATATTAATGCACCACCAAAAATTTCTTGATTTTGACGTAGATCTTGCATTGTACGGTGTAATGCTTCCAGCGATTTTTTATGCGTCATTGTACATTCATCCAATAGAATAACTGCTGATTGTTGCAAAACTTTTGCCATCGCAGAATTTCTTGAAATATTGCACGTGGGATGTTCAATGACCTGTTAATTTGTGAATAATTACATTTTAATTAATTTCGAATAAATTTTTAAGTGATCAATCAATAAATATAAGCTCACCTGCACGTTCAACGGCAATTTTAATGCAGAGTGCGCTGTTCGTCCACCATCCAATAGAGTAGCAGCGATTCCCGATGAAGCAAGTGCCAATGCAATTTTTCCTTGGGATCGAATGGCTGCCAAAATCAGCGATATCACAAATGTTTTTCCCGTACCACCAGGCGCATCCAAAAAATATAATCCACCGATTTCATTTTGTACAGCTTGCATGATGGTATCATAGGCATGTTTTTGATGGTCATTTAATTTAGGAACATTCAAATTCACAAATGTTTGTAACTCACTGGGATGATACTGTTGTTCTCGTTGCAATTCTCGGTCAAATAAATCACTTATTGGACGATTGGGTGGTGGCAAACCTAATTGCCCTAATGCTTTATTTGCGATCGTAAGGCACATATCTTCAATCGCTATCAATGCCTCATTATAAATTTGCAATGAAATCAGCAAATCAGCGTTTCTTGTATGATGACGCATTCGAATCAAATAGTCTTCTGTCATAAAATCTTTGTATTTATTCCACAATTCAAGTGGATTTGATGGGAAACATGTTGATATGATTATGGCATATAACATACGTATTTGATGTGGAGAAGAAGCAATCGATGCGTCGTGAAGCGTTAAGTCCCAATGCGCATCATTTTCAAGCAAACCTAATTGCTCGCATGCTTCACCATACGTCACACATAAATGACCATTTACTCTTCGCAAATGTTGAAATGAACGTGGTCCAACAACATTTACTAACAACAACCGCAAGTAATAACATTCTGCATTGTTTGGATGAACTGTGTATAATCTTCCCATGGTATCTGCAAGAAAAACACCCGGATGGCCATCAACAGGTGTTCCTTGTTTACGTCGTTGCCATTTCTGTGCAGTCCAAGTGAAATAATGCGTTACATCTGAATACAGCAACGTTCTGGCAAATTCATCGCTTTCGCACAATTGAAAGAATGCAGTTAATGTTGTTGCTGGTGGCTGTGCTGCTCTCTGCTGTACATTTGCATCGGTAAAATACACACGCTGGCCATTTTCAAGATGAACAGCCAAATGAGCAACAGCAGGATATCGCTCATGAATTGGAAATGAATAAATTCTCCAAAGAGCTTCATTAGTGCTAATGTAGCGGCCCATTTGATATTGAACGATTTCATCAATGCTATTGTCACCAGCTACTCCAAAAACAGCCATATCACTGCCTTTATTCACATATTTGCAAATGTATTTAATCGACTTAACAGAATTACAGTACTCAACATTTATGTGAGCCTGAAATACTTTTGACAATAGTGGAGAATAAGGCACAATCCAACGATTATCAACTTCAATGTCTTGATTGCGTATTTTAATTGTTGTTGTATAGCCATTATCCTCCGGTCGGTACAACGGGTAACCGTCGTCACCTGTAATTGTATCCGAAGTTAATGCATTTTCCATCGATCATGCATGGCGAATTTATATTTATTTGACCGCAAGGGCCATGGATCATATTTTTCGTGACAACTTCAAATAATTCTGGATCGCTTATTGCATCTGGAATTTCATCTGATATGATGTTATCAATTTGATCGGGTGTTATTTTGCGAACCAGCCATATTAAGATATGCGCGTGCGGCAGCCCTCTCTTTTGCCATTCAATCGAATACATCCGGCAACGCACCTCTCCAAAAATTCGCAATTTGATAATCAAATCCATCAGTGCTTTTACTTTCTGTCGAAACACACGTGCTGTTATATCATGTCGATCTGTTGGATTCTGACCATCAAATAAATTGTTTTTTATGTCAGCCCACTGTGGATTGCATGTGAATGTTATAAATAGGTCGGGACGACCATATTTGCGAACGTATGACATTGCATCTTGCGTATATTCGTGCATGTGGCGCGGACTGCCAATATATGTCGATGGTAATATTGTTAAACGTCCGATATCATTAACATTGCCATCATTCACTATTGCATCTCGCAAGTGTATGTATTCTTCCGATCGCAATTTGGCTTGATTGAATCGAAGGTAATTAAGGCGTTCTGCTTCAATTTTCGCATACATGTCAACAGCGTATTGGTGGAAAAGTTTGGCACATCGCATAATAAAGTTTTCTTCTTGTGGGCGAATCATGAATCTATACGAATAATAATTCATCCCACTAACTTTTTTTTCTACGTAACGACCTATGATGAATTCATTATCAGAAAATTAAAATCCTGTCTTCTTGTTATGAAACAAATACATATTAAATTGAATTCATATATATTTTACCGGTCCATGGATCTATCATTCTTATATTGATATGGTAGCTGTCGTCACCTTTCCAGTGCAATAACGGATATTGTAATGCATCGTAGCTGCGGTGAAGCTCTGAAACACGCCGTAATTCTTAATTTCTTCGATGTAGCACAATATCGCGAGATTGAAACTGGTCTCCAACAATTACAATGGCCACTTCATCAATTGTTGGTGCATTAAATCGTCTCGCATGCTCTCCAAGTGGCGTTTTGTCAGCCCTAATAACGATTCTGTGATCATCAGATGGCATACGATCGAGAGCGGTTTTAAACAATCGAATTAATTCATTGTACTGATGTAAGAATGTTTGAAGTTCAGAAACAATTTGTCGCCTTGTACGCGCAGCAACTGTACAACGCCGATCCAATTCACGATTTGCATCTCCGACAAAATAAATTTGCAAAAATTGATGTTCACCATCAGGATATGGCAATAAGGAACCAGCTCGATGATAAATCTGTCCTTGAATCTGTAACAATTGTGAAATGTAATTAGATGCTGGGTTTCATATGATATTTCGCATGAAGTAATCACCTTAAACGTCGGCATGAAATTGTCTGTTATAATTTTGGTCGCACCAAAAGAAGTCATTTGAAATGCCGCATTGTATTGTTGAATGTGAGACAAAAAATGCTTAGACGTTTGCGACGTTCCAAAAATGAATGAATGAAGTGGATCGGGGGGAGATTCAAATGCTGGCAGTCTCACTTTACCATTGGCACAACACATGCCAGGCGTTTCACCCTGAAATTTGGCTGCATCACAATATGGACATCTCACCGTCATTCCACCAATATTGGCATGTGCACTATAATCATTTTCGCTATTGTAAGCGAAAGCAGCATATTCCATCTCTTGCACAACACGACGTGAAAGTCGTGTCGTTCGTCGCGATACTGGATTTAATGGATTTGGATATGCAGATCTATGACGACGTGCGTTTTGTAATTGTTGTACTTGATTTTGTTGTGAGCGTTCCTCTACACTTTGCATTCTCCTTTGATTAAATCTATAGGTAGAATTTCGCGTACGTCGACCTATAGTTGATCGTCTTGTTGGTGGCATTTTTTTTTAATCTATATTTTTATTTGACATTTTTTACACTGAACACACTTGAAATCACTTTTTAAATTATTAATACTTACCAATATATATGAAACTCAGAGAAAAAAAATCACTTGCAATAAAATTCCAATTAGGTTGAATTAAAAACCACCCTCATTACATGTTCTACAGAACGTATTCAGTAATTTTTTATTTTTTGTACCCATATCCAAGCAATGCTGTGTAACAAAGCAAAAATTTTTGATATTCACACAATTTATATGAAAATGAGTAATGTTCAGAAAAATCACTACATCTGGACCAAACGAAAATATTTTTAAACTTTTTTTTTTATTAACCATCCTCATTGCATGGTCTATAAAACGTATTCAGCCATTTTTTATTTTATGCAGCCGTTCTCGAGTTATGGAGTGACAATCAAAATGTACACTTCTTTTTATATATATAGATTATCCCAAGCATTATTTTTAGAGTTTTATGACAAAGGTGAAATAAGTCCCCCACAGATCTTGCCAGAGCGACCCCGCCAAAATACAGTTTTAATACCCTCAAAAGAGAATTGGACCCCATAAAGTATATATATTATTGATCAGTGATGAAGTCTAAGACGGTCTAGCAATGCCCATACGTTCGTCTGTGGAAAACATGATATTGTCTATTTTTGAGCCCCACCCCCTTTAGTGGGCGTTGATATACGATATTATATAAAGGAACTCTGTCCCAACACGTTAAACATTTTAAATTCACTTGCTAAATATTTGGAGGGTATTTAAGATTCGACCCGGTCGAATATATCGTTTTTACTTGTTTTTTTTATTAATTGCATAATAAATTCTTCTGGTTTCTTGACCTCTTTTTAATTATTATTGTATTCTGGGCCCTTACCGTGTAATTCGATACGAAAAAGAAAATCATTCGAACAAAATTTCCGATGCGAAATTAAAATTGTACCGGCTTACATTTTCGAACAGCTAACAGTGTTGTATTGATTAGTATGTGTAGAAAAATCGGTATTAACTTGGAAGCACTTATTCTTAAATGTCAAAAGTGACAAAAAATATTTAGAAAAATTGGCAGCACTCTAACTTACATGTCAAAATTAAAAAATATTAAAATAAAAAAAACGTTCAGCCTAATAAATTCGTATTTTTTCCAAATGGATTGTGTTTTTTTGTGGCTAAATAATTTATTGGACGATGCCGTAACAGAAAGAGTTCAAAGAAAATTGGTAAGAGACAACTCCGATATAATGGCTTTAAATGAAAAAAAGTAAGTACATACTGTAAAATCTTGTAAAAATTTATGTCCAAAACTATTTCTTTTGTTTTAGTTTTATCAAGAATTTTAGACTCAACAAAGATGCCTTTATGTACGTGTTTAATTCCATAAAGGATCACTTGAAATTTACTCAAAGGTCTACAGCCATCCCGCCTATACTAAAATTAGCCGCAACGCTCAAATTCTTAGGACAAGGTGGCTATCAGCACCAAATTGGTCAAGACCGCCTTTTGGGAATTTCGCAGCAATCAATTTCTAGTTGTATTACAGAGGTATGTCAAGCAGTCGAGTATGTTCTATGCCCCAAACACATCGTTTTTGAAATGACTGATGAAAAAAAAAGAGAAGCGAAAATGTATTTTTATAATAAATGTGGAATACCAGGCATAATTGGCGCGGTGGATGGCACGCATATACAAGTCATTAAACCCACAACTGACGAGCATTTGTATTTAGGAAGGAAATTAAAACACAGCATTAATGCAATGGTGGTAAGATTCAATGTTAAAGTCTGATAATATTTAGAACAAGTCACTAAATTATAAAAATTTATAATTCATTTCAGATTTGTGACCACCAAATGTATATAAAATCTGTCAATGGCCGTTTTGGAGGAGCAAATCACGACTCACATATTTGGAGTTTATCTAATGAAAGACAATTTTTAAAGGATGCATATCAACGTGGGGATACGGAAACTAGGGTTCTTGGTAAGACAAAATACATATTTGATTATGTAAAGAATTATAAATTTTGTTTAAACATATAATTTTAGGTGACTCCGGATACCCCCTCGAGCCATGGATATTAACTCCTTACAGAAATGTATCTGAAAATTCTGGCGAGTCAATATTCAATGATCAACACTCAAAAGGAAGATCGATAATTGAAAGGACGTTTGGAATTTTAAAAGGGAGATATCGATGCCTGTTAGCAGCAAGAGAACTGCATTATGCGCCAGGGAAAGCCGTACAAATTCTTAACGTATGCTGCGCATTGCATAATATTTGTTTGGATTTTAAGGTGGAAACCCCGATGCTTGAATATGATAATGAAAGTTCTCAACCGTGCACTTTAAGTAACATTGAAGAAAATTTAAACTACAATAATGTAGCTAAAAGAATAAGAGATGACATTAAAAATAATTTGCATCGAATATAATAAAAAATGCATATACATATATTAAACAAACAACATATTTTATTTAACAAAGAAATTAAAAGTAATTCAAATCACAAAACATTAAACAAAAGAGATCATTCAATACATAAAGAATATTAAAAAATATTTAGTTTCGTTCAAATTTAAATTTTAAAAAGGAAATTATACATTTTCACTCGCTTCAGTTTTCTTTCGATGTTTTTGTGGAACACACAGCATATTTTTCAGATTCCAATTGGAAATTTTTTTGCTTTAGTTCCAATTGTACCAATTTTCTTTTATTTTTTTCAGTCTCGATTTTCTTTTTAAATTCAAATTTTTGAATTTGGACCTCCAGACTACGTTCTAATATTTCACATTTGCGCTTTGAGTACCTCTTTAAGTCAAATATATTGTCTTTTAATGATTTGAGTAATTTGTTATTGTCTTTTTGATTTTCATCAATTTTAATTAAACATTTCAAAGAATTTTCTTGGAAATATATTTGATTTTCAACTTGTTTGTTTAACAAGCTTTCAGTATTAGGCGCACTTCTTTTTCGACTGCTTCTACTAGGAGTATTTATATTTAAATTTTCATTATTTTGTTCCTGGGGATGTAAAATTGATTCCTCTATGTTTTCAAAATAGTTTTCCAAATCTTCTTCAGCTATATTTGTAGATGAGGATGTGGGCTCTTTGTTTGTAGGTGCAGCACCAAAATCCTTTCCTCCAATTATGCCATGAATGGATGTGTTTAAGGAGAGGAGTTCGTAAACCTGTTCCTCTTGTGGTGTAAGAGGACAATAATTACTGGGGCCGCCACCGGTGCCTGAAATTCCCATTTTGTTGCGCTTGCACTTAACCTTTATGTGGTTTTTATAATCGGCCCATACTTTTTTCCAACCAATGGTATCACGTGTGGGCAAACATGCAGAATTTAATTCCAATGTTAATCTTTCCCATAAATGCCGTGATTTGCTTTTTGCTTCGGGAGAATTTATGTGCCCCTTTGCCAATTCGGGATGTTCCACCATAAAATTGACCATAATTTCAAATTGTTTGGATTTTGTGTTAGTATTTTTCTTTTGGACACTCCTAGAATTTAAATGAAATACAACATTATTAAATCTAAACACTTCACTTTAAACATAACAAGAATTATTTTTTTTCCATAAAAAATATATAATTACTTACATCTTTTATCTTCCGATAACAAAATGTCTTTCGAATGAAATACGAATAATTTTAAAGTCTTTGACACGCATTTTCGTATTACAGAGTTGCATTTTCGAAAGTAGTATTTTTAAATACGAAAAGGGGAAAAAAGTGTACACATTTTCGGAAGTAAATTTACGTAAATAGAATTACACAGTACAATTTATTCGAGTTCGTACAAATTTTCTTTCGAATCGAATTAGACAGTAACCCCCCTGATATTTTTAAGCTTAAGGTCTCTTTATTTTAGTTTAATTTTTAATTTCAATATTTCGTCACTCCTTTGTGTGACTTCTTCAGGAAATTAATTATTTTATTTGATACGAAAAAATATGTTGTTTTTGAAACAAAATTATTTGTCAACAAAATACAAAAAGATTCAAACAAATTTTAAATAAATTTACAATATATGAACAATAATAAAATATTTTAACCTATACATGCATATATATTTAAAATTCATTTATAAAAAACAATCTTCAAATCATATACATACACATGTATACACACACATACACACATATATGCATACATACACATACATAAACATACACACATACATATATATATATATATATATATATATATATATATATATATATATGTACACACATACATATACACACACATATGTACCCATATACACATCTACAGGCATACACATATACATACATGCAAACACATACATATGCATACACACACATACATACATATATGCATATACACACATATATATACATACCCGCAAGGGTATCTTCTTATGAGGATAACGGGATTGACGACCCCGCGGACCCTGAGTTATCACAGGTCTGAGGGAATTCTAGATAGAAACCCTTAAAAGACTTGTGATTCCACACCGCTGAAAAGCATTAAGACCAAGTCCAGTACGGTCTTAATTATGGCATATCTGGACATACGAGATTGAATTTTTAGAACCCTGGGCTGGTGGTTGTGGTATTCTGGGACCTGAGTATGTAGGGGTGAAATTTTACAGAAATGGCTCTCAGGCTAATGCCACAACTGCCTCCGTCCTATTAAAACTTGGCAAGTCTCAAAGTACGTTTGAAGTTCGTCATCATTAAGTTGATGGTGCAGGTTCGGATGTTCTTCCCCGGTTAGCACGGATCTGGCTCTGGCGAGAAGATCCATAAGACCTTTTCGTCAACCCTCGCATGGACCTCACTGCTTGCAAAGGGACCCATGGGATCTTAACGTGACTGCACATCGAACGGATATAGCGGCTTTGAGTTTGGACCCACTAGAATGAACACAATTAATATAAATAAAAATAGAGGTAATGGACATGATGGGTTAAACATGGTAGACAGCGAAAACCCATTTGTGAGGAAGTCGGTGATCATGAGATCACCCCCTTCAGGAGTTAGAAGTGGAGATAATCTCTTTTCCAATAGCGTTGCTAATAGTAGTGAGGTAAGCAGCAGTAGTTTGGGGAAATTAGGAGATAAGATCTCGAAGTTGTTAGACTTCTTAAAGTCGCGTTCGAACGTGCATAAAGATATTGTGACGATGTCGCGGGAGATACAGGCGTTGTATATGCAAGTAGCGGATGAGCTGAGCAGCAGACCTGTTAGTGACAAGAAGTCACAAATTCATAAGGGGACGCAGACGGAAGAACCGTCAAGGCCAACCTTTGTGCTAAACGCAACCCCAAAGCGCAAAAGAGATCTAAGCACTCTTAGCCCAAAGGGGAACAAATCTAAGAAGAAGAAGGGTGTAACCCCCAATAGGAATAGCGGGAATCATACACCCAGTGAGGCAGGCAGAAGTACGGCTGGGAAACCAGGCGTGAATGCGAAAGATCCTGGCTGGGTTAAGGTTCATACCAGAGTTAGAAGTAGGAAGAAGATAGTAAGACCAGATGCTTTGGTAATTAAAACGTGCGGGGATGCTTCCTATGCTGATATCCTCAGACAAGTGAAGAAAGACCCAAAGTTGAATGATCTGGGCCAAAGTGAGAGGAACATTAGGAAGACTGGTAAGGGTGAATTGTTGTTGGAGTTGAATAAACCCGCGCACCAGGATACAAGTGAATTCAGGGCGACAGTAGAATCGGTACTAGGTCAGGTCGCCGAAGTAAGGGCAATATCCCATGAGGTTAGAGTCGAGATTAGGGATATAGATGAGGTAACCTCTAAGGAGGACGTTTATGAAGCCCTCATAAAAGCATCCGACGATTTGAAATCTCTGCAGCCTGCTGCAATTAAATCGTTGAGGAGAGCGTATGGAGGAACGCAAACTGCCACCATTGGCGTAAGTGCTGCCATAGCTAGCCGTCTTGTGCAGATGGCGAAGATACGCATTGGTTGGGTCGTCTGCCGAATACGCGAAAAGGCAACGCCAATAAGGTGCTTTAGATGCCTAGATTATGGACATAGGGCCGCAAATTGTAAGGGGAAGGACCTTTCTAATAATTGGTTACGGTGTGGCGAAACCGGCCACAAAATTGGAACGTGCTCCAAAAAACCGTCGTGTTTGCTTTGTAGGAATGCAACAGACACCGCTAGTGATCATGTCACCGGAGGTGTAGTTTGTCCGTACTACAAAAAGGCGCTACAGAAACTTAAGGTTTAAAACCAAACTTAAGACATCAAAATGCGTATATTACAGTTAAATCTCAACCATTGCCAGGCAGCACAAGAGCTTCTTAAGCAAAGCGTTCGAGATTTAAATGTAGACGTCGCTGTGCTGAGTGAGCCATATAGGACCATGGGATCTGTAAATTGGGTTTCTGATAACACGGATACATCGGCGATATGGAACACCAGCACCTTAACACTGCGGGATAGAATAACATCACAATGTGGGTATGCCCGAGCCACTATCTCTGGTATCACATTGTACAGCTGCTATATTCCCCCTAGGTATTCTATAGAGGACTTTCGAAGCATAGTTGATAATATAGTAACAGATGCAGCCACCAAGAACCCAGTCATAATAGCAGGTGACTTTAATGCGTGGGCTGTTGAATGGGGCTGCCCCTTGACGAATGCAAGAGGTAGAGTGCTCTTGGAAGCCTTTTCTGCATTGAGCGTTGTACTCATGAATAATGGGGTTGAACAAACTTTCAGACGAGGTGATGCTGGTTCGGTAATTGACATTACGTTTGCCAGTAGCAGCATCACAAGCCAGGTGAACTGGAGAATATCTGACATTTATACTCATAGCGATCATAGCGCTATAATCATAGATGTACAAGATGAACAGCACCATGTGGCTGTACAAGCACGAGACTTGACAGGCTGGAAGATAAATACCTTTGATAAGGATATCTTCGCAGCTTGTATGGAGAACATGCAACTGAATGGTTCGGCTGAAGATATGGCAGAACAATTAGTGAGCCATATCACGAGTGCGTGCAATGTGAGCATGACGAAGCGTAAAAGGTCACCAAATAAGCCTCCAGTTTACTGGTGGAATGGTGAAATTGCTAGGTTGCGTTCGGAGTGCATAACCTCCCGAAGGCAGTATACAAGGACGCGAGGTAGTCTAGAGAACAGTGTACACCATCAAATATATAAGGATAAAAGGAAAGCGTTGCAGATTGCAATACGTAGGAGTAAGCGCAGTTGTTTCCTTAATATATGTGAGGAATTAGATGGTAATCCTTGGGGCCTTGCATATAAACTGGTAACCAAGAGACTTAAATGTCTTGGTCCATCGCCGCCAAGAGAGGAGCCTATTCTCAGGGGAATTGTAGATCATCTCTTTCCCCAACAGGAAATTCCTACGTGGCAAAACAGCTATTCGGCTGCATTTTCCGATATTCCTCCGGTTACGATTTCCGAGATAGAAGGCGCTGTCTCGAAATTTAAAGACAATAAGGCGCCAGGCTTAGATTGTATTCCAAATATGGTGCTAACAGAAGCTGTCAAACTCCACCCTGAGTACTTCTTGAAGGTAATAAGCGCATGCTTGAGCCAGGGAATTTTTCCAACAATGTGGAAAAGACAAAAGCTGGTACTGTTACCCAAGGATAATAAGCCGCTAGACGACCCCTCCTCTTATCGTCCACTGTGTATGATAGATACGAGTGGGAAACTGCTAGAAGGTATAATCTGTAGAAGATTGGAAGGCTGTGTTGAAGCTAAGAACGGTTTATCAAATAACCAATATGGCTTCAGGAAAGCAAGATCAACAGTGGATGCTATCAAGGTTGTAGTAGAAACTGCTGCTAGGGCTATCCAAGGGGAGCGGTGGAGAAATGGAACTAAGGAGTATTGTGTAGTCGTAACCCTAGACGTAAAGAACGCCTTCAACACGGCAAACTGGGGACGTATTGTTGAAGCCTTAGCAAGATTAGACATCCCAGGGTATTTACTGGCAATTATACAGGATTATTTCCGAAATAGAGAGCTAGTTTATGACACCGATAAAGGTACTAGGAGACGCCAGATAATTGGCGGTGTGCCTCAAGGATCAGTACTTGGCCCACTACTGTGGAACGTCATGTACGATGGAGTATTGAGGTTAAATCTACCTGAGAAGGCAAAGATAGTTGGATTCGCAGACGACATAGCGTTAGTATGTGAAGCAAAAGAGTTGCTAGAGGCGGAAACCATTGCAAATGCCAGTATTCAGATCGTTAGGTCTTGGCTCAGGTCAATGGGTCTAGCTCTAGCTGACCATAAAACAGAGGCGGTTCTGATTAGTAGTCGGAAACGTAGGGAAACCATTAGGCTTAATATTGGTACGTGTAGCATAGAATCCAGGGAATGTCTAAAATACCTTGGAGTCATGATTGACACACGTCTATCTTTTCATGAGCACTTTAAGTATATAGGTGCCAGAGCATCGAAGACCTGCTCAGCTTTATCCCGGATCATGCCAAATACAAGAGGTCCGAAATATCTGCAGAGGAAATTGATCTCTAGTGTAGTTAAAAGCATTATCCTATATGCATCCCCTATATGGTCAGGTTCACTGAGATATTCTACGTATGTGAATCTGATATCCCCTGTGTATAGGCTGGCCGCCCTGCGAGTATGTAGCGCATTCCGAACTGTGTCCGACGAGGCAGCTTTTGTCATTGCCGGTATGATGCCCATCGAATTAGAGGCGATATCGGACAGTACAAATGGTGTGACAGATTTGTGCCTACGTAAGTGGCAGGCACGATGGACAGCGACTGATAAGGGAAGATGGACTTACTCACTGATACCTGACATCAGTACATGGTTATCAAGAAAGCACGGTGACTTGAACTACTATATTACACAGTTTTTGACTGGACATGGTTGCTTCAGGTCGTACTTGTACCGTTTCGGACATGACAGTATTCCGTTTTGTCCGAGCTGTGATGGTAATGTCGTGGAAGATGCCGAACATGTGTTCTTCATCTGTCCACGATTCAATAGTAGAAGAGAGTGCTTAGAAGCAGATTTAGGGCGTAGAATTAGGCCGGACAACATAGTTCCAACCATGTTGGAATCTTTGTACAACTGGACGTGTGTATGCAATTTTGCAAAATTCGTTCTGTTAGAACTTCGTAGGTTAGAAGAGATTCGCAGAAGAATCTCTTTAGGTTAGATTAGGTCTAGGATCTATTCCCACCCTGTGATGTAAAGCCTTACGGCAGTACCACAGGGAAAGGTTTTGGGTCAGTGTAAAGGGGTGTTTTAGCGTGTTAAAGTCTCGCACTCCTGGCAAACACCATCACTGCCAGGGTCTTTCGATGATTTCATCCCATTCATCCCATGAATAAAAAAAAAAAAAAACACATATATATACATATATATATACATACATACACACATACATACATATATATACATACACATATACATATATATACACACATACATACACACATACACATACATATATATATACACACATACATATATATATATATATATATATATATATATATATATATATATATATATATATATATATATGTATATATATACAAATTAATAATCATATAAATATAAACAACAACACATATACATATATACTTATTGTTGAATTGTCAACGTCGAAATAAGTTGAACACCAAAGGTTTCCTGTGGAATTCAGATTTTTTGTTTGTTTAGAATTGGTTTAGCCCAGGTAGAAACACCTTGTGCTGATATAAAATATAATTGAGCTTTAGTAGAATCACTAAGACCCGTGAAGCAATGAAAAAAGTTAATCTTTGTTTACCTGGTTGTCTTTATTTTTGTCAGTCTTTTATACAATTTAATTGCTTACGTCTAACTTAAAATTAATAATAATAATATTCAAAGATCCAATTTCAGTAGTTATAAAAAATGCCTTTAATTGCATTATTGCAGTATTGCCTAAAATATTCTAAAGGTGAATAACATTTAGTTTTATTATTGTAACATTAAACGATTCTAAAGGTAAATGAAGTTTTATATTTGTTATTATAATATTAAATGGCTTTAAAGGCAATGACTGCAATAACAAGTTCAAGGGCAAATGACTAAATATTGTCGTATATGCATTTTGTAGTTTTTAGTAATACGTGAAATCATTTTTGCTTGTTGTGTCTTTTTTGATTTCTTTTAATTTTTAAGTTATGGTTTTTTATTATGGTTAACATTCTCCGCCACGTTGAGCGGATAGCGAAAGGCAAAATTTATATATGAGAGAAATGAATTAATAATATAAGAGTTAATAAATTGGTATTATTTTTTTATTTTATTTTTACTTTTTAAACCTCAGAGTTTAGCTGTCGTGGTGTTGGTTGTGGGGCTGATTCTGGCATCGTTGGGGACAAGTTCATTGAGGCTCCCTTGCAGCATTTAATTTTCCGGCCTATTAGGATGACTATTATCAATAATGACAGAAGTAGCGCCAACGAGCCGATATGTGGATGATGAAGCACTGGGTACTCTATATCTCTTGGAAGATTCTTGATGTTTGATAGCTGTCTTTGGATATTGGTGAGCTCATCTAATTTGATGTCCAATTCGATGTTTGGTGCTAGTAGCCTCTTGACCTCGGGGGGTTTGCCAATTGCCGTAATATTGCCAAACATGGCAAATGAAGTATGAAGAGGAGTAATACTCGTTTCATGCCCATGGATAGTTAGTAAATTTCCCTTGATGATACAGGTTGGTTTCATGGACATGAGGCCAGATTGTTTGACGGTAAAATGTATGGTTTCAGAGTCGCACACTGCAGTTAGTTCTAATGGTTTTGCTGTTGCATAAAGCCAACGATTGATAGTGTTTAGTGCGATAAAAGAAACCTTGTTTTGTACGTTCCCGAAACTACATTGTGGGGATGTCCGGTTGTTAAACAGAGCAATTTCGCAGGAATAGCTGCTGGGGTCTCGAGTAACGCTGACTTGTAACGCAGTGCAAAGATATATGTCGCTCTTTGCTACAATGCATTTATTGAATTGAAGTGTATTTAGTGACAGATATTCATCTCGGTGGCTGCTCACAGCGAGATATTCAATATCGGTTTTTATAGCAATGTCCCTGTCGTTTATCTTGGTGGGTATAGGGATGACCTTGAAGAGCTCAAAATGTTCCTGGTTCACTAACGGTAATTCAATCATGAAAATGACACTCTCCTGTGTTACTGTGCCCTTGACGCTCATGATTTTGTATAATTCCAGCAAGTCAGTATCTTCAATTGGTAACGAGCGACCAATGGGAAGGTGGCCCTTAATCTTAGCTATCTCTGTTCTTAACTATTTTGGTGTGAGGAGAAGTGGACTTATTTTACCGTGATTTGAGTGCGTGAGGGCAGCGACCAGCTCTGTCTCAGTTCTTTGTAACTCTGCCGCCAGTGTATTTAATTGAATCGCCAGGGACATTAGATTTTGGGTTTGTCGCAAATTTGAGTTCTCGTTTCTAACTGTATTTAACTCATTATAGATGCTGGTTTTAAGCTCTGAGAAGTGCACCTTCATATTATTCTCGCCTTGCTTGAGAATATTAATCGTCGAATTTATCACCGAAGTTTGGTTTTTGAGTAACAGGTGCAGATATTCCTCGTTTTGCTTCACATTGGCTATAGTTTGGGCCATTTGTTCTGCATATTCCGAATCCAGGACTCCAAATAGAGCATGAGCCATATTCCCCACAATATCTAGTGCAGCTCTTCGGTTTCTTCTTGGAGTTAAAAGGTCTGATTCTTGAATGAGATTGTCCCAGGTATGCTGAAGTTCGAGGTAGAGTATTTCACATGATTTAGTAGCTATTGATTGTTTGCAGAACTTTGAAAATGCTGTTATTCCGGTTTCCAGAACTTTGTTCCTCTCCCAAATCGGTGTGAGATCGTAATATATGATGAATTTCCAGGTCGCAGTTACCAATTTTGTCGACCCTATGCCTTCGAAATACAATCCTGGGTTGGAAGAAAACTCTGTGACATTGATCGGAGAAGCTAGTATTATCGGCAGTAGCAGGAGCGAAATACATATTGTACTGACGATTCCTTGCGAAGCATATGATACTACCTTCCGTTTGGGCTGTATAGAGTCGCCTTCTGATGAGTGTTGTCTCTTTTGCGATATTGGCTTGTCATATTCGGAGTGTTCTGTGTGAAAATCGTTGAACAGGGTCGCTAATCTATGAATTGGCCTTTTGAAAGTTCCCTTCACTGTTTTGACGTCGCAGACCCTAATAAGTCCGTCATCTCCCTTGTAAATTCGGCTGATTCTTCCCAGTGGCCATTGTAGTACAGGAGTATTGTCTTCTTTGAGAATGACAAGCATGCCTTCGATGACGTTCGGTGAAGGAGACTTCCATTTTCTTCTTTGTTGTAGCTCATGTAAATATTTTTGTGTCCATTCCTTCCAGAATTTGTGTTTAATCTCTGAAGTTATTTTCCACCTTGCATCTAATAGTAATTTTGAAGATTGGGCGTTAACATCCACTGCTGATGTTAATGGCTCACCTACTAGAAAGTGGCCTGGTGTGAGAGCTTGAAGATCTTCGTAATTTGATGAGAGAGGAATTAAAGGTCGCGAGTTTAGGATGGCTTCTATTTCAACCACTATTGTTTCCAACTCCTCATATGTAAGTGATGCAGCGGTCACACTTCTCAGCAGAAGATGTTTGGCTGATTTAACTGCCGCTTCCCAAAGGCCACCGAAATGAGGGGCTCTGGGTGGAATAAATTTGAAGGTAATTGATAGATTGCTGCATACTCGTGTAATTTTTTCTTGGGCTGATTGAGAATATATTGATTCTTTTAATTCAGCTATTTTGTTGTTTGCTCCCACGAAATTAGTAGCATTGTCGCAATATAATGTCTGACAATGGTCTCTTCTGCTGATGAATCTTCGTAATGCTCCGATAAAGGCTTCTGTGGACAGATTGGACACAACTTCCATGTGAATGGCCTTGGTTGCAAAACAGCAAAATACTGCGATATAGGCCTTGTCTGGTCTTTTGCCCCTAATTTTGTGATGTATCCAAATCGGCCCGAAGTAATCAACTCCTGTAGTGATGAATGGACGTCCTGGCGTCACTCTGTCAGCTGGTAGATTTCCCATCAATTGTTTAAAAAGCACTGGCCTTGCCTTGGTGCATCGTATGCATTTGTGGACGGTACTGCGTGCGACTGATTTTCCGTTGGTGATTCAGAACTGCGCCCTGGACGCAGCCAACAATGCTTGTGGGCCGCAATGACGATTTTCGTCATGTAGCATTTGCATCAATAACCCTACCATAAAATGACTGTGTGGTAAAATTGCTGGATGCTTCGCCTTGAATGGTAATGTTGATTGCTCCAGACGACCACCTACACGCATTATCTGGTATTCATCCAAGAATGGATTTAATGAGGCCAAAGGGCTGGATTTATGTACAGGTGTTTTGTTTGATAATCGTTCTAGCTCTTCCCCAAATTCCGTGGCTTGCATGAATTTGATGATAACGTTCAGAGCTTCTTCCATTTCATGTGCATCGAGCGCCTTGTTGGATGGACGACAAATTTTCGCAGTTTTGGAATTTGTGATGAATCTCAAGACATAGCCGATCGTGCGCTGAAGAGTCTTAAAAGAGTTTCGATGGTTTATTCGACTTATAATGTCTTCGTAACTTTGCTGCGAGGTTGATATCGTCAAAACATGCTTCGACATTTTGCGTTCTTCGTTGCAAGGTATATCAAAAACGTGTGGAGATGAGTTCGTCCACTCACTTTTTTGTCCTGATAGAAATAGTGGGCCATAAAACCAAATTGAATGTTGTGATAGGTTTTCTGGTGCCAGTCCTCGGGATATTGCGTCAGCTGGATTTTGTTTGGAGCTGACATGTCGCCATTGATTTGATTCGCTTAATTCTTGTATTTTGGCTATTCTGTTTGCCACAAAATTGTGGAAGGATGCTGCAGTCGAATTTATCCACGCAAGGACAATCTTTGAATCTGTCCAGAAAAAGTTTGCAGTATTTTGTAGGCGAAGATCTTTCTTCACTCTGTTTGTCAGCTCCACCCCTAGTACTGCGGCACATAATTCCAGCCGAGGCAGCGTCTGTTTTTTAATGGGTGCTACACGGGACTTGGAACATATTAATCTTGTTGATACAGTTTTGTCCTTGTATGTTGAACGAATGTAGATTGCCGTTCCATAGGCTCGTTCCGAGGCATCAACAAACGTGTGAAGCTGCGTTGTTACTGGAATTTCGGTTTTTAGTACGAATCGATCGATCTTAATTTTGTTTAGTGCTTCTATGCTCGTTCGAAATTTATTCCATACGTTTTGAAGATCCACGGGCAATTCGTCATCCCATGAAAGTGGTAATTGCCACAGCTCCTGCAAAAATATTTTGGCTCGTACGACTACCGGCCCAAAAATTCCTAATGGATCAAATATCTTGGCAAGTTCTGAACTAACTATTCGTTTTGTTACACCTTTTGAATAATTTGCCGTTGGTACTTGTGCTCGTCCACATAACTGGTCAGACCTTGGTAACCATATTAGTCCAAGTGTTTTAATAGAGCAGTTTGAGTTTTCGTCTAAGTCCAAATTGATCTCCTGGTCTTCAGGTGCAATACCATTTAGCAGCTGGGGATGATTTGAACACCATTTCCGAAGTTTAAAACCAGCTTCTTTTAGGATTAAGTTGAGTTGTCGTTGTGATTCCAATGCTGTACTGATAGAGTCGGCTCCGCTTAGGCAATCGTCCACATAAAAATCATCACGTAATATTGAGGCTCCTAGTGGATATTTCGTGGTGTTTTGTGTTGCTAGGTGTTGAAGGCATTTGGTAGCTAGGTATGGAGCTGAGGAAGTGCCGTAGGTGACAGTTTTGAGACGATAATATTTGATATCTTGATATTTGTTATATCTCCAAATTATGAGCTGGAACATTTGGTCTGCATAATTGACTTGAATTTGTCGGTACATTTTTTCGATGTCTGCAGTGAAGACGAATTTATGCATCCGAAATCTCAGCAGAACTGAACATAGCTCACTTTGTACGGTTGGTCCTGCATGAAGGATGTCCTTGAGTGAGAACCCGCTGGATGTTTTGGCTGAGGCGTCAAACACTACTCGCAATTTCGTTGTTGAACTTTCCGGACGTAATGTACATCGGGAATGTCGTCTTCCTGTATTTCTTCCATGTGCCCCAAGGATTCATATTCTTCCATAAATTTATTATATTCTGCTCTAAGTTCTGGCTTAAGGTTCAACCGTTTTTCCAATGACAAAAATCGATTGAAAGCCATTGTTTTAGAGGTTCCGAGAATTGATGGATTTTCTGCAAATGGTAAGCGGACAACGAGTCTCCCATCCTTGTTTCTTTGTAAGTTTTGCACAAAATGATCTTCACATCGTTTCTCAGCTAAAGATAGTGCACGTTCTGAAGTATTTGCCTCTTCAAGTTTCCAGAAATTTTCAATCAGCTCGTTTGTTGTTTGCTGTTCTGGGGTAAATACTGCACAAGTAACCAAGTTGTTGTCGTTGTTTTCTTGTAGTTTACCTGTTACGACCCAACCCAAAGCTGTATTTTGTAGAACTGGTAAGTTCTTGTTGAGCCTTATTTGTTGTGGCCGCATTAGTTGGTGATAAAATTCTGCTCCGATCAGCATATCAATTTTATCCATTTGATTGAAACATGGATCTGCTAAATTAATATTCTCAGGAAGATTCTAATCTGATGTGTTGAACGATTTTGTAGGCTGAGGTGATACAATGGTTGGGAGTACAAATGCTTCGATTCTGGTAGCATAATTGCTTGAGCATGCATGTAGCTCTACATTGATTCGTCGGGATGTGTTGTGAACCTTACGGCCTATTCCTTCAATGCGCAAAGAAGAATCTGAAGAATCCAATGATAGATTGTTTAACACTCGATTTGTAACCAGATTGATCTGTGATCCAGAATCTAGAAGAGCACGGAATATGCCGGTGCGGCCATTGTTTCCAATCACCTTTACTCTTGCTGTGGCGAGTAATACATAGGTGTTGCCGCTGAGTTGCTTGTTTGTTGCAGCTACGATTGGGGAATTTTTATTTGAAGCAATGGCTGGATTTTGTGTATTTTCGAGGCTTCCAGCAGAGGTTTTTGATGAATATTGTCTTGGTATTTCTAAATGCAGCAATGTGTTGTGCTTTTTTGCGCACTTTGAGCATGACCGTGATGTGCATGATTTGGTGGTATGCCCTGATTTAAAACAGTTGACACAAAGTCTCATCTTTTGTGTCCATTGTAGTCTCTCGGCTGGGGACATCTTCAGGAACTTTTCACAGTAATATATGGGATGTCCTGTTAATCCACATACCTTACAATTTGGATTTGATGTAGCTGATGTTATGATTTTGGCTCTATCCTTCCCCCCTCCAGATTCGCCCGATCTTCCTCGCGTTTCCAATGCCTGGAACCTATGCTCTATGAATTTAAGCAGTTCATCGAGACTTACGAGGCTTTTGTTGTCTTTGAGTGATTGCTCAAATAGTGTTTGAGTCGAGAGATCAAGCTTTTTCAATAGTATGTGGACGATTATTGCGTCCCATTGGTCCACTGGAAGTCCCTGTGCTTTCAAGCCATGGATGCATTCCTTTGTGAGGTCATGTATATTTTTTAGGGATTGTGCCGATTCATTTTTCACTTGTGGATTAGAGAGCAAGTTGTTGAGTAATGTTGTCACAATGAGCCTTTTGTTATCGTATCTATTGACGAGAATATTCCATGCAATTGCATAGTTTGCTGTTGCAATTGGCAAATGGTTTATTAGCTTTTTTGCTTCATCTGTGAGATGTGTTGTCAAATAAAACATTTTTTCAACTTCGCTCATTGCTGCATTGTGAATTAGTTGAGTATACAGGTCTTTGAAGGCTACCCATTGGAGATAACTGCCGTTGAATTTTGGAATCTGAATTTTTGGCAGGTGTGGTTGACACTGCTCAATTCTGTTGATGTGTTGTGGAGCACTATCATTGGAAAGACTGCCATGTTGTTGTAGAGTACATTTAATGTTGTGCACTTCGGCTTGCGTTGTGTAGAAGTCATCCACCGTGTACCCATCTATTTGTTCTTTAGTGGTTAATTGCCATAACATGTCATTGTTTCTCGAGAGATCAACCATATATTTATCAACGAGAGTTAATTTTGCATGTGCTACCTCATGAATTTCTTCGGCCATGGCTTCGTCCATTGTTCGTCTTAGTGCTCTTGTTAGCGCCCGTTGATTACGAAGAACCTTACTCGTAATTTCGTCAAGTTGTGATTCTCCCTGTATGCAGCTGCTGGCACCTTCATTGGTTTGTTGATTATTGATTGTTGTATTTGAGAATCTTTTGATTTCAGACTCAAATAGCTCTTTGTACTTTAGTGTGTCACCTGAAACGCGCAAGTATTGGTCCGTAAAATACTCGTGCTGCATTGGAAGATTTGATAGACACCTTAATTTGTTGTCAGTGTTCTTAAATTCTAGCCATGCAGTGTCTAGCCGATTTAAACGTTCCAGGTAGTACTCCTTCGATTTTCTTGTTGTTGGGTCCTTTTTAAAGTTTCGGATTATGGCCTCTATTTTATCCGCCGTCTTTTGTTGCGCTGCTAGTTGGACGTCAAATGTTTCCATGGTCGATGATTTGTTTTCTAGCTTGAAGGTTTATGAAACAAGTGTCGATTTTTGTCTGTGGACTCGATGTTGTTGATGTCACCAACTGTTGTGTGGTGTAATGTTATTTTGGTATTTATATTAAGGTATATTTGCTGTTTTTATTTTTATGTGATCCTGTGCCAAGTTACAGGATCGTTGGATCACCAAATGTAGATTTTTGGTGGGTTACTGAACGCTGCGTGTAGCGTTGTTTTTAGTATTAAAACCAGTGTGTTTTTTTTTGTTTAATCCTGTGCCAAGTTACAGGACCGTCGGGGTCACCAAATGTTGAATTGTCAACGTCGAAATAAGTTGAACACCAAAGGTTTCCTGTGGAATTCAGATTTTTGGTTTGTTTAGAATTGGTTTAGCCCAGGTAGAAACACCTTGTGCTGATATAAAATATAATTGAGCTTTAGTAGAATCACTAAGACCCGTGAAGCAATGAAAAAAGTTAATCTTTGTTTGCCTGGTTGTCTTAATTTTTGTCAGTCTTTTATACAATTTAATTGCTTACGTCTAACTTAAAATTAATAATAATAATATTCAAAGATCCAATTTCAGTAGTTATAAAAAATGCCTTTAATTGCATTATTGCAGTATTGCCTAAAATATTCTAAAGGTGAATAACATTTAGTTTTATTATTGTAACATTAAACGATTCTAAAGGTAAATGAAGTTTTATATTTGTTATTATAATATTAAATGGCTTTAAAGGCAATGACTGCAATAACAAGTTCAAGGGCAAATGACTAAATATTGTCGTATATGCATTTTGTAGTTTTTAGTAATACGTGAAATCATTTTTGCTTGTTGTGTCTTTTTTGATTTCTTTTAATTTTTAAGTTATGGTTTTTTATTATGGTTAACACATATTTTTCAACAACAATCTAGAAGTTACAAACAAATTTAAATACATTTATAAAACATATTAGAACAAAATATATTTAAACGTATACATGTATATATATTTTTAAAAAATTGTAAACAGCTGTTCACTCTATTCATATAAATGTATACATACATATGTATGTAGTTTATAAACATACATAAAAAATTTTTTAACATATACATATATACGTATAAACATATACATAATTAGCAACAAAATTCAAAATGTTTTAAGCAAATTTAAATAAATTATAAACATATACACATATTTCTCAACAAAATTCAAAAAGTTTGATAAACAAGTTAAAATAAACAACATATTTGAACAGTAACAAACAATAACTATGCCTATCTATCTCTTATGAACTAGATGTCTATAATTTTGAGCTACATTTGCTGTATCTGCCTTAAAATTAATTCTTTTTGTGATTGGTGTATTGATTATGTGTAACATTTCTAACATAAATCTACGTTTATAATTATTTTCTGTGTTTAATATTGAAACATTTTCAAAGTTTGGATAATGATTAAATCTAGAACAATGTGAAGATAATGCAGTTTTTTGTGAATTTATATCTCTATATCTTTGATCAGTTTTATGTCCTGCAATCCTAGTTTTTAATTTGTTCTTTGTTGTACCTATATATACCTTATTGCAATCTTCATTGTCATTTCCATTACAAGGTATTTTATAAACTAAATTCGACCTGTCTAATTTATCAACTTTATCTTTTGTCTTACTACAAAACTTATTTAATGTATTATAACTTCTATAAGCTACTGTATATTTTTCAGAATCACATATTCCTGATTTACCAATGCGTTCTGATATTCCAGATACATAAGTTAAAGATTTGTAAATTTTTGGTTCATTTACATTTCTATTTATGTTACTATTTCTTAATCCATATTGATTTATTAATCTATATATTAGCCAAGCTGGAAAATCATTACTCCTTAATATATTTTTAATTTTATTTTTATTTTTTGCGTGAAATCTACTGTCACTAATTGTTAAAACTTTATCCACAAAAATTTTTAGCTGTATTAATTATAACTTTTTTATTATGTTTCGAATAATAATTAATAATTCTTCCTGAAGATGTTGGTTTCTGGTACCAATCTATTAATAAATTTCAATTCTTTCTAATTATTAAAGTATCTAAATATGAAATCATACAGTTACTTTCTTTTTCCATAGTAAATTTAATACAACTTTTAAACTCATTTAATGCCATCAACATATTATCTATTCCACCTTCAGAAATTGTGCAAAATAAATCGTCTACATATTTAGTCATTATCCTAGGTTTTATGGCTACACGTCCAATACAACTGTCAAGTAATCTCTCCATAACAATATCAGCCACTATAGGAGAAGCTGGAGATCCCATTGGTAAACCTTGTTGTTGTAAATATACTTTTCCATCATATTGAAAATATCTGTTATCTTCTATACAAAATCTCAATATGCGTAAAAATAAGCATTTATCTATTTTAGTATATCTCTCTATTATATCCCATTTCTCCTCAATAGTACTTATTGCTAAATCAACGGGTATACTAGGAAATAAAGATACTACATCAAATGAAACTAATCTTTCATCACTACCTATTTCTAGATTTAATAATCTGTTTTTAAATTCTAACCCATCTTTAACATTATATACTGAATTTTCAGTAATCTTTTTTAAAATATTTATAATATATTTACATAAATGATATGATGGTGAATTTACATAACAGCAAATTGGTCTCAATGGGAACTGATCTTTATGTATTTTCGGCAAACCATATAATCTAGGTGCTACTGCAATATTAGTCTTAAGTTTATACTTTTCTATATCTGTAATAATCTCATTTCTGTAAAGTTCATCAACAATGTTATTGTTAACTTTCATTAATTTGTTCGTTGGGTCTCTATTTAGCAAGGAATATTTTGAAGTATCTCCTATAATATTATTAATACGTATATTATAATCATGTTTTTCAATAGCTACTGTTGCATTACCTTTATCAGCTTTTAAAATCAATATATTCCTATTTCTCTTTAAAAATATTTCTGTTTCTCTTACTTTGTCTAACATATATTTATCTCTATTTGATAATCTTATTTTATTCATATGATTATCAATAAATGATGTTAATCTATTTCTAGATATTTCTTGTTCTTCACTATCAGTTTTAGTTTGAAATAGATCTTCCCCATCTGCTAACATTTTTAACATTGGAAATTCTTCTCTTTTAGTAGGTAATGCGTGTTTAGGACCTAATGAAAGAGTCCACTGAACATCTATTGGTATATCATAAATAGTTTTATTTATAAACCATTTGTTATTAA
Organism: Linnaemya tessellans; assembly: GCA_951800035.1. NCBI lineage: Eukaryota > Metazoa > Arthropoda > Insecta > Diptera > Tachinidae > Linnaemya > Linnaemya tessellans. The sequence goes on from OX637532.1 coordinate 90,497,851, forward strand.
ATTTTATTCCTAGTTCCTCTCTTTGTAAATTCCTTAAACAATCGAATTTCTTCTTATGAATTCTTTTTATCTTTTCATTTAATGCTATTGTTAACCTATCTTCATATTGTAAAAAATCTTCAAATTCTCTTCTAGTAAGACGTCTACTCAAATTTATTTTAACTACTTTTATCTCACTTTGAAAATGTTTCAATAGTTCATGTTTTTGTTTTAATGCTTATTTCAAAATTTTGTTATGTATGTCATTTGTATACCTATAAATTATATAATTTGTATATTATAAATTATATAATGGAAATGACAATGAAGATTGCAATAAGGTATATATAGGTACAACAAAGAACAAATTAAAAACTAGGATTGCAGGACATAAAACTGATCAAAGATATAGAGATATAAATTCACAAAAAACTGCATTATCTTCACATTGTTCTAGATTTAATCATTATCCAAACTTTGAAAATGTTTCAATATTAAACACAGAAAATAATTATAAACGTAGATTTATGTTAGAAATGTTACACATAATCAATACACCAATCACAAAAAGAATTAATTTTAAGGCAGATACAGCAAATGTAGCTCAAAATATATATATGTATATGTTTATAATTTATTTAAATTTGCTTAAAACATTTTGAATTTTGTTGCTAATTATGTATATGTTTATACGTATATATGAATATGTTAAAAAATTTTTTATGTATGTTTATAAACTACATATGTATGTATACATTTATATGAATAGAGTGAACAGCTGTTTACAATTTTTTAAAAATATATATACATGTATACGTTTAAATATATTTTGTTCTAATATGTTTTATAAATGTATTTAAATTTGTTTGTAACTTCTAGATTGTTGTTGAAAAATATGTTTATAAGTATATATGCATATGTGTTGTTGTTTATATTTATATGATTATTATTTGTATATATATATATATATATATATATATATATATATATGTATATATATATATATATATATATATATGTATGTATGTGTGTATGTGTATATATATATATATATGTATGTATGTGTGTATGTGTATATATATATATATATATATGTATGTGTATGTGTGTATATATATATATATATGTATATGTGTATGTATATATATGTATGTATGTGTGTATGTATATATATATGTATATGTATATATATATGTGTGTATATATGTATGTATGTGTGTGTATGCATATGTATGTGTATGTGTTTGCATGTATGTATATGTGTATGCATGTATATGTGTATATGGGTACATATGTGTGTGTATATGTGTGTGTATATGTATGTGTGTATGTATATATATATATATATATATATATATATATATATATATATATATATGTGTGTATATATATGTATATATATATATATATATATATATATATATATGTATATATATATATATGCATGTATGTGTGTATGTATGTGTATGTATGCATATATGTGTGTATGTGTGTGTATAAATATGTATGTATATGATTTGAAGATTGTTTTTTATAAATGTTTTTTAAATATATATGCATGTATAGGTTTAAATATTTTATTATTGTTCATATATTGTAAATTTATTTAAAATTTGTTTGAATCTTTTTGTATTTTGTTGACAAATAATTTTGTTTCAAAAACAACATATTTTTTCATATCAAATAAAATAATTAATTTCCTGAAGAAGTCACACAAAGGAGTGACGAAATATTGAAATTAAAAATTAAACTAAAATAAAGAGACCTTAAGCTTAAAAATATCAGAATACAATAATAATTGCATAATATTTTAATATACATATGTATGTACATACATACTTATGTATACTAGTAATATATTTTAGAAAATAGAAAGAATTTCTAAAATGAAAAAGCTAGTGGAATACATGGTCAAAAATCTGGAATTTGCGAGTGGAAAATTTAGCGGGATGAATTCAAATTCCCAATATAAATAACACCAGGAGGTACTTAAAACTTCCTTAAATTCTTTAAGTGGCAGTGGAAAAACTGTAGAGCAATGGAAGAAAGTAAGTTTATTTCTTAAACTTAGATACATATGTACATATGTATGTATTTCAAAAATCTAAACTTTTTGTAAGAATTTTATATCGAACGGCTATATTAATTTTCATTTGTATAGACTAATTAATTGTTCGTAAAATGTTTTTGCAATTCAGAAAGACATGATAAATATTCCAAGGCACAAGGAAAAGTCAACATCAGCTTTTAATGTGTGAAGAAAGCTGTAAATACCCGGAGAAAATTTATCAACCAAACTGGTGGTGGCAGCTGGGCAGAGGTACCTCGTGACCTTAATGCACTAGAGGAGAAAATACTGCTGTCGACGGAGATGCAAATACCCCAGAATCCGGTGTTGAATTACAAGACACCACTGATATTCTATCGGAGGATCCTGTTGAGGTTAATACAATTTGTTAAAATCAAACAAAGTTTTTGCGTGTTATTTTTTAATAATTGATAACATTTTTACGAATATTTATCGCTAGAATTTTTAGAAGGTGAAGAAATATATATCACACCAGCTAAAAAACAAAAAAAAACTTCCCCAATTTCAACGCCATCAACATCCAAATCTGCCCAAAACAAATTTGGAAAGCCACTAATTTCATCGTATTCAAATATACCAATACATAAAGAAGCTTTGGATGAAGCTAGGGAGTTACGTAAAGAGCTCATGACCAAAACAAATGCAATTGAAACGTAAAATAAGGTTATTTTAGGAAAATTAGAAAAAATTGAAAATATTTTAGAAAATAAGTTTAAATAATGATCGTTTCGCTTTACAACTGAACGTTTAATTTTTCTATCTGAATTCTTTTGTGTTTGATTTAGACTTTTATACCTTTGTTGGCCTTTGTATCTGTTAACTTTTTTATTTATTCTTATTGAAATTTTTTACTTTTATTAATATTTTTTGTTTGTTTTGCTTGTATATTTTTAAGTTTTGTTTACTAGACATTGCTAGGCTTGGAATTAAGTTTTTTGTTACCCCATGTTATAAGTATATAATTGTATATATGTGTCTACTTACACATATGTATATTCACATAAATAAAAATTTCATAAAAATATATTGGTTTTATTTTAATTTTATTGAATAACAAATAGTTAATATGTAGATAAATTACAAAAATTAATTTAAATTACAAAGTCTAAACTTTAGTCTATCACGGATACGGGAAGCTTCGCCAAATTCTTCCTGACTAGATATATTGCTTTCACCATCTAAATCGACTACATAGTCCTCTGGAAGCATACCATGTTCCAGCCTGAAATTGTGTAGAACTGTACAGGCATTGATAATCTTTCCAGATGTTTGCGGTGAGGTATTTAAGCCAACCTGCAAACATCTAAAAACGCCTTTTAATACCCCATTTAAACGCTCAACACAATTTCTGGCTTGAGCATGCACCGTGTTGAAACGCCTTTCATCTTCACTCACAGATCGATAGGGTGTTATAAACCATGGCCGCAAAGAGTATCCGGAATCACCTGAAATTAAATTGTAATAAAAATTATAAACATATATACATACACATGTATGTACAAATTACGTAACAATAAAACTTGTTCATACCCAATAGTCAAGAATTATTGTTCCTGTCGGCTTCGTATCTTTGTTGCAACATTAAATTGATTCGGGAGGCTTCCCAAATATAAGCATCGTGCGTAGCTCCTCCAAATGTCGCGAATCCGTCAAGTATTTTTAAGTTGTAGTCGCATATCTAAAAATAAAAATATTTATTAAACAAAGGCTAAAAAATTTACTTAATTACCATATATATTTGCAGTTAACTTACAAGTTGAACATTTTTGGAATGGAAACCTTTTCTATTTAAATAACAGCTTTCAACGTCGGGCTTCGGTCTTCTATTTCAAACGTGTGTGCAGTCTATTGCACCAATTACCCCTGGAAAGCCAGTTTCATCATAAAATCTACAAAATTGTAAATATGAAAACATGTTTACATAATTTTTATTTTTCGTATATGAAAACAGAAACAATACCCTGCAGGAGATCGAACTAGTATCAAATTAGTATTGTACTAGTACGAAAATCACTAGTATTAGTTCTCAACTGTGAACTTTCTTATACTATGTTAATGCTCAAATTGACATTGAGTGTGTTTGGAAAATTGCTAGTACCATTAGTACTAGATGAGTACTAGTATAATTTTTTCTAGTCGGATACTAGTACAATCAGTTCTGCATTAACGGCCGTATTATTGATAAGTTTGAAAACTAGTTTAACATGAAAACTGGTTTTATAGGCAATTGAAAAATTAGTTTTGAGAAATTCGGTATTATTCATTGTAGTTTTGAGGGATAAAACGCGGATTTTGAAAACTAATTTTATTGAAAACTAGTTTTCGTCAAAACTAGAAAAAGCTGGCTTTGATGTAGATAAAACTAGTTTTGCCTCTGTATCACATTATTAATTTGAAAAAATGGCACGCCGAGCAGCGCTGCAAGAAATGGGGATGGCCGACTTCTTAACAGATGACGACAATGATACCAGTTCCAACTCTGACGAAGAATATGAAGACGTTCGCCCTCGTCGACCATATACACTACGAACCCATGCAGTAGTTGATGAATGGGACGATGTGGGCTTTCATCAGCGATTTCGAATGAAAAAGACCACTTTTCGGCGCGTGGTTGCAATGGTTGAACCGAATATGGCAACGGAGCCAGGCCGGTAAGTGTCTATATTTGAGTGGTCGCTATTAAGTAGAAATAATACGTGCTTCCACGGATTCCGTTCTCTCACCACTGAGCAGAGAGTTTTGATTCTGCTGCGATTTCTGGCGGCTGGCAGCTTTGAGCAGAATGCTGCAGATTTAGTACGTGTGTCTCAGCCAACCGTTTGTCTGAATTTGCCAATTGTGTGCGATGCGTTGCTCAATTATTTTACCGAATTTATTCGGATGCCACAGACATCGTCGGAGCGACAAGCGGCAGCACTCGCATTTCATTCTCTCGCTGGTTTTCCGCGGACTATCGGAGCAATAGACTGCACTCACATCAAAATATTATCGCCAGGGGGTTTGCAGGTTAATATTGATTACAGTATCGATTATATCTTCGATTTCACAAGGTATCAAATTATAATACATGTATTACTTTTTCAGGCCGAAACGTTCCGCAACCGAAAAGGCTATTTTTCTCTCAATGTTCAAACTGTTTCTTCTGCAGATTTGAAGATTTTGGATATTGTTGAGAGATGGCCGGGAACAAGCCATGATCAAACCATTTTTTCTGCATCAAATTTGAAAATGCGTTTTGATACAGGTTATTTCGGCCGATACATCATGGTCGGCGATTCAGGATACGCTAACACTTCGTATTTGGCCACGCCATACACCATCAATCATCCAGGTTTGGAGACCAACCCGATCAAGGGTGTTTACCAAGCCTCTCTGATACGCACTCGGAACGTAGTGGAGCGTATGTACGGTGTATTGAAACGGCGCTTCCCAGTACTTCGGCACGGATTAAACGTATCATTGCCCACCGCTCAAAAATTAATTATTGCCGCTGCAATTTTGCATAATATATGCATTGAAGAAGGTGAAGTCGATGTGGACGAATTGGTAGAAAATGAAAACGAAGAAGAATTAGTCAACGAAGAATTAACAGAAGATGAATTATTTCCGAGTGGAAACCAATCGGCAAGGGACGAAGTGCTCCAGTATTTCCGCATAGAATCTGAGCGACACCAACACCGAAATTAAATAAAAAACAATCATTGCTTGGGGAATTACAACATTGTAACGCAGTTTAATTTTCCAGCCGAGGTATCCTCAATCTGTCCAGGCTCGTCAAAGGTCTGCTTCCTTTGAAATATGGCCACCACTGTAGTCCAATTCTTGCACTTCAGTTTCGTACTCTAAGCGCCGCAACGTGCGTATAAGGGCTTCGTATATTCGATAGCAAAGTATAAGCCACGCAATGTGAATATGGTTGAAAGACTAATACGAACGATATAAATTCTGCGGATATCGTTCGACTAACTACTATAATAATAATACGAACGATATAAATTCTGCGGATATCGTTCGGCTAACTACTATAAGAATAGTAAGAGTGATATAAATTCTGCGGATATCACTCCGATAAATACGGCAATAATAATAATAATACGAACGATATAAATTCTTCGGATATCGTTCGGCTAACTAATATAATAATAAGAGTGATATAAATTCTGCGGATATCACTCGGCTAAATACGGCAACAATAATAATAATATGAACGATATAAATTCTGCGGATATCGTTCGGCGAACTACTATAAGAATAATAAGAGTGATATAAATTCTGCGGATATCACTCGGCTAAATACGGCAATAATAATAATAATAATAATACGAACGATATAAATTCTGCGGATATCGTTCGGCTAACTACTATAAGAATAATAAGAGTGATATAAATTCTGCGGATATCACTCGGCTAAATACGGCAATAATAATAATACGAACGATATAAATTCTTCGGATATCGTTCGGCTAACTACTATAATAATAAGAGTGATATAAATTCTGCGAATATCACTCGGCTAAATACGGCAATAATAATAATACGAACGATATAAATTCTTCGGATATCGTTCGGCTAACTACTATAATAATAAGAGTGATATAAATTCTGCGGATATCACTCCGATAAATACGGCAATAATAATAATAATACGAACGATATAAATTCTGCGGATATCGTTCGGCTAACTACTATAAGAATAATAATAGTGATATAAATTCTGCGGATATCACTCGGATAAATACGGCAATAATAATAATACGAACGATATAAATTCTTCGGATATCGTTCGGCTAACTACTATAATAATAATAAGAGTTCGGGTACCCTCTAATATACACACATGCACTAAAGGAAAGAATCGTATTCCAACTCATTCCTCCTGATTGTAACAAAACCTTAATCACTTATGCACGATAAAATATTAAGCAAATGAGAAGTTGTTTTCAATTGCTAGTCAACACAATGAATTGTGTGATATTTGCTTGTTTTGTTTATACGGTGTGTGTGTGTATGTTATGCAGAGTGTGTATACGGCGTATGCATGAATGTTTTTATCACTATGGTATTTCTTTATGTACGGTGTGTGTATGTGGTACTTCGTGGCCAACCAGACAGAGCAGCCGGCCGCGAGTCAGGAGGTCGGCTGTTCAAATCCCTGTTTTGTATGTTTATTTTATTGTATTTTTTTTATATGCGGTGTGTACTTGCTGGTTGTTTTTTTGAATACTGTGCATGCACGTATGTTATATTGTTGGCGGTGCGAAGATGATTTGCAATGTATATTTATATATGCATGTTTATTTGTTTAGCTTATTTGAACGGCTGTTGATCAGTAGTGAGTGTTGGGTTAAGGTATAATTTGTAACGTCACGTTACAACATTTTAATTTTTATATTCATTCAATTCTAAAGTAAAGTAAAACCAATAGTTCAGTTATTTGAATATATATATATATATATATATATATATATTATTCTGTGTGTTTTTCGCTTCCACCAACTGTGTTTATTAATTCTGCTGTTCTGATCGGCGTCATATTTAAACCATCAATCTGCGTTGGCAGTAACATAACATTTTGAGGCGAAACGCGAGCAAAAGCGTCACGTTGCGTCAATAAAACATCTTTTTTAAGCGAAAAAAGAGTTTCCTCGTGGTGAATCATCATGGCACGTCGATCAAGCTCAAGTTTGTGTAACTCAGAATTTCGCTCTCGTTCCAACTGTCGGTCCATCTCCTTTTCGCGCAACTCTTTTATTTTGGCCTCCATTAACATAGCATCATACATAACCGCTGCGTGTTTTTCTTGTTTTCGACATTTGCATCAGAAACTGCAGCGATTTTGCGTTTACCTTTTTGACGTTGTGTTTGTGTTGGGAAGTACTGTGATCGGCTGGGAATAGGAGTCGCGTTTATTGATGCTACGCTGACAGATAAATTAGCTGGAGGCACTAATTCGATTTCAGAATTCACAACAACTTCGCCAACAGCCAATTCTGATTCGACTTGAACTGTTTTTGGTAATGAATCTTTGGGATCGTCTACCAATTTGGTCCAGTGGTCCGTGACTGTGTCTTCAAACGAATAAATACTTCCAGTTTCATCAATCTGACCAATTACTGGTGCTTCAATAGAAGTGTCCAACGTTTGGGAGTCCGAACCGAATCCAGGTAGACCGGTGACGGAAATCCCCAAAACGTTTCGCAATTCTAGAAATGGATCAGTAATTTCGAAGGGCGTTTTTTCTTCCCTGACAGTGTTCAAGCCACCACCCGTCGCAAAGATATTGCGGTGTTCGAGCGCATTGTTCTTTCGCAAATGCATTACTATAAATTTATATCGCCCGAGCAATGTTTTTTTATCTCGTGGTGGATGTAGCTGCGATGAGAATAAAAAACAAAGATTTCACTCGTAAGATTTAGCACCAATGTAATGCATTAACTCACCGAATTGAAAAAATTCATGATAGTAGCCCACTGAGTATATTTCTTCACTATTGTTGCTTTATTGGTCTCCTTCGATAATATGCCACTACGACCATGTGCAACACATAGAGACACCAACGTTTCCATTTCGTCTTGAGTCCACTTTTCACCTTTGCAAAGAATACCCTCAGACGACGCGGAAGTTATTTTCTTAGAAATGGTGTGCTTCTTCGAATTACGCTCCATATTTATAAATTCACACTTTAAGCCTAGTACTCTGTTTGAATTTGTGGAAAATGTTGCGCAACATCAGTTATTTCAGTTTTTTTCCTTTTTAATTGAAATTATGTTTTCCATTTTCAATGAGAAAGTTTTTAGTGTCAAAAAATTATCGTACGAAATAATTAACATTCATGTTATTTCACATGTTTTTCATAATTAAAACAGTGTACTAGTCTAGCAACATTTTTCCACAAATATTTCGATTGAATATTTTTTGTATGGGTTCTGTCAGAATTTCACATGAAATTTGAAACAGAGTACTAGGCTTTAGTAGCTAAATTAGAACTAAAAACAAAATAAATAACATTAAACACATACTACAATCAATATTCAAATCGAACTCACGAGTAATATATAAAACAATATTTTGTTTTCCGCAATGATGTTAAGCACTCAAAATGTAAACACTGCCTGAGAAAGCATGTGTTTTGATGCAAAATATTGCACAAAACTTGTTTTAATTACAAAACTAGCAATGCGTTTGAAAACTGAAACCAGTTTTATTTTCATATGTGAATAATACCAATTTTTTTTTAAAACTAGCTTTGAATGAATTTCAGATTTTTTGAACGAAAGCTAGTTTTCACGAAAACTAGTTTTTACGCTGGTTTTATCTAAAGTGAATAATACGGCCGTAAGAACTGGTTTATATATAAAAAAAAATCCCTAAATTCATTGGTTTTTTTACACACAATGAAATTTGTTAAGTCTTTGTCTTCACATGCAATTTTTGGTTCATCAATTCTTACTTTATAAGAGGAAATGGAAAGTTCCTGCAGGGCACACTTAATCCACTAGCACCTTGTACAAATTGCGTTACGTTTGGTACTCCACCATATACCAAATACTAATGAACATATAATACATTTATCAGTTTTTGTTATTTTAAAAAAGATCGCTGATTTTACTTATGAACATAAATATTAACAAAAAAACACGTTTAAAAATTTTTTTAAATTAGCTTTTAATATTATTTATTTTTTAAAATGTCACTTTCTTAACACACAAGAAAACTGCGGCTTACTTACATAAATTATCGAATAAATAAACTGATATGCAGGTGGCAAAGTCTTCTAATACTATTCTTTGTTTCAAATTTGAATTTATTTAAAAATTTTAACAATTAAAAATAAAATAAATGGAAATGCGAATTAGCACTTCGCTTTAAAACATGATCAAAAAGTAATATGAAATTCTGCAAGTCAAATCAATCTACAAATGAACTACTTGAAGTACTAGTACTTTTCTGTATATGTTCAATCACCTTTTGAACTAGTGCTTGCTATACTAGTAATCGTACCAGTAGCTTAAAGACAATTAACGCTTGTCCTCCTGCAGGGTACTTACTTTTGTTTAATAGATTCATATTGAGCTTGTGTTGGAAACTTAATCCATTTTGTCATAAGTTTCTGTTCCAATATGTCGGTTATTTCATTTACGCTGCGGCATACGACAGTTTTACTTACACAAGCACTGAAATCCTGTCCAATATCCCTATAGAATGAACCAGTCGCAAAGAAATGTAATGCAGTACATAGTCGAACTGGTTGTGGGATAAATTTTCTTCTTCTCCTCTTCGACATATGCAGACTAATCTCTGTTAGCAGACCAAGAGCTGCGTCCTTGCTTAACCGCTAAATATCCCTAAAACGTTGCTCCGGAATGGTAAAGGGATCAGTTGCATCCCTTAGTTTTTGATGATAAACCCGCAGCATGTTTCTCAGATCGTGTTGTTCAGCAACTACCACTAACACACTATACATATTTATTTTCGTAACACAAATCTGCAAAGAAATATATTTTGGTTATTTGTAAATGTTAATTCACTTTTCTAATTTATTTATTTTAGTTATACTATTATTATTTATTTCACACATATAAAATTGTCTGTCACTTTTCTTTATATTCAGCTTTTTGACATTTGTTTGATTGGAATATTCCAATAAAAACGTAATTAGTGTTGGTTCTTTTCACTTTAAGTTACAGAAACACTTTTTTCTCACAAATCGAAAACCGATGGAATTTTTTGATGCTAATATATAGTTCTTTTCCAGAACATCAGGCTTTCAAGGTCATGCAGAATGTGTAAAATAAAACTAGATTTTTTGTTTCACACTTCATGTGAGAAATTTTACGATGCGAGAATTACAGAAACGAGCTACTGTTCTTTATCTTTTTATCTGTCTTCAAAAAACTATCTCCTCCTTTCTAGTTCTGACACAATGGACTGTCCTCTCAATACTATTTCTTGGAAACGTCGTATGAAATTTTTCAACCGCATTACAATATTTAATAGAAAGAAATGCTGTTCTTTCTTAATATATGTTGTAAAGATCAGGAAAAATGAGTAAATATTTTTCTTTGAGTGGATATTGCACATAAAGTTTACTTTTGAATCTAAATTTGGTAACAATTTCAAAATCAATATTTTTGGCTTTTAATTCATCCACCAGAATGTAAACTACAATTTGTAAAAGCAGGAGGGCAATAACTTTCAGCCTCAGATTTTTCTACCCTTTACAAAAGATGAAAATGTATATATATGTTTGTCGTGGAAATGAACTTAAATAGAGTGGTATTAAAATTCTGAAAAATATAAAATACGGTTCCAGACCTAGGAAGGTTTTCATACTACTTGTCTGAATTAAAAATATTTCATTAGTATTTAGTGGTTACGTTTTTTTGGGCAAATATTTGATACGTGTGACCGCGCCTTAAGAATTGAATTGGTAAAAAAATAAAAATTCGCTTCCAGAGTTGGAAAATCGAAATATTTTTGGTACATAAAAGTACCCACATAAATTCCAAATTTTGTGTTTTTAGTGAATTAAGCCTTTTTTAAACTTCAGGAAAAATTAAATTGGTATTAAAAAATTAAAAATTCAATTTCAAGGTTGGAATATCGCAATTTTTCATAAAAGTAACCATATAATTTGCTATTTTTGATTTTCATGATGAATTATACCTACTTTATATATCAGGAAGAAATAAATTGATATTTAAAACCAAGAAAATTCATGGTTGGACAGTTAGAACTTTTTGGGGTACATGAAATGGACTTTTTCTTTTTGTTTGAAAATTAAATCTATATAAATAAAAATGAAATGCTGTCCGTTGCTAAGCGCATAACTTGAGAACGGCTTGACCGATTTCGCAAATTTGTTTTTTAAATGTGTGTAATAGTCTGAAAAAGGTTTACATGGAAAGAAAAATTTGAAAAGTTGCTTGGAAAATTTAAAAATTCTGAAAAAACTAAAATTGTGTTTTTCTATGGGCTTTTAAATTTTATTTTTTTATAGATTCTTAGTAGGAATAACGTCTTAAGTTCGGAAAATATGCATGTTCAAGTTTAATTGACCACCTCCATTTTTACGTCCACTTTATCGGCATACTTAATATAAGTATTATTTGTTGTTTGTTGGTCGTGATGAAGTTTTAAATTAAAGCAATTTGCAATTTTTTAATGCACTATCGATTCTTATTTCTTGTTTTGATCATTATATCATATGAAAATAAGTCATTTGGTTTTTACTTCATTATCAAATGAAAACAACTCATTTGTTTTTACTTTTGTGTTGCTCGCGATCTGTCCAACAAATACCGTTATTTTATTATTCTTCAAACCTATTTTGCCACGTGTTCAAATGTAGTTTGACTTCTTATTGTCAATTTGTAAATAGAGATAATCGGTTAAAATTCAATTAAGTTGTGATTCTATTGTGAAACATCAGAAAAATATTAAAGTGTTTCCCCAAAAGTGAATTTTTGCAACGGGTTAACGGTCTCGAATAAGTAACAGCGGTTAGTTTTGCTGAATTGTGAATCCGTTGTAAGTTCATCGCAATCGCTTCCGGAAATTAAATAAATATCATCGTTTCATCTCAAACAAATTTACAGGTTATACAGTAAGAACAAAGTGTATAGTAGCATTACAATGCCTCCAATAAGACGTTGCAATATAGGTCGTAGAACACGCAATGTTACAAACCAAATGAATTTTCAAAATAATCGAACTGCAGAACAGCGCGAAGAGCGAAATGAAGGGGAAAGGAATCGGTTATCACAAGCACGTTTAGCACGTACACAAAAAGAAAGAGAAAATGCAAATGAAGCTGATAAGCATCGACAGAGAAATCATCGTTCGATAGAAGCCAATCGCGTGGCAATGAATTTAAATAAAGAAGACAAGACAGACAAATGTTGCATTGAGTACTTACCGATGTGCATTCCGTTACGACATGACAACTGACTACAGTGCCGACCAAGCCGTTGCTAATGGATCGATGAATGTTGTGTGCCCACATTCTAAGGCATTGAAATACAAAAATGAAACTTCTGGATTGTGTTGCGCAAGTGGCAAGGTCAAACTGGCGCAATTAGTTCCGCCACCAGAACCATTACGCTCATTAGTTTCTGGTATAGGAACAGATTCCTAACATTTCTTGACACAAATCCAGATATACAACAGTTGCTTCCAAATGACTTCATTTGGTGCAACAAATGTGGTTCGGGACCAGTTTATACCTACTTTCAAGGCAATCATCTATAGTATTTATTTTTGCACATGTATAAAGTATTACAGATTCAAGGCCAAATATATCATCGAGCTGGCTCGCTATTACCACACCTGAAGGCAGACTGTAAATTTCTGCAGATTTATTTCATGGGAAATACAACAAAAGAGCGCTGCACACACAACAGTTCGCTGAAAAGACCAATTGTAGAACAACTGCAAACTTTTTTTCATCAACACAATGAATTGGTTACATTGGTCAAAACCGCGCTGGACCGAATGCCATCTGGTAACCATAAAATTGTTATCAGAGATGATAAGACGCCTACGGGAGAACACGCAAGACGTTTTAATGTGCCAACAATTGATGATGTTGCCATTGTCGTCGTTGGTGAAAATTTTGAATCCCGTGATATCGTTTTACATCGGCGGAACAATCAGCTGCAACGCGTTTACGAAACGCACCGGTCGTATGATGCATTGCAATATCCCATCATACTTTGGCAAGGTAAAGACGGCTATGATTTCTCGATCAAGATGATAAATCCGCTTACAGGTGAATATAACATCTTTCTCTTTTGAATAGGATTTATTCATTTCATTGACGCAAAAATTAATTTACAGGCGCTGAAACGAGCAAAAAAGTTACTTCAATGAATTATTATTCATATCGACTGATGGTTCGTGAAAATGAGGACAATCACATCTTGAAATGTCGCCGCCTATTTCACCAATATGCTGTGGATACGTACGTAAAAGTTGAAACAGACCGATCACATTCATCAAAGAGTATATTCAGCTTCGAGATGCCATAAATGCTGACGGAAACGCACAGAATGTAGGTCGAATGACGATCTTCCCAGCAACGTACGTCGGAAGTCCGCGGCATATGCAGGAATATGCTCAAGATGCTATGTCGTACGTTCGCCATTATGGCACAGAAGATTTGTTCATTACTTTCACGTGCAATCCGCAGTGGATAGAAGTACGACAAGAGTTATTCCCTGGTCAATCACCCATTGATCGCCACGAGAGTCTTCAAACAAAAACTGAAATCACTGATGGATTTCATTGTGAAGCATCGCGATTTCGGCGAGACGCGTTGCTAGATGTATTCTGTGGAGTTGCAGAAACGCGGATTGCCACACGCACATATTCTCATTTGGATGATTGGGAAGATAAGACCCAATGAAATTCCTAATGAAGAGGAAGATCCAGGCTTGTATAAGGTGGTTACTACTAACATGATTCATGGCCCCTGTGGATCATTAAGTTGCAATTCTCCGTGCATGGTCGACGGAAAATGTTCGAAGCGTTATCCAAGGGCTTTAGTTGCAGAAACAATTACCGAAAATGATGGTTACCCACTGTATCGTCGCCGATAACGGAAGATCAACAATTGTGAAAGTGCATCAGCAGGATATTGAAGTTGATAATCGTTGGATTGCTCCGGATTCGTCATTACTCTCAAAGACATTCATTGCCTAAATTTACTTTTTCTGTCTATTGCATATGGTAACATTATTATAATTCTTACATTTATTCTTTATTCCAAAAATTACATTATCGCATATTAAATTTTTATCGTAGGTAATCTTGTTTACATACTTTTCATATATGATAGGTTTTAATAACATTTTGTTACAAGTATCAGCATTTGTCATTGGTATTTTCATAATATAAGCAAAGGAATCACTATTAGATGCTATTCTTACAAATGCTTGCTCTAGGTTTATAAATGGGAATGAGTCTTCATTTATTTTATCTTTTATTATATTGATTTCTGTAGAGGATAATATAAAGGAATTTATTATTCCTATTTTACCCTAATGAATGGCATATTGAATATTAATTATTTCTTCCTTAATCATTTCTAATTTATATTTTAAAAGTGTTATTTCACTTTCTCTTGCAGAGCTATTGTCATTGCCTTTTTTATTTTTCAATATTTTATTTGTTATTTTGGTAATTTCCCTAATTTTCTCAACTGATAGTCTATTTATAATTATTTATTTGCTGTTATTATTTCCTAACATTTTGTTAGTTTTCTTTTCTAAGATTTCAAAATCGTCGTGGTCCGGGCTTTCAGCAAGCCATTTCCACGCAGTGCCTAAGAAATTCAAAGATCTTTTAGATCTTGGTATCAATCCAGGGATGCCCAGTTCATGAAACAATCGTTTGGAGAGAACTCACTCATATTCTTATGCTCTTTCATTTAGTCGTTGATGATAAGTCGACAAGTGCACATGTTTAGCGTATACTTTATTACTTTTTTCAGCTTCACACTCAAAAAATATTGTGTGGTCATTCAATGTTATGTTAATGCTTGTCACGAAAGTATTAAATTAGAATTGTTTATATATGATTCATAATTGCAATTATTTTTTTCGTGAAAACGTTTTGATTTATTATAATGAGTTATATTCTTAAGTTGTTTTTTGTTTTTTTCTTAAATAAAATTTATGCGCAATATAACATAATTATCATATTAAAATTTTTTACTTTTATAGAGTTTATAAATAATTGGGTATTATTAAAATTTCAAAAATTAAATTGAATTATTTTATTTTAAATAAAATTTATTTGTTGGTGGTCAAGCAATGTCTATATGCATTTCATAGGTGCTTTACCAAATCATCAGTAGACTTTAACCACAGTTTTGAAAAGTTAAAAACCTCTTATCTTATGCACATACTTCGGAAACCATCTGAGAATTCACAATTTGTAAATTACAAATTATTTTCAAAAACCACTGTAGTGTATTCATAGAATTCACAGTATCACTAATGTAGTGTATTTATTGATTTCAATTTATTATAAATATAAACAAAACAATAGTCAAGCTCGTGTATACAAATGTAAACAAAAGCCACTACAATCGTATAATACAAATTGTTAAGATAGGTCATCAGTACTAAATTTAATTACTCCACGTTTTGGCAATTTCATAAGCTTTAAGCAATCCGATATTCTGTATAAAAACGGTCATTACACGCTTACTCATTCTTATTGCTAAATACTTTAAAGAACAATTATACTGAGTTGACAAACTGTTACAATGAATGTAGTACACTGGCCAAAGTACATTAAAGTATAAAACTCACTCAAAATCTCTGATTGCCTGGTACAATAGGAAATGAATGAATGTTTGTAAAATAGATTTTAGAAAATAAGTTATTGAGTGATCTTTTTGTAAAGTCACTCAATTTCATGAAAAGCGAACTTCTCATGTTTAGTATTTAAGTCAAAGAAATTTGTGAATAAAATATCAATTGTTATATGTTGATCAAACCCGCCTGTGTTTCAATAAACATTACATGGCGATCCTGGAAACTGTTTTAGAATAACAGCAAAGTAAAGGATTACATAGCAAAATTGCTTATCCTTTTTGCTATATCTAAAATATAGCTGGGCACGCTGAGGGAAGGACAAGAGCAGAGTCAGAAGCCACATATACTGAAAGTAAGACCAAGACCAAAAAGGATTATAGAAAAGAAGAAGCCAGAGGAAGAAAATTTCGAGATCTTTCCATTGCCTAATTTAAACAAGAGCCGAGGCGGAAGGTTGAATAAAGCTAAACAAGAATTAAGTGTCCTAAATCACATATTGATTTACGAAAATAAACAATAAAACATTACCAAAAAAATAGAGTTATTAAAATTTGAGTTATTAAATGTTGAAGCGAAATAGAAAATAAATATAAAATGAGTAAACTAAATATTACAATAATTAAATTTCTATTGGCACTATTTATGTTTTTGATGTGTCAAATATATAATTTATATTATTTTTAATAACAATTAAATTGATTTTAGAAACATTAAACAAAATGGTAAACAAATTCATATTGGTCTTAACAACAACTATTTTGATGATTTCACTGTTATCATACTTATTTCTTTTATGGATAAAAATAAGCATAGGAAATATTGTCGAACTGGGATTAAATGAAATAAGGAGTACTGTGCAAGAGCAAATAAATAATCTGTTAAAACTTAAGGACATTTTCTAATTTTTTTAATGAATAAGCTAAAAGAAATTTTTTACAAATATATAGGCTGGGTAATATTGGCAATTATATTGATACCTATAATATTTATAAATATAAAAATACTAAATTTTGTAGAATCATTAAGAAAAGAAATAATGAAAACCAATTTGAAATAATAAACAAACAAAAAAACAACATATTAGTCTCAGTTTTGTGAATTTATCATATATGGAATCATTAAAGTCATTGGAACAAATTATATCAAATGCCAAGAAATCTCTAGGAAAGCCATACACTATAGAAACAATAGATGACAAAAGGTTAGATATCCAACACATAGAAGAGTACTTAAAGAATAATTCTGTACTAGAAGAAAAAGAGTAAACAGAGGCATTAGATAAATTTTCTGCATTAAAAAAGGAAGATTTAGAATTATTAGAACTACACACGGAAAGAAAAAGCATTAAAAAACAAGTAAAAACGTTATATTCGACCGGGTCGAATCTTAAATACCCTCCAAATATTCAGTAAGTAAATTTAAAATGTTTAACTGTATTTTGGTGGTGTCGCTCTGGCAAGGGCAGTGGGTGAGACATTTCACCTTTGTCATGAAACTCTAAAAATAAATGCTTGGGATAATTATATACAAAATTAAAAAATTTTTTTATAGGGTCATTTAGGGGGCAAATGGGGAAGAGGGGGTAGTACCAGGTTACATCTCAGCTTCGTCATTAAAACTTAAAAATGTTATTTTTAAGGGATGTAGGATTAAATAATACAATTTGTTAATTGTTTACACAATTTTTGCTTATAATAACGCCCCCATGCGGGGTCCACATTTTTTATTTTCCTATTTTATGGCTCCAAGTTTTAAGCGTTGAAGCTTCTTTAATATAGAAATGTCATTTGCTTAACAAAATTACAAAAAACCGCTAGGAATTATGTTGTTTTTTAGAGGTTGGTTTAGTTCTTCTTAAAGGGCTATTAAACACGCATACTTGTCTACAGACGTACGATGGCATACTTTGTGTCGAATACTGACGGCATACTTCAGTATACAGAAATTTCTGAAGCGAAAGCATGGCAATGAATCTGAAAGTTGTAACGGCTATGGTTATCAATGAAATACTATTACAATCTGTTTTTATACCCTTCACAAAAAAGTGAAAGGGTATATATAGGTTTGTCATTCCGTGTGTAATTTGTTCGATATGCACATGGGACCCCACAAAGTATATATATTCTGGATCCTTGTGAATATCCGTGACGATTGAGCTATGTCCGTCTGTACGTGAAAGGGGTTTTCCCAAGCCCCCAGAAAGGCCAGAGACTTCGTTCTTGGACCGTTGGATTGGAAATGAACTTAAATAGGCTGCTATTGAAATTCAGAAAGATCCAAAGTATAGTTTCAGATCTGGGAAGCTTACACCTATTTCTCGACGCAAAATTTATACCAAAAATCAGTTATTTTGTTTAATGTTTGTAAATTAAACCTACTTCGTGCTTTGGGGAGCCTCAATGGTCTATTAAAGACTAAAAAAAATACAATTTTTTTTTCCAGGGATGGGAAATTAAAAATTTTTTTTCGGCCTATTCCGTATTTTGTAGTACATGTAGTAACTAAAATTGTTAAAAATTTTAAGTTTTTCTTTCACAAAACCACTTTATACGTCATGAAGATTTGCATTAGCCAAAAAAAAAAATCAGAAATTTTAAATTCAAATTTTTCTTCCAGGGGTGGGAAATTGAATTTGTTTTATACTTGAAAGTAATGAAACAAGCAACTGATGTTATTTTTTTTTTGTTTTTTGCTAACTAAAACTTTCGTATAATTTAGGAAGAACATAATTGGTATCAAAAATTCAAAAATAAAATTTCGAATCCAGGGATGGACAAGTGCAATATTTTATGGTACATGAAAGTTACCAAAATGGTAAAAAATTTGCAATTTTTCGTAAATAAAACTACTTTATACCTTAAGAAGCGTTGCACTGATAAAAAAACAAACAAAAATATATCAAAAATTCGTTTCCAGGGTTGGAAAAATTAATTTTTTTTTGGTACATGCAATATTTTGTAGTACATGTTATAACCAAAATGGTTGCAAAATTCGAGTTTTTCTTAAACAAAACTACTTTATACCTCATGAAGATTTGCATTGATTAAGGAAATTTTAAAAATTTAAATATCGCTTCCAGGGTTGGAAAAATTATATTATTTTTGGTACATGCAATACTTTGTAGTACATGTTATAACCAAAATGGTTGCAAAATTCGAGTTTTTCTTAAACAAAACTACTTTATACCTCATGAAGATTTGTGTAGTGTGTCACACATGTCTGCAATGCATGTGCAGCAAACAGAAGAAAGAATAACAATAAAGAACCAAAACCAAATGTGCAGCGTTAGCAGATATTTGAGTGACATACTTTCACTTTCAATTACTATTGAGTGTTTATTTTAGAAACGACTACATGATAGGGCAAGTGAAATATGTAACATGATTTTCCATTATGACGAATGAAACAGAACATAATTACATTAAGCTAGAATAAGTTAGAAAGGCTAAGATTTATTTTCATAAGTAGTATATAAGACCAAATGAAATTAAATAAAGGCAGACTTTAACTTTTAACGCAAATTGGCTTACAATCTAGTTTTAATTTATTGTCTCTATCTTTTGGCACCTCTTTTGAGCGCATAACAATTAAGCTGGTCCTCCCTAAGAGCTGTATAAAATAAATAAGGGACTATAGAAATAGGACAACCATCTTCCTCCTATAAAATTAATGACTTTACCCCACATGGCGATCCTGCCCTCACGGGCCACATAAATAAGAAATTTTGGTGATGTCAGAATTGGAACCTTTCACCACAGAGGTGGATGAAATAATAACCCGCTGGGAAAGATATATAGAGGAAAACTGTCCAGAGGAATATATACCGGAGGATACAACTACGAAAGTGCAGATTCCACAGTACATCCCAACACCACTCACAGAAGGGCCTAAAGCCATATCCTTGGAAGAGTATAAAAGAAGAACACTAAAAATTAACATCAACTGTAACAACACCACCAGCATTAAGAAGAAACGAAAAAGGGCTGGCAAGAAGTTTCAAACCAGAAATGAGATAGCCATCCTCTACAAGGAATTAACATTGGCATCAACAACGACAGAAAAACAAGCCGTAAAACAAAAATTAAAAATTGTTAAACAAATACATAAAAGTAAATAAAAACAAACAACAAAGTTATGTGTTAAGTTTGGTATGAGCCAAAGTATATCTATATAAAGTAGTCGCAAGAGTACAAAAACATAAAATTACAAAAACCACCGTACATTTTGTTTGTGTAAAATTAATATCTTATGCAAGAAATTTTCTTTTATTTTATTTTGTTTTGTTCACAATTATTTCCAAAAATTTAAATACTTTTCGCATAGAACTTTTTAAAACAATTTCTTTTTGTTACTTTTCTTAAACAATACACTTTTTCACAATAATCTTTTCCACAACAATTCTTTTTTGCTACTTTTGTTGAATTAATAATGTTTTTCACAATTTTACAAAATTATTTTTTCAACGAATAAACAAATATAGCTCGCTACAAAAGTAAACAAATTTTGACATACGTTCATGTAAAAACTGAAAAAAAATTTAGTCAGCTGGGCTCTTGCATATACTTGATATAGATATACTTTGGTATGAGCCACATAGAATTGAAAATGGGACCAGCAAAATCTATATGTTGACAGTTGCGTTGCGTTAATAATATGCGTTTTCAGCTGTTCAAACGACGTTTGTTGACTTTTCCCCCAAGAAAAACGAGTATTTTTTCTGCGTAACAGGTTTATTGGAGCCGCAATTGTTGAAAAATTTGGCACAAAGTTGTGATAATAGTTTACTTTGCCCATGAAAGCTTCCAGCTCTTTAATATTTTTTGGCGGTTTCAAATTTTTTACGGCAATAACCCCAGATTCATCAGGTAATATACCCTCAGAACTAATTTGCCGGCCCAAATACGTAATTTTCCGTTGTAAAAACATGCACTTTTCTTTTTTGCATCGTATGCCATTGGATAATAATATAAAAAGTACCTGTTCAAGACGCTGTAAATGTTCTGATACAGTTGGCGCTGATATTATGATGTCATCAAGGTAATTTGCACATCCTTCAATACCATTAAGAAGTTGTTCGACATACTTTTGAAAAATCGCTGGCGCGCTGGCAATACCGTAAGGTAAACGTTGATATTGAAAAATCCCAAGCGGTGTATTGATTACCATTATTTGTTTAGATGTATCATCAAGCTCCATTTGAAGATAGGCATCGCTTAAATCAATTTTTGAAAAATATTTGCCGCTACGGACGGTGTGAAATAAACTTTCCCGAGTAGGAATCGGATATTGTTCGATATCAATTTGCGAATTGACACCTACTTTAAAATCACCGCATATTCGAATAGAATTATTTGGCTTTTTCGCTAACACTATGGGAGAAGCCCAGTCACTGAATTTTATTGGGATAATTATTTGCTTTTCTATAAGTCTTTCTAGTTCTTTTTTAAATTGAGGAATTAGCGCGAACGGAATTGGTCGACTTCTAAAAAACTTTGGTCGAGCATCAGGTTTTAGATGTACACTTGCTTTAAAGTCTTTTACCGTACCGAGAGATTGTTCAAAAACATCACCATATTTCTCACAAAGCTTCTTTAATTGTTCACTGTCTTCTTCCAAAACCGAGTTAATTTGTTTAATTTGAAAACCAAATAAATTGAATAAATCAATGCCAAATAAATTATCACCTGAGTTGGTGTTTACTACAATTAACACAACTTTTTTCTCACAATTACCACATTTTATGTTTATGTGTAATTCACCCAATATTGGTATTATTTTTCTACCGAAACCATATAAAATTCTTTTTGTTGCAAATAACTTCGGTTTCCCTAACAGGTTAAATGTTTCTAAATTAATAATTGAAATTGACGCACCTGAGTCCATTTGAAATTTAATTGTTCTGTTATTTATTTCAACGTAGATTACATTCTTTAAATTCTCTGTTTTTATTTCGCCAGAAATGTCATAAATTGTTTCAATTATATCAATGTTATTTTGTTTTCTGTTTTTATACACTTTTTTGTAATCGGTTTTTTGTTTTGACATGCATACGGGCGATATATGTCCCTTTTTTCCACATTTATTACAAAGTGAGTTTTTAAATTTGCATTCTTCTCTTTTATGAGCACTAAAACATCCCGAACACGATTTATATTTTTGATTTTTGTATTCTTTTTTAATATTATGTTTTTCAGCGAACGATTGTTTTTTAACCAAATTTATGTCTATTGTTTTTTCACTTTTTTCTTTTCTTTTAATGTTGCCATTGTTCTTGTTGTTGCTTCATAAGATTCGGCAATAAGTAATACGTCAGCGAGTGTTGTTCTCTGCTTCTGTAAAGCTGCAGTTCGAACTGAATCGTGGGGTGTGTTCACTATAAGATGATCACGTATCATATCATCTACATAGTTTGAAGAACATGTGTTGGAGTTGCACACAAACTTACAGTCTCTCGCCAAACCACGAAGATCTGCAACCCACTCTTTGTATGTTTGTGTGCCCTTCATTTGCTTTTTGAAAAAATTGTATCGGCTACTGCTACTATGTGTTGTGCTACTGTAAAGTGTTCCGTTAACTTTTCGGTTATCTGCTTGAATGTTTGATTTTCAAGGCTTGATACGCCGAATAAATTTTTAAGTAAATCAAACACCTCTGCACCGCACCAAGACAAGAAAAAATACTTTTGCTTACCTTCTGCTGTTACAGAGTATGCTACAAAATGCTCCTGCAATTGCTGCAGATACGAGTCCCACTGTTGTTGTTCCTTGTTGAACTTGTGAAACGCTGGTACCATCAGTTGTTCAGTGTTGAGTTTCGCTACG
The DNA here is from genome assembly GCA_951800035.1 of Linnaemya tessellans. Classification (NCBI taxonomy): domain Eukaryota; kingdom Metazoa; phylum Arthropoda; class Insecta; order Diptera; family Tachinidae; genus Linnaemya; species Linnaemya tessellans. Next base: position 90,521,064 of record OX637532.1, read on the forward strand.
GGAGCAGCATCTGGTTTCTTTTCCAGAATGGATTCCATCCATAATTGTTGCTGCGCTAACATACTTTTGGTGAATTCTTGTTGCTGTTGCATTAGCAATTCGATGCCAGTTAAATTGCTAGTAGCCATCGTCTTTTTGATTCACTACACACTCGACACAGTTTATAATTGCCAAATTGCTTTTTTATTTTAATTGTTTTGTTCTTTTGCTTGTTCCATTAAGAATTTAAATATGTTTACACATTTTAACTTTTTCAAGTATGTTCTTTATGTATGTATGTCTCTTGTTTTATGTTTTTTTTTTTACACTTTTCACTCGTCGCCAATGTTAAGTTTGGTAAAAATTGTGTTTGCACGCATTGATGGTTGTGACGAAACTTTATTCTATTTCTTCCTTATTCAATATTTACATGGTTGTAGTTTATAAGATCTCAATCTAGTGTTGTAGTTAATTAGGATTAAGATAATTTAGGGTTTATTATTTAGTAGTGTAGGAATATTGCAATATTAGTATTCACGAAATATATTACATTATGTATGAAGGTATTTGAGAAAAAAAAATGTCATTTTTGAAAACTTCACTGTAATTATATAATTAGAAATGGGTAAACAACAAACCAAGGTTGAGATCCAAGAAAACGTTGTAAACAATGGAAACATTGAAAACAATAAATCTATAATAATAACATTGATAATAGTAGCATTAGCATTATATACAGCTTATAAAATTAATAATTACTTTAAAGCTTACGTTTTAAAAGACAAACGTCACAACAATATTATAACAAATGTATAAAGAAAATAGTTACATCAAGACAGTAGGCCCAATTTGGGGCAATCCTATAAAGAAAACACATAAACCGAAACAAATTACAAATAACAATTTAAATGAACATTCTACACTAAATCTTATATTAATTTTAATTATAATAATACTTTTTGCAGATTTAGTACGTGTGTCTCAGCCAACCGTTTGTCTGAATTTGCCAATTGTGTGCGATGCGTTGCTCAATTATTTTACCGAATTTATTCGGATGCCACAGACATCGTCGGAGCGACAAGCGGCAGCACTCGCATTTCATTCTCTCGCTGGTTTTCCGCGGACTATCGGAGCAATAGACTGCACTCACATCAAAATATTATCGCCAGGGGGTTTGCAGGTTAATATTGATTACAGTATCGATTATATCTTCGATTTCACAAGGTATCAAATTATAATACATGTATTACTTTTTCAGGCCGAAACGTTCCGCAACCGAAAAGGCTATTTTTCTCTCAATGTTCAAACTGTTTCTTCTGCAGATTTGAAGATTTTGGATATTGTTGAGAGATGGCCGGGAACAAGCCATGATCAAACCATTTTTTCTGCATCAAATTTGAAAATGCGTTTTGATACAGGTTATTTCGGCCGATACATCATGGTCGGCGATTCAGGATACGCTAACACTTCGTATTTGGCCACGCCATACACCATCAATCATCCAGGTTTGGAGACCAACCCGATCAAGGGTGTTTACCAAGCCTCTCTGATACGCACTCGGAACGTAGTGGAGCGTATGTACGGTGTATTGAAACGGCGCTTCCCAGTACTTCGGCACGGATTAAACGTATCATTGCCCACCGCTCAAAAATTAATTATTGCCGCTGCAATTTTGCATAATATATGCATTGAAGAAGGTGAAGTCGATGTGGACGAATTGGTAGAAAATGAAAACGAAGAAGAATTAGTCAACGAAGAATTAACAGAAGATGAATTATTTCCGAGTGGAAACCAATCGGCAAGGGACGAAGTGCTCCAGTATTTCCGCATAGAATCTGAGCGACACCAACACCGAAATTAAATAAAAAACAATCATTGCTTGGGGAATTACAACATTGTAACGCAGTTTAATTTTCCAGCCGAGGTATCCTCAATCTGTCCAGGCTCGTCAAAGGTCTGCTTCCTTTGAAATATGGCCACCACTGTAGTCCAATTCTTGCACTTAGGTTTCGTACTCTAAGCGCCACAACGTGCGTATAAGGGCTTCGTATATTCGATAGCAAAGTATAAGCCACGCAATGTGAATATGGTTGAAAGACTAATACGAACGATATAAATTCTGCGGATATCGTTCGACTAACTACTATAATAATAATACGAACGATATAAATTCTGCGGATATCGTTCGGCTAACTACTATAAGAATAGTAAGAGTGATATAAATTCTGCGGATATCACTCCGATAAATACGGCAATAATAATAATAATACGAACGATATAAATTCTTCGGATATCGTTCGGCTAACTAATATAATAATAAGAGTGATATAAATTCTGCGGATATCACTCGGCTAAATACGGCAACAATAATAATAATATGAACGATATAAATTCTGCGGATATCGTTCGGCGAACTACTATAAGAATAATAAGAGTGATATAAATTCTGCGGATATCACTCGGCTAAATACGGCAATAATAATAATAATAATACGAACGATATAAATTCTGCGGATATCGTTCGGCTAACTACTATAAGAATAATAAGAGTGATATAAATTCTGCGGATATCACTCGGCTAAATACGGCAATAATAATAATACGAACGATATAAATTCTTCGGATATCGTTCGGCTAACTACTATAATAATAAGAGTGATATAAATTCTGCGGATATCACTCGGCTAAATACGGCAATAATAATAATACGAACGATATAAATTCTTCGGATATCGTTCGGCTAACTACTATAATAATAAGAGTGATATAAATTCTGCGGATATCACTCCGATAAATACGGCAATAATAATAATAATACGAACGATATAAATTCTGCGGATATCGTTCGGCTAACTACTATAAGAATAATAAGAGTGATATAAATTCTGCGGATATCACTCGGATAAATACGGCAATAATAATAATACGAACGATATAAATTCTTCTGATATCGTTCGGCTAACTAATATAATAATAAGAGTGATATAAATTCTGCGGATATCACTCGGCTAAATACGGCAACAATAATAATAATATGAACGATATAAATTCTGCGGATATCGTTCGGCGAACTACTATAAGAATAATAAGAGTGATATAAATTCTGCGGATATCACTCGGCTAAATACGGCAATAATAATAATAATAATAATACGAACGATATAAATTCTTCGGATATCGTTCGGCTAACTACTATAATAATAAGAGTGATATAAATTCTGCGGATATCACTCGGCTAAATACGGCAATAATAATAATACGAACGATATAAATTCTTCGGATATCGTTCGGCTAACTACTATAATAATAAGAGTGATATAAATTCTGCGGATATCACTCCGATAAATACGGCAATAATAATAATAATACGAACGATATAAATTCTGCGGATATCGTTCGGCTAACTACTATAAGAATAATAAGAGTGATATAAATTCTGCGGATATCACTCGGATAAATACGGCAATAATAATAATTCGAACGATATAAATTCTTCGGATATCGTTCGGCTAACTACTACAATAATAATAAGAGTTCGGGTACCCTCTAATATACACACATGCACTAAAGGAAAGAATCGTATTCCAACTCATTCCTCCTGATTGTAACAAAACCTTAATCACTTATGCACGATAAAATATTAAGCAAATGAGAAGTTGTTTTCAATTGCTAGTCAACACAATGAATTGTGTGATATTTGCTTGTTTTGTTTATACGGTGTGTGTGTGTGTATGTTATGCAGAGTGTGTATACGGCGTATGCATGAATGTTTTTATCACTATGGTATTTCTTTATGTACGGTGTGTGTATGTGGTACTTCGTGGCCAACCAGACAGAGCAGCCGGCCGCGAGTCAGGAGGTCGGCTGTTCAAATCCCTGTTTTGTATGTTTATTTTATTGTATTTTTTTTATATGCGGTGTGTACTTGCTGGTTGTTTTTTGGAATACTGTGCATGCACGTATGTTATATTGTTGGCGGTGCGAAGATGATTTGCAATGTATATTTATATATGCATGTTTATTTGTTTAGCTTATTTGAACGGCTGTTGATCAGTAGTGAGTGTTGGGTTAAGGTATAATTTGTAACGTCACGTTACAGTCCCCCCTTTCTTTAGTGAAAAAAAATTCCTTTGTTCGTCCCAGACATTTCAAAGTGATTTTTTTATTTTTTATAGTCACTCTAATCTTCGGCCGGCCCGGTGGAAAAATGTACCACATTTTCCTCGGTACACCCGGGTCGGTAATGACGATTACCTCGAAGAGGTTTTCTGTGATTTTCGTCTCTTCTGGTTGGGATTGTAGCTCTTCTTCTGGAGATGCTATCCCCAGAATGTCGTTGTTGTAGTCGTCCTCTTTGTATCGGAGTGCCACCAAAGTCGGTATTTTTTTGGGAGGAAAGGTTTCGTTGGGGGGTGGTGTCGCTGTAAATGGTGCTAATGGTGAGGGCTCCGTTAAGATGTGAGGTGGATGGGCTCGTTTCAAAGTTTGGTGTGAGCCCAAACGACTGGCGGTGTTATCGTTGTGTACATCGGCCTGAATCTCACTTTTTCTCTCGTGCGGTACACATGGCTTCCATTGGGGAACATCGGTACACTTGCTTTTACGCAAGTTGTGTTTAACTAATCTGTCCCCTTTTATTTGGAAGTCATGCCTTTTATCTTTGTTATCTCGTACCACGGTCAACTTCGTTAGATATTGTTGGTTGGGGTTGGTCTTTGCAGTGCTTATAGCTTCTTCATTAACCCAACATCAGCAAATCTCGAAACGAACAGTAACTTCCGATCTTGCAAAACTATTTGATCCCCTCGGTCTGGTAGCTCCTGTGATTGTTAAGGTTAAAATATTTATTCAACACCATTGGCATCATGAATTAGATTGGGATGAACCATTAACTAATGATCTATGTACATCTTGGAGCACATTTAGATACGATCTAGAAAATCTCAACAATTTTACGATAGCACGACACATCTTCCAGGGCGAAAACCCAGTAAAAACACAATTACACGTATTCGCAGACGCATCGGAGAAGGCATTTGGTGAAGTTGCATACAATTCACGCAGTGGGCAGGTAATCGTGCGAATACTCTGTGCGAAATCAAGAGTTGCACCATTGAATCAGCAGACATTACCTCGACTAGAGCTATGTGCATCAGTTCTAGCAGCACAACTTGCTCACAGACTAAAGATTGACCTGCAGTTTCAAAATCAGGCTACATTTCTATGGACTGATTCAGAAATCATATTATCATGGATGTACGCACAATCATCTTCATACAAAACATTGGTCGCCAACAGAGTATCAAAAATTCAGTCACTAACTCTAGCCGAACAATGGCGCCATGTGCGATCAAAACACAACCCAGCCGATATACTATCCAGAGGACTCCGTGCAGTAGATCTGCCAGCATGTATCTTATGGCTATACGGACCACTTTTCCTTCATGGAAAAGAGGAGTCATGGCCATCGAAATACTTACCTCAAGAAATTGCCAATGATATTGAGAAAAAGAAGGTGGTTCCTGTTACAGCAACTATGGTATTAAACGACGGTAGCCTTATATACGGAATTCAACACAAAAATTCCTTTACAACTTTACAGAAGGTTTTGGGTTACGTACTAAGATTCATAAATAATTCAAAAACGCAAAATGAATTTCGACCAAAACACATTTCGCTGAGTCCTAAAGAACTGGATAATTCGCGATTTATAATTATTCGAGCAGTCCAGATCTCCGACTTTAAGAAGGAGATATGAGTTAAGGAAAAAATGCCAAGTGGACAAGTCCAGCATAATTAGCAGCTTATCTCCAATCCTAGATGAGAATAACATTTTACGGGTCGGAGGAAGATTGGAAGCTTCTAATCTATCATATGACGCAAAACATCCCATACTTCTACCCTATAACGACTCGATTTCAAAACTTATACTCACAATGTTGCATGAAAAAAACTATCATTGTGGCCACAATCATTATTGGCTATGTCCAGACAACAATATTGGATCATCAAGGGAAAATCAATGGCTGGAAATATAGTCCAAAACTGTGTACGATGTACAAGAGCAAAACCTAGATTATTTTCTCAAATAATGGGGAACGTACCAGCAAGCAGGGTCACCCCTTCACGCCCATTTATTAAATCTGGTGTTGACTACTGCGGACCGTTTTGGGTTCATTATAAGATAAGGGGTAAAAAACCTCATAAAGTTTACGTAGCTGTTTTTGTCTGTTTCTCAACGAAGGCTGTACACCTGGAAGTTGTAACTGAATTAACAACAGATGCATTCATTGGAGCACTCAAAAGATTTGTATCACGCCGAGGGCGATGCCAGACCATATATTCAGACAATGTTACAAACTTCATAGGGACACGGAATCATCTAGAAGAACTAAATCATGCAATCTTTGACAATAACTCACAAGAAAAAAATCTTACAGTCGTGCAGTAACGAAGGCATTGAATTCAAATTTATTCCACCTCGAGCCCCTCACTTTGGAGGCTTATGGGAGGCAGCAGTAAAATCCGCTAAGCAACTTTTACTACGAAGTATTTCAACAGCGTCACTAACGCACGAAGAACTTGAAACAGTAATCATCAAAATAGAAGCCATATTAAATTCCCGTCCGCTAACCCCGTTGTCACCTAATCCAAATGATCTAATTGCACTGACTCCAGGACACTTCTTAATTGGAGAACCACTCACAGCCCAAGTGAACAGTAGAGCAGTGCAACCAAATAGTTCTCTCGGCACAAGATGTAAGCTTGTCTCCCAACTCAAACATGAGTTCTGGAGACGTTGGTCAGCCGAGTATCTACACCAATTGCAGGAAAAACAGAAGTGGAAATCATCATTTGAAAATGTGAAAGAAGGACAGATGGTTCTTATCAAAGAGGATAATGTACCGGTTATGAGCTGGCAACTTGGAAGAATCCTTCAAACTCACGAGGGCAATGATGGCAAGGTTCTGGTAGCAGATGTAAAAACATCTTCATGAATAAAAAGAAGACCGATCCATTGATTAGCTCCGCTACTTCACGGAGACGAATTACCTGCAAGTGAACTATCCAAACCTATTCGCCCAATACCTGTTGTCGAAGAATATACTCCATCCACCAAAAAATCAAAGACTATTACTAACTCAACCGTACTCACCATGATCGTAGCCATGCTTATCATTCCAGTTGTTATGGGCAATCACGTAAAAATAAACAACTTTCATTCTGACCCAAGGCTGTACTTTGAAGGCATTGGAACCGCAAAACTGGCAACAGCTGGAAACTCATGGTATACTATGATCTAGCACCTTTCCTGTCCGAGGTAAAGACTTTTCAATCTGGATTAGATACTTTGCAGCACTTATGTTCAACCGCTGTGGCTGATTGGTAGCGATGCTAGCCATTAGTACAGAGGTCGTGGGTTCGATTCCCACCGAGAACCTTGGGTGTTTGTGATGTTTTCGGGTAACAAAAAGGGATCTACTAGGAACCAAGTGTGCTGGATTTTGTTAATAAAAGCTGGCAGCCTGTTAAAAAAAAAAAATTTCAACCATCACACATCAGTCAATATGTAATACTTTGATAAATAACTTCAATCAAGTAAAAGAAGAGTTGCTGGAGGAAAGGAACTATTCGCCACTAGTAGAGTAAAAAGGGGTGCATTCAACATTGTAGGAAATGTAGCAAAGTCATTGTTTGGAGTGCTGGACTCAGAGACGCCAGTGAAATGTCAGACACCATTAAAAAGGCGAAGGTCGAAGCAGACTATATTTTAAATTACTCAAAAATCAAACATCAATTATTGATTCATAATAATTAAACAAGACGAACTCAGCACACAAAAACAATTAACTATGTTGTAGTGTAGTTTTTTAAAAACAATAGTTACTTCTTTTTACCTGGAGGGTCCCGTGGGATTCGCAGGTTCTTTATTAGAGCTTGGTTTACTACAACTGTCACTTAACTAACTTAGAACTAGCTATTTATACTTTCTTAAAATTAACTATAAAATAATATATTGCAATTAAGCTATTTTCTAATGACCTAAATAATAGAACAGTATTGCACCATTCGTTAACGCAAACAGTATTTAAGTTGAACGCACATTACTGCTGCGCCAACGAATTAGTGCAAAGTATATGTAGGAGGGATGTTCGAAAATGCTTCACAACATCCCTCCCCCCTTAATGGAAGAAAAACATCTATACAATGATGTTTTTCTAACGGAAGTTTCTTATTCTATGTACAATTTTTAAAGCTATTTTTATGGTATATGTTTATGTGTACTTTTTTTTCTATTGATTAACTCTTAAATTTGTTGCGCTGGAGTGCTCGGTGCTGGTGGTGGGGGTGGAGTTTTCTGTTCTTGGAGATGGCTTTCCACAATATGGTTCAAGTTCTCGCTGCGATTTGGGAACTCGTTATTTATCTTGACCTTTAGTTGACGCCGGTTTCTGCATAACACTAATATCGCTACTATTGTCACTGCCGCGACAATTGCTGTCAAGGAGTATCCGATGCTACTTGTAATGTTTTGATGGAATTGAATCTCCTTAATGGTTTCGATATTGCTTATCTGGGCTACTTGTATTTTCTCCAGAGTGGGTTTAATTTTTGTCGTGATATTTCTGTTGTTCCCCACTAAAAGGAATTTCTGGGTTGCATCCACTATTTTGCTGACGTAAACCTGCCCACCTATTGTTATACTGCAGTTGCAGAATGAGAAAAGGTAGATGCCTGTGAGATTGGCACGTCTGTCATCACAGTTGGTGGACATTGAGGTTCTGTTGGCATTTATTACCACGATTGTACCCTCTTCTACCAATTCCACAGTTTCTTCTTCGTGCGAAATCAAACTACACTTACCACGGAAAATGCAGCTTTGTGGTGGTTTTAGGCTCTTGAAATCTTTCTCTCCGGTGTAGCTGAAGACTGTTTTATCGAGTTTTACAACGTACTCTCTGGGGGAATCAATTTGATGGTGACTGTCGTTTGGAACGGGTATTATCAATGACCTCTTTAGGCTGACTGTTTCGATGGGCAACTTGATTACGAACATTAGCGTGTTGTGCTTGCGTAATGCCACTCCCATCTGCATTTGTTATAAGGTCTCAATATTTATTTTATTATCTTCAATTTCCTCAATTGTCAGTAGGGCGGGGTTGAATATTTTCATCCTTGCCAAAGCCACGGATTCTTGTATGATCTTCACTTGACTTTTAATATCAACTAATTTGAAAAGTTGGAAAATCGCGAAGTCTCGGTAATGTTGACTTTCTGAGTGCAACTTGATCTGTGTCAAGTCGTTCAGCGTCCTTCTGTTGTCATTTATTGCCTCAACCATTCTGTTTATGGAGGAATTGAATCTGTCGTTTATCGATATCTGATGGTTCGACTGTTCGATGATTTGGTGACCGTTTGCGTCAACTACCTTAAAATGCTGATTTATCTGCTCTCGGTCCTCATCATCCAATGTTCCATACAGCCACTTCATCACCTTCCCTCCAATATTCAGCAATCCCCGTTTTACGCGGCCCGGCAAAAGTGTGTGTAGACCGTCTTCAATCTCTTTTATTTCCTTCAAAATTAGTTCCCGATAGAGAGTGGGCAGAACTGTCGGCAAGTTACGATGCACCTCGTTTACAGAGTCCGCTATTTGTTGGATGTTGATCTCGTGCAGAATATACTGGAACTTTGACGCCATCTCGACCCATCCCATATGTATCTCCATCAGGGATTCCAGTTTTTCCATCCCCATCTCCCCGTTAGTTATGCCTATTCTTACTCCGTCCGAACCCTCCTTTGCTAATATTTGTTTTTCAATTTATCAAAAAACAATTTTTTTTTTAACTTTTAATTTTGTGGGTTTTGTTTTGTTGAGATAATATTATTTTTTTGTATCATTAAAGTGCATCAAATATTTGAGTTTTGTTAATAAAGAAGTAGCTCTACTCCTTGTACATTTTCTTTAATATTTAAGTTTTTATTTAATATTTAAGGAATATTTTTATTTTTTGTTTTTTTAACGTAATCTAAATTTCAAAAATATTCATGTTTTGTTTGAAGATATTTTTTATGTTATTCAATCGATTTTTTAATTTAATTTCTACAAATACGTTTAAGTATATATTGTGGTTTTTTTATATTTTGAATTTACACATAAAATGTATGCAAATTTTTATTTTAAATGTTGTTTTTTATTGCAACTTTAATATAAAAAAATACTCGACATGGTTTCTGTCTCTTGTGAATAACCTACAACCGCTTAATTGCATTTGTTGCTTCATTTGCTTTTTATTAACTGACCTATCACAAGAAAGACATTGACGGAATCATATTACGGAAAAATATTATGTGTACATGTATTAATTGTTATTATATTTTTTTTTCTTGTTTACTCTGCCTGTAAACATTTTTTTTCAATAGCTATATTAATTGGAGTATTCGTAAATAAATTCGCTGTAGTTGCAAAATAGTGTCCCATATTCGAACACTTTATGGAAAATTAGGTAAACATTAAAGGTTATTGCACTCTGTTATATGGAGTACGCATTTATTATATTTTTGGTTTAACTTCTACAAAACGTCTTATTAAACTGACTGTTCCCTATTTCTCGGTCTTTGTGTGGCCTTACTAAATTTCTATGATATGTCTTCGCTTTATTTCTAATTTTTAGTTTTATGTTTACTGGTGTTGGTACATCTATAATCTCATATGGTCCTAACCATAGAGGTGAAAATTTATTTTTACGGGCTTGGTTCTTTAACCAAACCCTTTGTCCTATTTCATACTCTCTGTATTTTGCACTCTTGTCATAATATTGTTTTGCCCTTAACTTTGCCTTCTCTTGATTTACTTTTACAATTTCGTGTGAACGTTGGATCTGGTATTTTAGAATCTTGTTATAATCCTCCGTGTTGTATAGGGCTACAGGGGGCGTTTTCAAACTCATCGGTATCTCAAACTCAAACCCAAATAGAACTCTTGTCGGTGTTTGCTTTGTCGTTGTATGTTTGCTGTTGTTGTATACATGCATTGCGTGATTGAGCCATTCGTCCCAGTTGGTACCATCTAGATTGACAAAATGTCTCAAAAATTCGGCTAAAGGTCGGTGAGCTCTTTCCAAGGCACCATTTGCCTGTGGGTGGTAAGGAGTGGTTAGCAGTTTCTTTATTCCCAGGAGCTTACATGTTTCTTTGAACAATTTCGATGTGAAGTTAGACCCGTTATCCGTTACTAACACCTTGGGAATAAAGTATCTCGAAATTATTTCATTAAAAAAAACTCGAGCTATTGTTGAGGCCTCTGCATCAGCTACTGCGGCGCACGCGAAAAATTTTGAAAAATCCTCCTGGAAGGTGACAATATACTTGTTTCCTCTGGCGGATTCTGGCAACGGTCCTACAAGGTCCAAAAAAAATTTTTTCAAAGGGTCTATTTGACGTGCTTCTTATAACCAATGGCATCTTTTCGACTTTTGAGCATTTGTTCTTCTGGCATAGAGTGCATGTTGCTACATAGGTTTTGATTTGCTGGTACATACCGGCCCACTTGTATTGATTCCTGATGCGGGAGTAAGTTTTGTATGTCCCTTGGTGTCCACCCAAAGGTGTATCATGAAACGTTTTTATTACCTTGTTAATATCTTCCACATTTGTCAAATAGACTGCCGTATCCTCTTGTTCCACGTCTTCACTCCTATTCACTTCATCCATAATCTCTTCATTATTTCCCTTTTTATATGCGTTTCCCTCTCGTGCCCTTGCCCTGGTAATTGCTCCTACACTCATATGTTCCACTGGGAGACGACTAAGTGCGTCAGCGTTTTGGTTGATTTTCCCCGGCTTATACCGTATCTCGAAGTCATATTCTAAAAGTTTGAGTCCCAGTCGTCCCAATCTGCCTTCTTGATCCTTCAAATTGGCTATTCCTTTCAGAGGCTTATGGTCTGTAAAAATGGTAAAATGTCTACCAAGCAAATAGGGCCTAAAAATCTTAGATGCCCACACGATGGCAAGGAACTCCTTCTCTATGGTAGAGTATCGTTTCTCCGTATCACTTAGCACTCTGCTTGCGAAGTATATGGGTAAATCACAACCTGGCTCTCCTTGAGAAAGTATGGCTCCTAATGCCTCATTGCTAGCATCCGTAGTCAATATAAATGGTTTTGTGAAATCAGGATACCGCAACAGTGGAGGACTTGTTACTGCAGCTTTTAATTTCTCCATTGCTTGTTGACACTCCTTTGTCCATTCAAATTTTGCGTTCTTCCTTAATAGTTTGTTCAATGGCAATGCAATTTCAGACGACCTTGGTATAAACTTTCTATAATAGTTGATAAGCCCCAAAAATGATTGTAGCTCCTTGACATTTCTGGGAGGCGGTATATCTCTTACTGCTTTTGTCTTATGGGGGTCCGATAATACTCCGTTTTCCGAACATTGATGTCCTAGATAAACTACCTCTCTTTGCAGGAAATTACATTTTGCAGCTTAAGGTTGTGTTTCCTTAAAACGTCCAGTACTCTTTTAAGTCTTAACTGATGATCCTCTAGATTTCTCCCGTAGATTACTATATCGTCCAGATATACGAAACAGTCGATTCCCTGTAGACCCGTTAATATTGAATTCATTATCCTCTGAAACGTGGCTGGTGCCCCTGTCAATCCGAAAGGCATACGATTGAACTCAAAATGTCCCATGTTGGTGTTGAACGCGGTTTTTTGCCTATCATTAGGGCTCATCAGAACTTGGTGGTACCCGCTTGCCAGGTCTAGGGTAGAGAAGTATCGGCTGTAGCCAAGTTGGTCTAGGATCTCATCAATTCTTGGTATGGGGAAAACCTGTTTTATTGTAGCCTCATTCAATTTCCTGAAATCCACTACTAAACGCCATTTTTTCTCTCCGTCCTTACCTGCCTTTTTGGGTACTAGGAGTATTGGAGAGTTCCAAGAGGAAATACTAGGGGAGATAATTCCATCTTCGATCATTTGGCCTACTTGTCTATTAATTTCATTTCGGTGGGCCTCAGGTAACCTATACTGTTTAGTATTGATTGGGGGCTGAGTAGGGTCAGTTGGTATTTTATGCTTAAGTACATTCGTGAATGTAAGATTGTCCCCAGGTAGGTGAAATACATCGTCGTATGATCTTAAAATGGTTTCGATTGACACTCTCTCTTCCGAGTTCAGATCTGGCTTCAGACAAACCGTGTCTAATAGCAATCGGGTTCTATCTCTGTTGTGCGCGGAATCTACTGTATTTATCGCTGCTGTCGGCGCTATCCGGAAGTTTAAAGGGTTGTCCCAACTCAAAATTACTTTTTCCTTTATATTCACTGCAAAGTCATTGGTGTTCAGAATTGGAACGAATGCTGTTCCCTCTCTGATCGACGTTAGAGTTTCACCCACAAATACGCCTGGTGAAATTTCTACTTTGTTTACTATTATGTCTCCGCTAGCATTTTTAACTGCTACTGCCACAATTCCCTGAGATCGTCCTTTCACAAAAACATTATCTGCTATATATAACAGGGGATTTTCTGAAACTAGTGGTAAGGAAGCTATTTCTTTCTGGTTCTCAAAAAATTTTATGTTCTTGGTAATTGTATCGGTAATCGACTTATTCCACATCATATCTCTGCCCAATAAACCATCTGCGGGCAATATGCTACCCTTCGGTACTACGTGCATTTTCAAACGTAATCTGTCTTCGTATTTATGGTTCACCATTACAGTTCCTTTAGTACTTATGCTTCCCCCAAATGCTCCTGACAACGTCTTCCGCTCATTTTTGTTGATTTCTGTTGTTGCTGCCAAAGCTTCATTTTTTACTAGTGTGGTGTCTGCTCCTGAGTCCACCAATAACAATAGTTTCTCCTCTTTTGCTTCTTTGCAGGGGAAACTTATATATGCATCGTTTATATCGTATTTTTCATTACTAGCATTATCCCTTTTCAGACTCAGTTCCCTTCGGGACTCTGAGTGATATGTGTGGTGGTTTGTCACGTTTTGTTTCTTGCTCACTTTCTCTTTTATACTAGTCCACGTCATCATTATAAATTGTAACATTATTGCCATATAATATATTGATTTTCTTAAAATTTCTCTACTGATGTTACAAACATTGTACGTTGAATTTATGTACCCTGCACCACTTATGATTTTTGTATGAGCTTTTTTCTTCCGACGCGATCTTTTGGGTGTACTTACTGCTTTTTCCTTGATATTAATTTTGATCTCCGGATGCTGATTATCTTCCTCCTCTGTCACATTTATGCTGTTTATATCTAAATTTATGACGCTGAAATTTTCTTGTTTTTCAGCTTTATCGTCTACCGGTTGTGTTTTCTTACATGTTTTTTCCTCAGTACGTTTTCTATCTATTCTTTTTCTGCGGGTTTTGGCATTCCAATCAATTAGTTGTGACTGGGCCGATACCCGTTTCCCGAATCCTGTCTGCCGTTTGTGTACCTGTTTCTATTGCCAGTAGTATTATCATTTCTATTTCTATTCTTGTTGCTACCATTGTTGTCTCTGTTTTCGGGGCAATTGTAGGAAATGTGTCCCTGTCGTCCGCATCTATAACAACGTTGCTGCTCGTTTTTGTTAATTTGATTTTGCCTTATATTTTGAGTTTCTTGCCTTGCATAATTTTGAGTATTGATTCTGGGATTATGTGGTTGTGGGTTTCTTCTAAAGTTGTATTCTGCACGTTCTTGTCGTCTGGCTTGAGTATAACATTCATTCAACATATGTCCAGGTTTATTGCAGAAACTGCAGTACCTTGAAGAATTCATAGATGTAAGATGTACATTATTATTGGGCATTGGCTGGTTATATGTTTGTTGGTTCAAAGACAGTTGTCGTACTTCTTTCAACAATTGTTGCACCGACTCAAATAAGGGTTCCTCGGCTTGCACTGTCATAACATTTGGATATCTCGTATTAGTGCCTAAGAGATTTTGAGCATTCTTTGTAATTTTTAGTAGATCAGCCAACTTGTCATTTTCATGCCCGATGAACTTTGCCACTAACTTGGGATCTCGTAAACCCCTTATGTAGCTTCTTACCGCTGATTGATTACAATGGTCTGTCATAGATTTTTGATGAGAAACATCTTGCCATTGTGTCGCAATAAGCTCTGTTGCATTTCTAAGTAGTCCTTCCAATCTCTCTCCAAATTCATATGCATTCTCTGTTGAACTTTGCTTATTGTTAAAGATCAATTCTTGTATTTCCGTTAGCGTCTTAGTTTTTATAAATTTCTCTTTAATAGCCATGCACAGTGATTCTATTGTAGTGAATTCCTTATTGTGGAAATACGAGTAAGCATTTCCAAAGAGCCTATTTTTATGCATTTTATTATGTCAACAACATTACCCGGTTCCCCTAGTTTATCCTTTGCTATCATACATCCTTCAATAAATTTATTTGTCTCAGTTGCAAGTTCGGGGCCCTGCGTTCCATAGAATATCGGCACGACATGAGATATATTTTTTAAAAGTTCCGTAAAAGTTGTCATATTGGTTGTATTTGAAGAATTGTTGACTAAAAGTGTTTTCGTAGTTCCCCCCTGCAACTCTTGTATTTTTAATTTTAGCGTCCCAATTTGATGAGTTTTTTCCTCAACAACTTTCCTGTTCTCAACGAATTTCTGCAGCTGTTCTGAAGTCAACCTCGTGTTAACGTGTTGCGCGAGCTCTTTAAACGCTTGGTTTTCTTGCTCGCTGTCTTGAATTTGTTGCTCGGCTTCTTCTATGGTTTTCTTCAAGCTTTCGTTCTGCTGCTTCAAGATCCTGTTCACTTGTACGTATTCTTCTATTTCTTTAGATATAACTGAATTTTTCTGATGTTCCTGTAACACTTGCAACTCTTCTAATAAAATATCAATCTTTTCGAACTCACTTATATTTCCCTGGCTTCGCACCTTATGTTTTACTAACTCTATATATTCCTTTGTATTATTGATATACTTAATTAAATTCCACACTCGCTCCGAAATTTCTCTAGTTTCTACCTGTGTTTTTTTCAATTCTAATTTTAAATCCTCCATATATAAATTTCTTCCAAACCAATAAAAAAACTATGCCATTTATATATATATATATATATATATATATATATATATATATATATATATATATATATATATTCTTATTACTCTAATTTAAATACCCATACTAAAAAAAATTCATTTTGCTGTATAATGACTCTAGCAAGGAAGGTCATTCGTAGCTTTTACACTTTTTTACACCAATACTTACCATGTATACTGGTTCCATTTGTATCCCAAGAGCAGTTTGTTCGTCGTAAAGTTTGCCCGTAAAATTTATACAACTGAAGGCAGCTAAAATAGCTAATTAAAACCTTGAGGAGTTAATAATACTGACACACGAAACAACGAATTCCTTCAACAAATACCAAGCACCTATTGAATTGAATTGAGCTAAAATAGCTTTCCAATATCAGAATATGTACTTATTCTCTGTTGAAAGATATTTAAACAAACAATACTCTGTGAATACCGACTGCGCCAAATGTTGTAGTGTAGTTTTTTAAAAACAATAGTTACTTATTTTTACCTGGAGGGTCCCGTGGGATTCGCAGGTTCTTTATTAGAGCTTGGTTTACTACAACTGTCACTTAACTAACTTAGAACTAGCTATTTATACTTTCTTAAAATTAACTATAAAATAATATATTGCAATTAAGCTATTTTCTAATGACCTAAATAATAGAACAGTATTGCACCATTCGTTAACGCAAACAGTATTTAAGTTGAACGCACATTACTGCTGCGCCAACGAATTAGTGCAAAGTATATGTAGGAGGGCTGTTCGAAAATGCTTCACAACAACTAAAATTGTTGCAAGAATCAATAATGAAGCAAATGCACTTGCTAAGGAATTTTCAGAAATCAGCCAAACTCAACTAATATCACTTCTTGCCAATCAATTAACATTAACAGCACTGAACTTGCAAAGGGTAGAAAGGGAGATTATAGACGTACTAACGGATGCACACCATGAAAAAATTAGTCCACTTTTATTATCACCTCATCAGCTAAGGGCTGAATTAACTACAATAAAAGCACATCTACCAGTACAACGTATGCTTCGAATTGAAGACGATAGTTTGGTTCAACTATACAAGCTAATGAAGACAAATGGAGCCGTGACAAAAGACGAAGTCCTCTTCGAAATTAGGTTGCCACTGATCGATCAACCATTCCTAGAACTCCTGAAGATAACTCCGGTCCCAACAATAAGAAATAACGCCCTAATATACATCAAATCAGATGAACCTTTTCTACTTGTGAATCCCCACAGAGATGAATTTATTCCATTTACAACCGACGATTTGTCAAGCTGCACTATAGCAAAAGGAGATACATATATATGCTACAATAAACAGCTTAGATTTAAAAAGGATATAAATTCCTGTGAAATTAATATCCTCAGCAGCCTAAACACAGCCAATTGCAACCTTACCCGGCTGATAGATAACACAACATGGACGCAATTAAAAAAATCCGAATAAATGGATATTGGCCACCACAACAAAAATATAAATTTCAACAGTTTGCGGCAGTGAGGCTTCCCAACATCTAATAAGAGGCACTGAAATAATGCACTATTCAAGGCCACTTTGATGCATCAAATAGTTTGCATACTTCATACGTTCAACTCAGGCACATTGATCAAATTAGCACTCCACAAGAGATCAAAAGAATATTTATTAATACTAACAACCAATTTGAAATAAATCAACTGAATAACCTGCACAAAACAACTTGATGAGTCAACTATTGTACGATTACCAGAGCTGATCAGGTTCCAAAGCCAACATCACCATGCCGTAAGCTACACTGCACTTTTAATTTCTCTAATCATTTTAGTAGCCATCATCATAGTCAAGCTACACTCAACCTATAAAGAAAGTAAAACTCATAAGATCGTTCAACCGACACCTCATCCAGTTCCCTTACCGCGACCAGTTACCATAGACATTGCAGATATCAAACCTAATGAACGTTTGTCACCAGTGACCGTTGGTCAACGCGGGGGAGAATGTTGATACTTACATCAACATAATTTTTATTTTTATTATTGTATTTAATTATCATTATTAAAAAACATTTCTTAATTTCCGTTTTTAAATTTAATAACCATTATTGTTGACTAAACATTTTATTCTACTTATTATTTCTGTTTAAGTTCAATTCCTAAACATTTTATTTTATTACCTAATTTTGTATTAAGTTCATTAACCGTTGATGTTGACAAAATAGAAATTAATGTTTTTAACTTAAGTTTGTTATAAAAAAAAAGGAAAATATTTAAGTTCAGCAATTATGCAAAATTTCTTTATTTCTACTCACTAAGCAATTTAAATTAATTTATTGTAAAAGAATTTAGTATATAAGAATGAAATATAAAAAAAATAACTGTCAATCGTTTTTAAGGCATTTAACGTGTTTTATTTTGTTGATCGACGTTCTTCAGGGTCAAGTGCTTGTAAGAACAAATAAGGCAAAATAGTTTAAGTTCAGATTTATGTGTTTGAATTGAATTAAAATATCGCCTTATCGTACAGCAATTTTAAACAATATAAAATATTTATTTTTTAACGAAAAGAAAAAGGAAGACATTGAAAGTTTTCCAGCCACAAAAAAGATTAATTTCGAGTTCGACCAGATGAAATGTCAACTGATTAAAAGCGAAGAAAATAATGTTTTGCAAACTAATAATCAAAAATATCTGAATTATATTGGTGGCAACAATGAGGATTTAATATTTAAATTGGATCACCTCTGTAAATAGTAATCTAAGAGTTTGGAAAGATTATTGAAAAGATACATTAATATTTTTTATAGAGAAGGAGATAGGCTAACCTTCACTAATATTGTAAAACATAAGATTAGTAGGTACTGTACATGAGGACCCGATATATTGCAAAACTTATCGTTACCCCCAAGTTCATAGAGAGGAGGTTAATAAACAGATCCAAGAAATTTTGGATCAAAATATTATATGTCACAGCCAGTCGCCATACTCAGCCCCTATTTGGGTTGTGCCTAAAAATCTGGACGCGTCTAACAAACGAAACTGGCGTATCGTTGTGGATTACCGAAAATTGAACGATATAACCATTAACTATAAATATTCAATTCCGATTATGGATGATATTTTGGATAAATTGGGTAGATGTTTATATTTTACTACCCTCGATCTAGCCAAGGGGTTTCATCAAATTGAGATGGAACCTTCTGATAGAAGGAAAACAGCATTTTCCACTCAAAGCGGGCATTACGAATTTTGCCATTCGGGCTTAAAAACGCCCCCGCAACCTTCCAGCGATTGATGAATACAATTCTGAATGCTTGGTCTACTCAGACGAAATTATTATTTTCAGTACACATCAGCTCAATAGAAAAGGTGTTTAAGAGACTCAGAAGCCAACTTAGAGGTACAACTCAAAAAAATTGAGTTTTTAAAAAGAGAAACCAAATTTTTGGGTCATATTATCACACCTGATGGTATAAAACACAACCCCGACAAGATAAGAGCCATCCTGAAATACCCAATTCCTAAAACTGAAAAAGAAATTAAACAATTTCTGGGATTGGCCGGATTTTATAGGAAATTTATTCAAAACTTTTCCAAAATAAAAGACCCTTAACTCAATGTCTTAAAAAGGGCAATAAAATTAATCCAACAGACAAAAACTATATTAAAGCAGTGGACACTATTAAACTTTTAATTACTAGTGAACCGATTTTAGCTTTCCTTGATTATGAGATGCAGTTTACATCAACAACAGATGCTTCTAACATCTCTAAATGAGCATGAATTAAACTATTCTGCCACTGAAAAAGATCTGTTGGCCATTGTTTGGGCAACAAAATATTTTCGCCCCTATTTATTTTGTAGAACCATTACAATGGTTAAAAAAATCTTAAAGAGCCAAACCAGAAACTGCAGAGATGGAAAATTATATTGAACGAATTTGATTTCGATATAAAGCATATTCCTGGAAAGAAAATTACGTCGCAGATGCACTTTCTCGTATGGGAAAGTAAAACTGCAATTTTAATGAAGAGAATGTTGAAAATGATTTGGCGCCTGAAGAGGCAAATGAAATAGACAAAATTTATTCTGTGGGCGCTACGATTCACTCAGCGGATGAAGATAATTCATCACATATTCCGATTACCAAAAAAACCTTAATATATTTAAAAATCAAATCAAGCTGATCAAAATAATATCTTTACGAGAAAGATATTCTCTAATAATGTTACCACTATTATTTACAGGGATCTAGATGTCGAATCGGTGAAGAACATTTTCGACCATTGCTTTGTTTATGAAAAATCTAAAATGTAAAATATTTATAATTTTATAGGAAATAACAATAATAAAAACCTATTTACTGAATAGGAATATAACTCTTTATATGTCAAATGACAGTGACTTTGCTGATTTCCAGGAAATTTATGCTCAAATCATTTTAAACAAAAGAAACAAAGTCTTAAGATCGACTAGACATTTAAAAAATTTAACTAATTATCCCGATTTTAAAACAAAAATTTTAGAAATCCATTTAAATGGATTGCATCAGGGTATTGAAAAGATAGTAAAGATATTCAAATCAAAATATTATTTCCCAAATTACATAAAGGAAATATCTCGTATAGTAAACGCGTGCGAACTCTGTAATCGTTGTGAAGTAGACCATATAGATCATAAATTACCATTTAAAATTACACCTCTAATATACGAAACAAGGGAAAAATATGTGGTGGACTTTTGGCAATGGGATAGGGACTACTATCTGACTTGCATAGATCTTTACTCAAGGTTTGCTATAGCTGAACCGGTAAAGTCATTGAATTGGATTGAGACTAAAAGGGCTCTTTTGAGAGTATTTAATACCATGGGTCTTCTGAAGGTCTTAAAGATAGACCAAGATCAGGGAATGAAAAACATTAATATTAAAAAGTGGTGTGAATAATTGAAAATTAAATTGGAGTCACTACAGGCAAAACTGGGATAGGAGATATAGAGAGATTTCATAAAACATTTGTAACGACACGTTTCCGCTGGTTTCTGGGTTAGAGCTCAGCGGCGTCCAGGGTCAGTTACATAAATTTGTTGATTACAGGGCCAAGTAAAACACCAGGATTCAAGTATACGCGTTTATTGAGCAATAGTAAAAATGATGCTTCAGAGGCTGGTTCTTAGCGACGTGGTCAATAGTAGGGTAAGGAGGCAATTTCACTAGCAACCGTATGTGGTCAAAGTGACCAACACGAAAGTAAGAGAAAGACGTTGTGGGAAAAGCCAACGCGCAACCAGGGTAACAGTACTGTCGCTTAGGTTGTCGTTCTCCTCTACCACACTAGCTTTAGTGGATTACAAGAATATGCCCACAGGTTAACAATACTGTCGCTTAGTAGACAAATTCTGTAATCGCCTTCCGACACTAAAACTAACCGAAAATGTTAATAATTGAAACTTATTATCAAGACCAAACAACTTACCTCCACGCCGGCTGCCCAAGAATTAAGCCTCCTGTTCAGCATTACTGCGCCTTATATAGACTGGCACCGCTTACATACATGAGCGTTAATATGTATGTATGCGAGCCGTACAATCCCGGTGGCTATTTTTAAGCGACTTTGTCATATTGATATTTTCATCTATGATTCATTTTTAAGAAGTAGGTCTCAAGGCCAAGTATATATGAAAATATCGTAATGTTGATGAAGTTATGGGACAACGTCATAGCCAAAGATACGTTTGCAGACATTTTTGGTATAGATTCACGGTATAAAAGAAAGTTGAAAGTAATCGACATTGTCTGTTATTATTCGTTACAAAACTGAACTCTGCTGGAGTTTGTCTGCTACAAGAATTCGTCAATGGTTAAATACCGTTCTTTTTTTGTTCTGTTTATTATTTAAATTTATTCTATATTTTCCTTATTATTGAAGGTTTTACAAAAATATGTACATATTTCAGTTAAAGTATGTTTAGTCTGAAATGTGAAGTGTTGTTAAAAATGTAATAAAAATTTTTGCAAAATAATTAAATATAATATAGCAAGTGTTGATAAAACTGTAGTGAATTTAAAGGAACAAATTTGCAAATTAAACGTAATCAGGTAAGTGAGTTGAAATGTTTTCAAAAAAATCTTTAAAAAGCGCCGTTAAAAAAAGCAAAACCAATACTTACTACGTTTGAGCAAGCTTGAACAAAAGATATATATTGGTGAAAGTGTTCTTGAATTGATTAGAGAAGTAAATAATACTTCATATTGTGTAGAAGAACCAATAGGTTTCCGGGAAAAATTGGAACAGATATTTGTAAAATATAATGTACGAAAGCTGTTGGTAATGATTTGTTAAGAGTTTTAAAAGAAGAACATTTGGATGTGCCTAGGAATATTGACACTCTCCTCGGTATCAAAAGAGAAAAAATGATTCTTCGGAGCGTAAATCCTGGGAAATATTATCACTTAGGACTAAGACACCAATTATTGAAAATTTACAACGGCATTGCGAACAATGATACCATAATAATCGACATAGCAATTGATGGAGTTTCTCTATTTAAAATTACTAACAAATCATTGTGGCCCATTCTAGGCAAAGTCGTTAGTCTGTTTCCTTAATTGGAACTGTTTTGTCTGGAAGCTTTACTTGTAACAATTAATGCAATTTTGAGAAAACAAGTTGAATCAAGCTCGATCAATGTGTGAAAACGCAAGATGAATTAGCAAAGATGTTGGGAAAAAACAATATTTTATTAATCCGAAATCTTAGCAATTTTTCTGCGGCCTTTAACCGCTTTCCTATAAAGTCTGATGAGAACCTTAGAACAACAGAAGATGAGCTTCGTGAAAATATAGTGAGTTAAAAATAGTTAAATATAATAACAGGAAAATAATCATAAACATATTTTTATTTTCCCAAGGTTACTTCTATGCCACGTTTGCTTTGCTTAAACAAGAACTTGGAGAGAATTTTTTACCCAGATCTACTATCTCAGTACAACTGATGGCACCAAAGGCAAGAAAGCACTGAAACTGTATTCAAACTTTATAACAGCTTTGACAGGTGAGTATTACTGGCCAGTTTATTTCGAAAATAAATATTTTATCCTATTTTAACATTCTTTCTATATATTTTCATAGACTGCACAAGCTTCAACACTTTTGAAGTATTTCTTGCCTATTTCCGTTCAGCTGTCACAAAATTAAAAAACCGTGACGCTAAACGCCACTATAGAGCAAAAGATGATACTCAAAAATCTATATCCAACGAGTAAACAGCAATGTGGGCAGATTCAAAAATTACTTTTTCAACATAAAAGAAGTCAAGACCATAAAAAAATTTTAATTTTCTTATTTTGCGTTAATTCAAACGAAAACTTTTAACTTGTGAGCCAATTGAAACTAATTGTTTATATTATTATGTGTGCCTTTAATTACTTTTTTTAATACAGAAAATTATGTTACATAAACACGTGTTGTATAATGCTTACTAGTGTTGAAACTTAAGGACATTTTCATACATGTATCTCTAGCACAGCGACTTATATAAGCTGTTTCATATATGAATCGCTTGTAGTAATATTCTGTAAAAGTCTTGGTTATAACGACAAATACAATAATAATTGACAGACGATTCAAAGTAATATTGTGCGCTACAAGTCTCCACGTTGGCGACACATAACACAAAAATTCACTAATGAAACTAGATGATATTGTCTATTAGTCCTCAAAACATAAAAATTCGCTTATGAAAGTTGATGATATTGTCTGTTGGGAGTCGCAAAAAAATGGACACCTACAAGACAAAATCAACTTTGGTCATCTATGACAGTTTGGACAAATACTTAAAAAATTCATATATGACACCAAAGCAAAATCAACACTTGTCATAGATGATTTAATATTGTCAGCGTTTGTCACGTTGATTCACTATGACATTCGCCACCGGGATGTTTCTGCTTATCATCACTTTATGTTATCATATACATACATACATCACTATGTACTTACATGTGTACATGCCAACTGTACGCGATTGATGTATGAAAAGTAAAGTATAACAAATGGAATGCAGCAGCATTATATTTAAGAACAAATTAAATGTAAAACAAGTTTTCTTACGGTAGATCGTTGTGCATGTACATATGTATGTGTGTAAATGGTTATCAATATATACCGCTAATTTGAATATTTTACTTAGGAGGTAAAGCAAAATATAATATACAAAAAATTCAATACACTTCATTAGGTTTGTAAAAGTAAATAATAGCTGTGTTCATTTACTAAAAATTTTTACAAATTTGTAACAATTGTTACTAGAAAGCGTTCATTAACCCAAAAAATTTGCAACGAGAGAGCGGCGAAAGAGCGTAAAAAATTGAGATACAGAAAAATTATTGCAAGTTTTTACAAGTAAAATTTTTACTTGTAATAATTATTCAAACAGCTGTTTTGTGTTTGTGTTTATAAAACAATATTTCTAAATTAAGTTGAAAATAAAAATATTTTGGAAAATTTATGAAATTGTAAGTAAATGTAAACTTTTAAAACAATAAAAAGTATTAAAAAGATAACAAATTTATTTTTGTGTAACTTAGGAACTACAGAAGCAAAATAAGATGTCTAATGGAATTGAGCTAAGCAACACAGTATCTGGTACATCAGTGGCAAAGGATGTTCCGGCATTTTTAGTGTTGTAAATATTATGAGTATCTAGCTACTCGGTAATTTACAGTAAGCAATCAAATAATTCAATTAGTTCAGATATATATTTGCAAATAAGTTTAAATTAACACATAATTTATTGAATTACTTTTTTACTGCTTTTGGGGTTTTAATCGTGGCAGCAACATGATATTTTATTTTGGATAAAGCTTTTTATTACAATAAAATTTTATATTGCTTAAATTTGTTTCCTTTAAAATATATATTTTACCCGTTTCTCGCCGGCTGTTTATTATTATAGCCTATACGTTTTTGTGTTCAAATGTTTGGAAACGATTGCAAAGGCAGGGTATTGATGTTCGACAACAACTAACAAAAATTCCCCTTTTTAACTCACATTTGCTTGCGCAGACTGTAACGTATAAACTAATTAAAAAAAAGATATTTTATTAATTCATTTTATTCCAAAGTAGCTAATTACCCTAATCGTGTTTAGCGTATTTCGACTACGCGTAGTACTAGATTAAATAAAATTGCAAACCTTTTCATTATTCTATTACAAGCCGTACTCGAAAAACGCCAGTCACGAGAATGCTGAATATAAATGACCATAATCACATTATTTTTATAATAATACTAGCAGGCCCGCCCGGCATTGCTCGGTTAATTAATTGGGTGGAGTGGTGCGCTCTTTTGTTTGTAAGAGATCTTATTATATTTTATGTTTCGTTCTCAAAAATCCCTTTCATTTTATACCCATATAACGTGATTGGAAAAAAGTAGTGCTCCGCTATTTTGAAGCGTCCACCATATTGTTTTTGAAATAATTTCATTATGTTTTATATATCCTTTTCAATCCCTCTCATTTGATACCCATATCATCGGGGTAGGTAAAAAGGGATGGTCCACATCTTTAGGGTATCCGCCATTTTGGTATCCTATGTCAATCTCCTGACTCTAAGCTAAGTTCCCACCAATTTGCAACCAAATCGGTTAAGTCGTTCTTGAGTTATAAATAGTGTAACTAACACGACTTTCTTTTATATATATAGAAGATGTATATATGTATAATTTGTCCAAAATATATAGGGGTAGCTATTGAGTACTCATATATACCTATATATTACAACACTACTTTAACTTGCAAATTTTAGCTAGTAAAGTGTTCATTTACTTTTTCACATTTTTGAGAGTAATTGTGGAAAATTTCTTGTTACTCTCTCGTTACTAATTTTTACTAGTAAAGTAATTGAACACACCTAATATAAACAATCGAGTAATAAAATATAAATAATAATAAGATGCTTACATGTGAGCAAAAACAAGCGTGCGCGTTTTGCTCGTTACACATTAAATGAGAAATTAGGAATAATAAACACGTCAAGAGACCACGAATTGGACTACTTGAAAATAGAACAAACGCTTTATACCTACATATAATCACAATATAGTGCATTCCACTACTAGAGAAACGCCTTACAATGTTTTTTTTTAACAAAATAAAGCCTAGAAACAACACACAAATGGTAAAAGACAAAAAGGACATATAATTTAAATAGATTTAGGAAGGAAAAACCCATAGATACACATGTTGTCAATGCAGAAGTTAAGAGAAAGAGGTGTTGAGAGCGGAGGAAGACGGCGAATATTTTGTAGTTAGGTTCAGAGATAGAAATGTCAGGAAGTATAAAAGTCAGTTCAAAAGAAAGAAGAATTAGTTAAATTGTGGCCGGAAGAATTGGTTAAATTATGGCAAATTGGAACAGAATGTTGTTGGAACACAGAGGAAATTTAAGGACATTAAGAATTTTTGGATCATCATTTCTGCAATATTTATCTTGACCACAACAGTCAACACCTAAATTGTGGAAATTAACAAAATAGACAATGACATGGGTTATACAATAGTGGATCAGGGGATCGGCAATCAACCTATTAAACTTTAAGTATCATGTATTAACCATTAACAAAACTTACCTGGACTCGACTTATGATATCATCTTCGAAAGATATAACAAAAACAAATATTATCAAAATGATATGATTAGAAATTATATTTCATTGGCAAACAAAGAGAGAAAAATGTTTTTGAACAGACACAAAAAAAGTTCTCGCCAATTTTGTAGGAAACGGACTAAGATTCTTATTTGGTACTATGGACAACCAGGACAGAACTGAAATACAACTTGCAATAGATGATTTTAGGAAAAATGCGATCTGTACTAATGAATTCAACGAAGTCATTGATCTTATTAACAACAAAACAAAATTGATATCAAGATTTGAAACTTAAACCTTCAAGCTTCAGAACAAATTGACAGAGAAAATACTTTCGGACCTTTTTCTTGACAATGTCAAATTATATTTGGAGCATATTCAGGATATTTAACTGGCTATGCAATTAGCGCAAATGGGTATCATAACTTCAAAGATCGTAGATCTACCCACCATTACAAAACTTACCGACATAGAGTTTAAACATATAAAAGCAACTGTTTGGCTGGACGATGAAATTATCTTTTTTTTGTACTCTCAATACCTACTATAGCATTCGATTCGTTTAAGAAAATTAAAATTATACCGATACCAGTTGTAAATAAAGAGGAATTGGTATTGGATGATAACGACTATGTTAGGAAAAGTAATCTGATATTTGAAATTAAAGATAATAAAATTAAGTATTGTAAGAATAACTGCATTAGAAATCTCTTAAATAATAATAAAACTGAATGCCAATTCAGAAGAAATGTCGAATCTATTATAGAATTCGTTCAACCAAATACCATTGTAACTAAAAATTTAAAGCTATATTTATAACAATTAAAGGAAATAATGTAATAAATTTATATAACTGTAGGATTAAGATTGTGGATTTCGAAGTAGAAGTAAAAGAAATTATTGAGAAACCATTTATAGTATATTACCTAACCTTAAGACTATTGAAAATATTGTAAAACTAAATTTAACTTTGCCAATCTTAAATAAACACATTGAATATGTTAATGTTAAAAACAAAAATGATTTAATTGGACTACTAATTTTGATTGTATTGATATTGGTTTTGACCATTGCTTTGTTAATGAAAACCCTAATATGTAAAATATTTATAAGGAGTACGGGAAATAACAATGAGGTCATTGTTTCCTCTGAAGAGGGGAGGAGTGACATACACGAATCAACTCTTGCTCACATAATTTCCATACTCAACTTACAATAATTTATAAACAGGTGTCAGATTGTTTCAATTCATTTTCAGCTAATGACTTTAATATAGTAAACACAAAATTTGTATATTATTATTTTTATTGATTCATACTTCTTTACTGATTCATATTACTTTATTGATTCATATATCTCTTATAAATAATTTGTTTAAATAGTTTAAGTAGAATAAGATATTTGAATAAAGAAAATTCAGTTTATTGTTAACTCCAGATTTGAACGGTTTTGTTTTAAATTTGTTACTTATATATATATATATATATATATATATATATATATATATATATATATGTATATACATATATATATATATGTATATACATATATATATATATATATATATATATATATATATGTATATACATATATATATATATATATATATATATATATATACATATATGTATATTTATATATATATATATATATATATATATGTATATATAGTATATATATATGTATATAGTATATACATATATATATATATATATATATATATATATATATATATATATATATTGTATTGTAAGATTTTGACTTATTATAAATACTTCATTTAATTAAGTTTTTACTGTAAAACTTTTTAAATATGTTACGTAGGGCGTTTCGCGTTTTTTATTATACTGTTGTGTACTGTACTGTTGTGAAGTTCCTTTTTTATATATAAATGAAATTTATTTGTTGGTGGTTAAGCAATGTCTATATGCATTTCATTGGTGCTTTACCAAATCGTCAGTAGACTTTAACCACAGTTTTGAAAAGTTAAAAACCTCTTATCTTATGCATATACTTCCGAAAAACTGTGGTTAAAGTCTACTGACGATTTGGTAAAGCACCAATGAAATGCATATAGACATTGCTTAACCACCAACAAATAAATTTCATTTATATATTAGTATTGTGACAACAATGTGTTAAATAGAAAAACTTCATAACAGTTCCTTTTTTATTTTAGTTAATGTAATTTATTAGATAATATGCAATAAGATTTTAGCTTTAAGAAATTACAAATATTGATCATATAAAAAGACTGAATTGCTTAAAAATGCATACATTTAAGTACATATATTTTTTTAATTTATAATGCTTGCAAGTTACTGAATAAATTAAATAGTGCAATATAGACTAATTAAAAAAATTGGGAATTAAACGTTCTTGCACTCGTTTTGCTACGGCGGATGGCGCATCTTGGATTAGGGAACTACTGGATGTTTGAATATCCAAAAAATGATTTTCGATTAGGTTCACTTGCTCTTCTAAGTGAATATTATGCAATACTGCACATGCATTGACACCTCTTCCCGCAAATCCGGTTACATATTGCCTCATTGTAGCGGAATTTAGGGCTACCCTCTGGTTGATTTGTTAGTGGTGTCGTCAGCCACGGCTCTAAGGGATATCCTGAGTCACCTGTAGATAATTTTTTTTGTTATTTGTTAAGCTATTTTATCATTTTTCTATTTTAAATTCACCTTTCAAAAACATATTATGGTCTCCATTTTCAAAATTTCGGTGCATAACTCTCCGAACAGCAGAACAACTCCAAATGTAGGAATTATGCCGTGCCCCAGGATACTTTGCATTTACATATAAAATTTTAATATTTGGATCACATATCTATAAGATTAATATTAGGCTATATATGTATGTATGTATAAAAGCACTTATAAGATCTTGCTCTTACCATTTGCACGTTAATAGAGTGGTAGCCGTGGTATTTTTGGGCCTAAAATGGAGATATGAGTGCAATCAATAGCTCCAATAGTGCCTGCTACAAAAGGTGAGGATAATGAAGCAAAAATTGTTTTTGCAGCTTGCCGCTCTAATTGAGTCATCGGGAACCACACCTTTTCAAAAAATATAGTGCTATTAAGTGCATCAGTAACACGATGTATGCAACGGCTTATGGACGGTTGACTCATGGATAAGTCCCATTGCTCACCTATCACGTTGGTAACATCCAGTCGCATAGAAACGTAAAGTCGCTAGCACCTGCAAAAAATAACTTTTTGTAATTATCTGAATACATGTAGAAATGTATGTATACATATATACCTGTTTTTCAGCCGATATCGCAGTGATCCTAGAACCTTTTAGAAGACCACCAAGTTTGCCTATAATATCTTCAACCAATTCGGGACTTAATCGATTGAGTTTTTTAAATTCTGCTCCTGCCAACTCAAAAGGATCATCTTAGTCACGAAGAACACGCCGGTTGACTGAAGGAGCACTATCAACTGGATCATTATAAATAAATTGTAGGCTAAATACTCAAAAGCCATTATTTTTTATTAATTTTATAAATTATTATTTATATAAACACTTTTCAATCAAGTATTAATTTTTATTAGTCGAACTTTCTTATGTAAATTGTTATTTTTTTTTTCTTTTCAACGGGCTTAAGTTCGAATCTGCATGACTGCAAATGATTTTTTATTGTTTTATTAATAAATGAGTTTGTTCAAATTCTATTTATTATTTTATATTAAGATTGGAATATTAATAATATTTTCAATAATCATCAAATCAGCAGAACGGATCAGTACTGATTTCGAGACCGCTACGCCATCTCATCAGCGTTCTCTGTTCAATTTTTCCACTTTTGCAAGTGGTGCTAGTTAGTAGGAATATCAACTATTTAACCAATGTTATTAACGAAAATTGAATATGAGAAGTTCCCACATTCATATTTTTAAGTTATTACCTTTTTGGTTAGTACGAAATTCCACAACCCTGACGATTAATATTCCCAATATTCCATGTATCTCTTTCGCTTTTTCCAGAGCCATTAAAACACTTTAAACAGCACCAATAATGTTGTCGTTAATAAACCACAATTTATGTCGATAACAATAACAACAGATTGAAACAGCTGACTCAAACAATAACAAGTGTTGTTAAAAGCAGTGCAGAATAGCAAAATCAATTGTTTAATTCTTTAACAATAACAACTTTTGTTATAAAACGATATAGAATCGCACTACTGATATATAAAGTAGGTATAATTCATCATACAAATCAAAAATAGCAAATTATATGGTTACCTTTATGAATCAGAAAGTAATTAGAGGGTCTTAATACCCTCCAAAAAGAATTGGAAACCATAAAGTATGTATATACATATATATATATATATATATATATATATATATATATATATATAGTATATATATATATATATATATATATATATATATATATATATATATATATATATATATATATATATCTGATCAATGATGAAGTCTGAGACGATCTAACAATGTCCATACATTCACCTGTGAAAAACATGACATGGTCTATTTTTCGACCCCGCCCCCCTTAGTGGTTGTTGACGTACGATATTATAAGCAAAAATAGTGCAAATATTGAAAAAATTTTATTCCTCAAGCCTGAAAGAAGCTGGGATGTTCTCTGATCTTGCAGAGGTGAAACGTCTCCCACACGGTCCTTCACGGAATGACTCTGTCAAAATAGAGATTTAAAATTGGATAGAGATATGTCTTAAAGGAACTCTCTTCTACCACGTTAAACATTTTAAATTTACTTACTAAATATTTGAATTGTATTTAAAATTCGGTCGAATATAACGTTTTTACTTGTTTTTGATTAGCTTTCGGTATTGAAACGGCCACATCTGATGTTGAAATAAACCTAAACTTATATATTTATTTTTACATTTATGTTTATCATAATTTTTATTATTACAAAAACTTACAGGCGGAAAATTTTAATGTTGAATTTTTTATTTCAAAGCCGCTGTCAGAGCCTTTTTATTAACTTCGCTTTTTGTTTTTGTTAAGTCTTAAAGTTCTAAAAAAATTGTCTCCAGTGTTTGACCATTGAACATATTTTGACACATATGAGTAACCAAATAGATTATGAATTTTGACCTTTTTTGTAATTTAAACCTATTTTATACTTCAGGATAAATAGTATTGGTATTGAAAATTCGAAAAAATCCAGGAGACGATTCTAGGGTTGGACAATTGGAAAATTTCTTGGTACATAAACTTAACCAACTTAAATGAATTTTTATACCTTTCACAAAAAAGCGAAAGGGTATACATATGTATATAGGTTTATCATTCCGTGTGTAATTTCTTTTTTTTTTTTGTTTGTTTATTGGCCTTAAGAATATATTTAAACTATATAAACACTAGTTAACAATATACATAATATTTTTTTTTACAATATATACAATGTCTCTAAGTCGAGCTCTCTAGTAATTTTGGTATGGTTATAGTTGGTTTTTACAACATTTGATTTAGGTTTAATTTATTTACATGAAAATATATTTATAAAAGTATTTTAATTGCAATGAAAATTTTGTTTAAAAACATTGCTAGCATATGGGAAAAAAAAGTTTGCAAAGGTAGTGTCCAGGGATAAAATTAATCGTGTGTAATTTCCATAATATTAATATGGCACCCCATAAAGTATATATATTCTAAATCCTTATAAATAGCGATGACGAATGAGCGATGTCCGTCTGTCCGTTTTTCAGCACGTGAAATCTGCTTTTCCAAGCCCCCAGAAGAGCTAAACACTTCACTCGTGGACTGATAGAGTGGTATTGAAATTAAAAAAAAAGTGGTATTGAAATTCAGAAACATCTAAAATGCGGTTCTAGAGCTGGGAATGTTACATCTATTAGTGGACGCAAAATCAACTAGCAAAAACCAATTATTTATTGTTTTCATCCTTAAGTAAACCTATTTGATTCTTTCGGAAGAATCACAGTAGTACTGAAAACAAACAAAATTATTCCAGGGATGTGAAATAAATTTTTTTCTGTGCTACAAGTAAGTTTTATTTTTGCAAGTTTAACCTATTTTAACAATAAAGTAGGATTAAAACTTTAACTACCAAAATTTTGATTCCAGGGATGGACAACTTTGTTATTTTGTGGTACATGAAAGTGGCCCGAAAAGTTATAAATTAAAAGTTTTTGTTAAGTAAAACTATTTATGCCTTCTTTAAGAGTTGCATAGGTAAAAACAAGTGAAAACGTTATATTCGACCGGGTCGAATCTTAAATACCCTCCAAATATTTAGTAAGTGAATTTAAAATGTTTAACTTGGTGGAACAGAGTTCCTTTAAGACATCTCTGTAATCAATTTTAAATCTCTATTTTGACAGAGTCATTCCGGGAAGGGCCGTCGGGGAGACGTTTCACCTCTGCAAGATCAGAGATCATCTCAGCTTCTTACAGGCTTAAGGAATAAAAATTGTTCAATATTTACACTATTTTTGTATATAATATCGTACGTCGACTGCCACTAAAGGGCGGGGTCCAAAAATAGACCATATCACGTTTTCCACAGATGAAGGCATGGGCATTACTAGATCGTCTCATGGGGTCCAATTCTTTTTGCACCTACCTGACAAGGGCCGTGGGGTAGACATTTCAGTTTTGCCATAAAACTTCAAAAATAAATGTTCCGAATAATTAAATGTAAAATTTATTTAAATATTTTTTTTATAGGAGAACAGGAACTTTTTTTGGTACATAAACGTAACCAACTGAAACGAATTTTTCTTTTTATTTGTAAATTAAATTTAATATTTTTTAAATACTTTCATTGGTATTAGAAATAAAAAATGCCAAATATACAGCTTGCGAAAAGAAAAATTTAAATGTTTTCTTAAATATGAAAGTAACTGAATAACAAAATTTTATTTTTTTGGTAATTAAACCTATTTTCTTATATTACTTCTGAAAGAAATACATCTGTGAAGGGTGTTTAAGATTCGGCACAGTCAATTATGGCACTTTTACTTCTTTTCTTTCTAATAATTTTTGAGATCGTTATAGGTTTTGTCCATTTCGATTTCACCCAATATTTTGTGACGGTTGTTAATCTTAATTTCGACTTTGAAACGGTCAAACCATATTGTTTGGCTCATGAAATCTTTTTTTTTACATTTATTCTATATTCTAGAAGTTAATTTTTGAATGCAATTTTCTCCAGAAAAGAATTAATCTTCATAATATGCAATTGGAGCTGCTTCATTCATCTCTATATTGGTATTGTTCGTTAAAGGCCCTAAATTCAAAGCTCGATCGAGAATTATTGGGTGCAGGTAAATTTTTATTAAACATTAAATATATATTACAACTTAATTTAATTATTACTATTTATTTCACGAAATGAAGAATTGTTTCTTTCGTGCAATTAAATTTAAAACATAACAATTGATTGAAATTTATGAAATCTTTGTCTGATGTTAAAATAACAATCCAACTTAGTTGTTCGTTTTCTAAATGTTTTGAAGAAAAACTTTAATTAATTACTTGTTCGAATATAAAATAAAAATTAACTGCCTGTTCGGCGATGTCGAAAGCTATCGTTCGATCGAATAAATAACATTAAAAACAAACAGATTCAAAAAATTGTTTTTGTTTTAAATGTTATTTATTCGATCGAACGATAGCTCTCGACATCGCCGAACAGGCAGTAATTGTTAACTCGAATACAGAAAACATTAGAACGTATTGCAAAAGTACAACTATATACATATTTTATAATAAAACCACCGAGTCATCCACGCATTACGTTTACTCATATTCTGTACTTCTGTTGTAATATCAAAGTCCTCTGGTAGAAACTACAAAAAAAATATCCTTAAAATACATATTTTATATAATTTTAATATAAAAATATACTTACAATTGGTTTTGGAAATAAACGTTTCATGCTGACTCTGTGCAATTGTTCATAATGTGCTTTCTTCAATATTTCATATTCGCTACCACTGAGACAAGGCAGACATAAATCACATTCTTGACGATTGCAAGATTTATCACAGCCATGTATGGAACAGGTATTTAAATTTGTAGCTAAATTCATGTCAGCTGGTATTACTTCGTTAGTATTGTCAGACCTAAAATTAATTTTAATCAGTCAGCTAACACTTCATAAACATTCTTAGTATATCAATTTTATACCTTTCATCAAAAAAATTGCTTTTCACTGGAGTACCTATGCCAAGTAAATTCATTACGCTATATAAAATTGGCTCATAAAGTAATACATTGGGTTTGAAATGTGCTAGAGAAGTGAACTTTAAGCGATTCATCAATAATAAGATCAAAACGTATTAAATCAAAAAATTTTTTTGTTTTATACGAGCGGAGAATTTGAACAATATCCTCTTCTTTTGCCAAGAAATTTTGCCTTATGATAACCTCTACTTGTTGTCAAATTTTTGATGGACTTAAATTTTGATCGCGAACATATGGATCAAATGCTCCACGCATGTTTCCTGAAAACTTGTTATAGTATTTATTTAATGAAGGAACCTTCCAAGTTGGCAAGTAATCATCACGGATGACGTATTTATCAATATTTGAGACATCAAAAGGATGGTACTTGACGGTGCAATGATGTTGTTGATAGGTCCACTTTATTTGTAATAAAACCACAACCTGGAAAGTGATTGATCATCTGATATTTCTCCAAAGATGTCATACGCTTGCGCATGGGTAGTCATGAGCCCACAAAAGATTCCACTTATCATCCAAGTTGACTCGACGAAAACCCAGTACATCCATCACATTTATTACATCAATCAAGTGATCTTCCTCTATGCTCTTTCCGTACATAGCGTAAGTACGGAATGAATCTTCCTTCTGCTTTATATCTTGTATTTGCCAATTCCAGTAGTTACATTTTGTTGGGAGCAAATCTACTAAGTTGCGAACAAAAATTTTAATACCGAATGCACAGATATTACCAAGTGGTTAAAATGCTTTATATTGTACATAACATTTATACATATATTTAATGTAGAAAGTTTATCTAATTGGTTTAATATACATATATGTGTCATAGTAAATAACCATTTTTATACAATAACATTACTTACTAATTTGTTAGTATTATTTCGGCATCCATGTATTTTTTCATAAAAAATAGTAAAAGTTCTAAAAATAGGATTGCATGATAACTTTCATCTATGAAAGTATTCAAGGTATTTATTAACCAAGACTCAATTACAATAAAAATAAGAATACTGACCAACTTTTGTTTTACTCATACGATAGACATAAACAGATATGGCAACATTGACATATGTGCACCCACGGTCTTAAGAGGTTAAAGACGAAGCAAACGAGCCGACGCCTTAACAATTGACGACCGCGACAGAACCTGCAAACTTCTTTTGTTACATTTCACAACAACGCAACCACCATGGCAAATGAGAACCCAGCTCAGCTCCTCGAGAAGCGATAGTACCGGCACCATAATAAGAAATTTTAGCTGGAATTCCAGTAGTCGCCAAATGACTACCTACTACGAAGAACGAATGACCAGGCTCAAGGCAGCTTGGACAGAGTTCGAGGATGTAGACACATCGGACGAATACTTTGCATCCAACTACTAAAACAGAATTGAGTCCTTGGCAATAAAGTAGATCACGTTGATGGAACGTGAGTATACACCCAAGGTCGGGCATCAGACACTAAAAAACTTGAGGGTCCCTCAGCTCTGAACAAGCACAAGATGGTACAGCTGGTGGTCATGATGTCCTCATTTGCCGGTCTCTGGGTAAAATGGCAGCTTTAATTCGTCAACTAGAAGACCTTCAGCTAAAAGACCAGGAAAGATCCTACTATGAGGTAAAAAAGGCCATAACTGGGCAAACTTCCTGATCCAGATTTTGCTAAAATTCAACGAAATATGTCCGCCTCGAGAAAGATGCTCAGGCAGCAATCATCCAGCTAACAAGTGCTAATGAACCTCTCCACTCCACCACCTCGGACATTATTGCGAGACCAACTTCATTGCCTTTGTTGTGGACCATTATCGAACATCCCTCCTACATATATGTACATTGCACTAATTTGTTGGCGCAGCAGTAATGTACATTTAACTTAAATACTGTTTGCGTTAACGAATGGTGCGATGCTGCTGTATTATTTAGGCCAATAGAAAATAACTTAATCGTAATATATTATTTTATAGTGAATTTTAAGAAAGTATAAATTGCTAGTTCAAGTTAGTTAAGTGTTCAGTTGTAGTAAACCAAATTCCAATAAACAACCTGCGATTCCCACGGGCCCCTCCAGGTAAAAAGAAGTAACAATTGTCTTTTAAATATTACACTGCAACACCTTTACCCATAATCGGTATTACTAAATTCGATGTTGATAACATGAAGTACACCTCTTTTTCGGATCTATTTACCAGAATTATCAATGAGCAATGATATTATTATTGCTCATTTTGCTATAACTGTAGAAAATTACCAAGCGGAACTTGGCACTGGCACTTTGAGCGCCCTCAAGCGATTACACGACACAGCGAAGCAGTGCTTAGCAGCTCTATCCCACATGGTTCTCCAGACTACGTGATGGTATCCGTATTTAAGTTAAAAAGGTGGACAAAACTGTTTAAAGCCAACATGAACTAACAATTCCAAATTCTAAGGAGCTACAAAAGCTTCGCGACTTTCTAAGATTCCTCGAGAACTACTTCCATTCGCTTGAAGCTATGGGATATAAAGAGAGAAGTGCTATCAATAATTCCAAAACTTGCACGCTTACTACTCAACTCTGGCCCGAAAACCGACAATGCCTCAGTTGTAAGAGAGATCCTCACCCATTATGTCGATGTCATATTGCTTAGCCCAAAAAACAGACTCAACCTTGTACAGAGCCAATGTTATGTGCAAACTGTTTTAACAATAGTCATTCTACCAAGCAGTGCACGATTCCAGGTCAAATGTGGGAAAAAACCACCATACGCTGGTTCACTTTGAACAAACCCCACAAGGTAGTGCGACATTCACAGAACATGGAAAATCATTCAATATATTAACTAACTCAACCAAAGTCGAACGCAAACCTTCTACAGAATCAGCTAGTAATCAATCATCAGAACAAGCGACTTCCCACGTCACTACGCCAGCAGTTGTAGTTTCAAGCATGGCTGTGAATTCTGCTACTCACAAGCCCTATGTCTTACTAGGAACAGCTTTGGTAGAAATTAAGGCAAATGGTTTGGAAACCGAATGCAAGGCGATTCTCGACTCTGACTCGCAAGTCAACCTAATCACAGAAAGATTAGTTACGCGGCTTGGACTCCCCGCTAGGTCTGCATCTATCTCAATCAAGGGCATTGGTAAAAACCAGACCAGGGTTCAACACCGAGTCAATATAACACTTCAATCTCGACTCAACAATTTTTCAGCGCGTTTGGAGGCATTTGTGTTGGCACAAATAATTGCTCCTCAACCTTCTATTACTTATTCACATTGACAAGTGACCGATTCCCAACAATGTAACACTGGCAGACCCTACCTTTAATCGTCCAGACAAAGTTGACATTCTTTGCTATTGGAAAAATTGAACTTTCCGATAACCTCCCAGTCTTGCAAAATACAATATTAGGCTGCATAGCATCCGGAAGGGTATCTAAAGAAGATTCGTAACAAGACTCCCATTTTGTACTGAACCGAGTTCTTTAGGAGAGTCACAAAGTATCGCCTTCAATCAATCTCTATAATTGGAACGACGATTATCCACTGCTTTAAAGCAACAATACATACAATTCATGGAGGACTATGAAGCATTAGGCCACATGACCAAAGTGACAGGGGCCAAATATTTTATTCCCCACCCATGCGTGCTACGACCCGAAAGCAGTACCACCAAACTTAGAGTTGTATTCGATGCTTCCTCGAAAAAAATCATAAGGGAAATCGTTGAATGATATTTTACATACGGGACCACCGCTACAGAATGATCTGTTCACTATTTTGCTGCGGTCTCGATTGCCACGTTCCGTGTTTACCACAGATATAGAAAAAATGTTCCGCCAAATATCGATCCATCCTAAAGACAGGCCATACCAGATAATCCTTTCGCGAAAGAATGTCACCGAACCCATCAGCTATTTCACATTGAATACCGTTATATATGGAACCAGACCAGCACCATATCTAGCCATCAGATTTTTTAAAGAAATAAGCCGCGACAATAAGATACGTTTTCCCTTAGCAGCCAGTTTTTTGGAGAATAACTTTTACGTTGATGATGAGTTGGGTGGAGCTAACAGCTTAAATACAGCCTTGGAAACCCAACGCCAACTGTACAAGGCACGGTATGGATTTAATTTACGAAAGTGGAGCGCCAATCACGTTCAACTGCTTCGTACTATCCCAGAATATGATCAAGAAGTCAGACTACTCCACACAGGAAACCGGTTCTACTAAAACTCTAGGATTGGCTTGGTTACCCAAAAGTAACCAACTTATAATCAAGGTCAGCATACAACCAATCAAAACTTGATCTCCTATATTCTGTATCTGTCAAGGCAAAAATGAGTAATGGAGTCTGAATCCTTCATGGGATGAAGCTGTATATTCAGAATTTGACTCTCGGTGGCGAAACTTTCCGAATAATATCAAGAACTCGAAGACTTTCAAGCTCATCGACGTGTGTATAAGGGTCATATTCCCCTTAGTTAGGAGCTAACTTGGCGGTAAAAGTTAAACATTCTACTGGACTGATTCAACAATAGTGTTGAATCAGTCCAGTCTCAAATTCGAGATCATTCTCCTTTCATACATTCGTTGCAAATCGAATAATCGAATTGCTTCAATAAAAGAGAGCATGAAACCTGAACAATGGAGACATGTAAGGTCCAAAGACAATCCAGCGAACATTATATCTACACAACTAGACCCACAACAGTTACAACAAACACCCCACTGGATGTAGGGGCCATTTTTCCTTCAGGAAGATGATATAACGCTTATCTTATTTTTATTCATTATCGTACTAAGATACTACATTCTAAATAAAAGGGCCAATACTCATTGTGCCGCCCCGCAGCCTGCTCCAAGGTCAACATGGGGTATTTAAATGGATTCACCAGCTTGACACCGCATTTTTATGCTAAGATTAAGTTGATTTATTCACGGTCCCCCTAGAGGCCGCAATATGTTAGTTCTTTATGATTTTTTTATTTTGGCAACAAAATAAAACAAATCTTAAATAGAATTAAGATTTTATTCACTACCTTATTTTCTATTCTTTTCTTGCTACATATATGTTTTGTTTTCCCACATTCTGGCGTCAGTTTTATTTGGATCGCACATGCAAGTTATTAAATATTTATTTTTATATGAAATTTATTTTTTGGTGGTCAAGCAATGTCTATATGCATTTCATTGGTGCCTTACCAAATCATCAGTAGATTTTAATCAGTAGACTTTTGAATAGTTAAAAACCTCTTATCTTATGCATATACTTCTGAAAACCATCTGAAAATTCACAATTTGTATATTACAAACTATTTTCAAAAATCACAACAGAATAAGCATAGTAGGCCTTGAAACTCATACAAACCTAAACCAACAAATAAATTATATTCGATATGAATCTATTTTATATTTCTACACCTTTATACAATCAGAAATCCATTGGATAACAAGAAAAGTATTTATAAGGCAAAATGAAAAACAAAATCTAAATCAAACTGTTATGAAACTTTTTATTTTTTTACTTGACATATTGTTGTCACAATACTATTTTAAATGAAATTTATTTGTTGGTGGTCAAGCAATGTCTATATGCATTGGTGCTTTACCAAATCATCAGTAGATTTTAAAATAGTTTGTAATTTACAAATTGCGAATTCTCAGATGGTTTTCAGAAGTACTATATGCATAAGATAAGAGGTTTTTAACTGTTCAAAACTGTGGTTAAAGTCTACTGATGATTTGGTAAAGCACCAATGAAATGCATATAGGCATTGCTGGACCACCAACAAATAAATTTTATTTAAATTAGTATTGTGACAACAATATGTCAAATAGAAAAAAATAAAAAAATCATATATATTTTTATGCTATTTAAATTTGTTTAAACCATTTATTTATTGAAATAAAAGAAGAGGTCTTTATTTGTTGAAAGATATAAAGACAATAAAAATATGTATATTAATTTATGTATCTCAA
Organism: Linnaemya tessellans; assembly: GCA_951800035.1. Classification (NCBI taxonomy): domain Eukaryota; kingdom Metazoa; phylum Arthropoda; class Insecta; order Diptera; family Tachinidae; genus Linnaemya; species Linnaemya tessellans. Next base: position 90,561,960 of record OX637532.1, read on the forward strand.
AAAGGAAAACGTCAACAACGTAGACATTGTCCGAGGTTGCCATGAGATTTAATATTCCTCCTCAATGTGGATGCTATTTTCACAAAATTATTATTTTAACTTTAATTCTTTAACAAAATATTCATGTTTAATTCTGGGTAAGTTTTTAGTTAAAATTTCGGCAATCATATTATGTATTGGACAATAAATAAGCCCGATGTCTCCATCACGTACTAAGTCTCTTATATGGTGATATCGGATATATGTATATGTGCTTACTACGCTTATGAAAAACGGAGTTTTCTACCAACTTCTGCGCTCCTTGGTTGTCGATTTTTAGTTGAATTGCATTCTTATCGCAAGCTTCGATTTCAAGAAGTAAACGCTTTAAATAAATGGCTTCTTTTGCTGCATCAGAAGTCGCCATACACTCTGCTTCAGTACTACTGAGTGCGACTGAACTCTGTTTCTTAGATTCCCAGGAAATCAGAACCATCATAGAAAAAGGTAAAACCTATGTAGGATTTCCTGTCAATAGTGTTTCCACCCCAATTAGCATCTACATATGCTTTGAGACCACTACCATCAGATTGATATATTAATTTCAAGTGTCTCGTTCCCCATAAGTAGCGAAATATATGCTTCAGTTTAGTTATATGTTCTCCATGGCGATCAGAGTTATGTTGTGCCATCTTTGAAACAGAATGTAAAATGTCTGGTCTGGTTGATATAGCTAAGTACATTAAAGGGCCCACTAGCGATTGATATATATGTTTTTTTTAGGAGTAGGACCAGCACTCAGGGTATGACCCCTATATATGCAATACATTGCGTCGGAACTGAAAACGAGGGGATAGTATTGAGGGGACAGATTAGGAAAGATGAGAAGATAAACAGTTTTTTTGTAGCTATTTCAACCTTTTACTTCGCCGGCTAATTTTTGCTACAGGGCGGATTAAGGTGGGTGCTGTTACTCTGCTTTTTAGTACATGATAGTATCAGTCGCTGCCAATTATGTTCAGTGACCAGTGACTATGCCTTCATCATTGAAACAGGCTGGCAGCAACTAACACAACCACGTACTAATGCTGATCAGAAGAAATTCAACATAATATTTCATGACAGCGCGGGCTCGAACTCAGGACCCTCCGCTTCATAGTCTCGTGTTCTACTACTTCAGCCAACAGCACCTTTTCACAACTTTCGTTACAAATTGTTTGATAACTAGCTTCCAGTGGTACAGAAACTGATTTGCAATGGTTCATTCCATAATTTATCAAAATATCTGATATATATTGGCTCTGACATAATTTTGTCATACCTGTGTCACCCTGGCGTTCAATTTCCATCCCCAAAAAGTGATTCAGTGCACCCTTGTAATTCTTGTCAAATGTTGCAGCAATATGACCTTTGATCTTGCTCATAGTTTCTAAACTGCTGCACGCAATGATAATGTCATCCACGTGGCCACGTAAACAGATATCAGCACAAGATTACCATAAGTAGATGATTTGTACAAGCCTGGTTCATTTTCGCACGGCTCAAAATTAATTTCTCTGAGAACACTGCCCAGCTTGCTATTCCACTCCTTACCCCTTTGCTTCAACGCATAAATCGCTTCATTTAATTTTAAAACAGCATCCGGGAATTTTTCATCAGCGAAATTTTTTGGTTGTTGCATGTAAATTTCGTCATGCAAATCGCCATTAAGGTAAGCAGTTCTTACATCCATTTGATGTAAATACATATTATTTTTTACTGCCAGCGCCAAAAGCGAACGTATTGTCGAATAGCGTACGACCGGGGAAAAGTTTCCTTATAATCAAGTTCATACCGTTGATTACAACCTTTGGCAACGAGCCTTGCTTTATAACGCTCAATTTCTCCGTTTACGTTTCGTTTCAAAGCAAATACCCATTTACATGGAATAACCTCATGTCCCTCAGGCAATTTTATTAGATTCCATGTTTTATTTTTTCTCAAGGCATTTATTTCGTCTTCCATTGCTTCTTTCCAGAACTTTTTATATTTTGCTAAAAGAGCTTCTTCAACTGTTTGAGGAATCTTTTCTTCAATTGCAACGCAATAATTCATTGTTGTGTTGTTGCACATTATATTGTTTTTTCGGCCTGCCAACTTTAGCATCTCGAATAATTCGAGGCCTTCCACGATTTATAATTAGTTGATTTTCAGTTACTTGAGCATCATCATTATCAGCCGTATTATAATCTTCGTCATTGATTTCAACTTTTTCAGGAGGTTGGTTGGCACTGTCAACTACGTCTGTACTTGTGTTTTCATCAAAACATGAAGATAAATAATCCTCTGCTTTAAGAGAATTTTCATTGTTGTTTTTGTTCTCATCTACATTAAATAAATCCTTATTAAAAAGAACATCACGTTGCTCAACTACTTTACGAGATGAAGTTTCAAAAACGCGATAGGCTTTGGGTGTCATTGAGTATCCGACCAAAATATATAAAGAACCTTTAGCTTCAAACTTTGACTTATTTGCAGATTTATTCAAACTCACTGCATAAGCACCAAATGTTCTAAAGTGCTGCACACTTGGTTTACGACCAAACCACTTTTCATACGGCGTTTTATTATTTAATTGCTTTGTAGGGCATCTGTTCCTTATGTACGCTGCTGTATTCACTGCCTCTGCCCATAGATATTCCTTTACACCTCCATGAACCATCATGGATCTCGCCATCTCGATTGGAGTACGGTTGGCTCTCTTTGCCACACCGTTCTGTTGAGGTGTGTATGGCACTGTCAATTGTCTGCTTATACCCTCTGCAGACAAAAAGTCATCAAACTGCGAATTAACAAATTCTCGACCGTTATCTGTCCTGAATGCTTTTATTTTGCAGCCTGTTTGCTTTTCTACTTGATTCTTGTAGATTTTAAACTTTTCAAAAACCTCACCCTTATGTTTAATGCAATATACGAAAATGCGTCTGGACATATCGTCAATAAACGTTACAAAGTATTTTGCACCACTTACGGAGTTCACTTTGAATGGACCGCAGACGTCGGAATGTATTAGTTCCAACATGCTATTTGTTTTAGTTTGACTTTCCTTAGGAAACCACAGTACATGTATTTTTCATAGCATACATGTTTTACATTTCAAATCATGTGTTCTTAACGAACATTCCCTTTACCATTTGGTTTTCAGACAAAGTATGAATGCTTCTAAAATTAAGGTGGCCAAACCTGTAGTGCCATATTACGTTTTTATTGTTTACAGCGCATACTCTTTCAATTGATTTTTTCGTTCTCTGCGACGAACATGTCTTTACGAACCGCCTTACATAGGGTCTACAACTGCGATTAACTCTGACATAATATTTGAAAGAACGTCGGCAGAATGAGAGAACGGATTTCTTCCTCTTAATCTTAATGTTTGCCAAGGGGAATACTACTCTTATAAGAATTCATAATTCATTGGCAGCCGTGGAGAGAGTGTTTATAATTTTCGAAGAAATTTGATAAAATTATTGGTGTTTATTGTTTGCAGAGTGAACTAAATTGTAAAATAATTGTGTCACAATTGTAAAATAAGCATTCACAAACAACTAACGATTTTCAATGGCGACTTTTTATACACAAATACAAATGCATGTGCTTATTTGACAGTTCATCTCATAAGATTGTTGTTATAGGATTTCTTATAACAACGCTTTCATAAAAAATATTATGTGTTAATACTTCATCATGATAGTACATATTCAGGAACAGATTTTTATAATTGCACATGTGCGACGTTGCGCCGCTGTCGAAATACCAATTGTCAGAATTTAAACTTTTTGTGTCTGCCGCCGCCAGCATCGTCATGGCTTGCGTAAAGTCGGTGTTTTTCTGCCTTTTTTCACATTTGTTTGCGAAATGACCCGCTATTCCACAAACAAAGCATTTGCCCTTGAATTTTTTATTGGCGTTGTATTTTTATTATATTTGCCGTTAGAGTTGTTCTTAGCTACCAAAGCTTGTTGTAGTAAATTTTATGGTTTTTGTTCTTTTCTTCTTTTGCTTTCCTCTATGAGTTTTTGCATCAGCGAAGAAAGATTTGGCAACCCGTCTCGCGTTTCGATGGCTATTATAAGCCGGTGGTAGGCTGAAAGCAAGATAATAACAAGCAGCTCCTCCTGAATTGTTATGCCAGGTTCAGACAGCTTGTAACGACGTGTTTTTCCACTTTTAGCTGGGGTAGGCTCACGGCTACCAGAGTTCTTTACAAAAATTTATAGCTGATGCAAGAGACCCTGGAGTAAAGAAACACAACACAGATTTCAGCTTTATTTCAGCGTTTATTTATTTAATTATTCTGCTAGCTACGGTGTGTGCCGTCGACAGAGGATCACCATATCAATTGTTGATCAAATCAGGAACGTCTACAGACAGCCACCGGCCAGAAGGTAGTTATGGGGGGGTGACTCCAAGGAGAGATTCAACTCCGAGCCCTTGTTGGTGACCCTTTTACGCAAACCTAGTAGTGCTGAAGGAGCGAATCCAGCAGAGCTACTGAAGTTGTGCGTCACAACCTCCGCCTGACAACGTCCTATTGATTTGAAGCAGTTTCTGTATAGAGATTCCTTTTTCACACGTTCAATCTACAGCAATGAATAGAACGAATCTGACCAAAGATGCGGAGAGACCGTGCTACCGATGGATGAGACAACCCAAGACTTGTTGGTAACTTGAGGAGAGATTTAAACTCCGAGCCCCCAATTTACAAACTGGAAACAACTACTTCAACACTGTTCATTCCGCAGAATCAATAAGGTCTTACCAGTTGTTCGCCTTAAGGCTGACTAAATTCAATTTTAGTAAGAGACAATGCAATATGCCAATTACTATACATATTTTAAGAACAAAACATTATTAAATGGTATGCCGCTGCTCTGTCAACGTTTGGATACATTTTCTACTACATCATGCATCAACACATTAATTATGATATGTAACTTTTTGATTTTCCTTTTATTATATACATAAATATTTATGCATGATTATCACACAGATCGGTCTCAACCACATCAACTCTATACTGAGCTAATCGTGCGTTGTCACTTTCTGTGTTAAATGCATATGTATGTATGAATGGCACACAAACCAGTTTCATGTACATCAATGCTTACATTGCTATTTGGTACATTGTTATTTTCTATATGCAAGAATATCACTCCATTAACGTGTAGGTATACTTGACCAAGCGGTTGCAAATACCGTTTGATATGAAAATATTTCACAACTTATTAATATTATAAATTAGCTTATTAATAATATAAAATGCATGGTTTGGCATGGGTAGGCAATGTAATGACCTACATTGAATTCATTTATATGTGAACCAAAAACGAGTTCACGACTTTTGGTCGTCACAAGCTTCTCACACACTTCGGCAAACTCATTAAGGTGTTGTACAAGGTTTTCATCGGTCATTACTAGGTTTACAAAGCCATTTTTTGTGTAAAACCTTTGGGCATATGTACTTGCTGCAGCTTTTGCCAAGCTTCATGGGAAGTTTACAATTTCTAATGTAAACCAACTGTGTTGGTTTTACTCCGAGAAGTATGGATGCTAATGACTTCTCGTCACTTGCCTCCCATTCGTCCTTTACTAGACCACCCAAACCAATCTTTTGTATACCGTTCACGATTCTCCAGTTGCCACTATGAATCAACACACTCCTCATTTGGATGGACCAACTGTCATAATTGTCCTCGTCCAATTTCTCAATCTGAATAACAGAAGCACTCATGTGTTCTTTTTATACCTGAACAAACTTGGCATTGGGGTTTGCCAATTGTTTAAATAATCCTTATGTGATCAGGGTGTAAGAGAGTAGAGCTTCACAAAAGGATTATGTGAATATACTTACAATAATGCAGTAAGTAAATTCTGATAGTGGGTTGTTGTTGTTTATTGCAAAGAGGATGCTTGTTTGGGTTGAGTATAATAACAAGATTTATTTAATCGTAAGCAATAATACAATATTTTTAAAGCTTCTTGTATTATGATATAACACAAACCAATTTAAGGTAATTACATACACGAAAAATTCATAAGTAGCTGTTAACTCCGTGAATGATGAATAAGTAAAAATTAATTTTTTTCTTTTGTCGTGATGGAGGTTCATAGATTTCGGTTTACCTTCCTTTTGGAAAACCGAAGACTCATAGCTTCCAGCCAGTGCACGAATTATTAATACTTACGATATTCCCGGTGTTTACCGTAAGTTATAATTTCAACAGTAGGCATAGTTACAAAGGTAAGTATTAATTTCAAATTTAAGTATAATTTTAAAGATAGGTATAATTTCAAAGTTAGATATAATTTCAAAGTTAGGTATAATTTCAAATTCATCTAATTTACATAACTTTACGGTTTTATTTTATTTTTTGATTTTACATGCATGTTACGTTTTGGCCAAACCTTAGTTTGGACATGCCGCCGGTCTTGACGTTAGTCAAAGATTAAAATTGTTTACGTGCACTTAGCACTTGTGCCAAGGAAGTTATGGCTTCTACAAGTAGACTTGCGCTAGGTCCAGAAATTGATGCTCGCTGGCAGCGGTTGTTTAGTTGAGGTTGCTGAAGTTGCTTTAGATTTTCGTTTCCTAGGTGCAGGATGGGTACGTTGATGGAGTGCGATAGAATCCCTGGCATCATTCATTGGTTTGTAAGGGTGCAAAAGAGTGTGGTGCAGTGCGTCACATTTGCGGCAATGGTCCATTGACGAGCAGGATTGGATTTTATGACTTCTGGCTAGGCAATTTGAACAGTAGTTGTTGTTTTTAACCGCCCTTTGCCTCTTTTCCACACTCATGCGTAGGAATTTGTGGCAGAACCGTAATTCGTGGTATTTTCCATACACCATGCATTGGAAGATGTCCGGGTCTTTACGAAAATATCGCTTATTGCCCTTCTTGCAGTTGCAGTGGCGTCCGCCAGCTGAATTACGGTTAGCCCTAGAGGAAAAAAGAGATAATAAAATAGATCAGCATATAAGAATATTGTGGGTTCATTGAGACTTTAGTAGAGTGAGTTAATATCGAAAATTTAGTTGTGACTATGTTTTATTTTGAGTATGTATGTGTAGTGTTCAGGTGTTATTCATTTGAGAACTTTCGTTGGTTTTGCAGGGTAAGTAGCACAATTTTACAATGGGCCGAGTAATAACTCCAGTGGAGGTTCGAACGTCTGCAATGCGTACCTTGTCATCTGACCCAGCAAATGTTTTTTCTACTCTGCCCAATCGCCAATCACTTGGTGGCTGAAGGTCATCCATAATGACCAAGAAAGTCATCATGAATGACCCCTGAACACTCGAAGGCTGGGAAGTGCTCTGAGATAGTCCCATTTCCATCGTAGTGCAAATTGATGGTGCATCGCTTTCATCTTCTCCCATCTATTAATGAGGCATATATTTTGATGGGTTTGCTCCGGAAAAGCCATGATAGGAGCTCCTCTCAGGAAATGGCCGGGAGTGAGTGCCGTTAAATCTGACGGATCGTCCGACTACGCGGAGATAGCCCGCGAGTTAAGGACCCCTTCAATTCAAGATAGAATTGTAGCAAATTCCTCATAATTGAACTTTTGACTTCCAGCAACACGTTTGAAATGGTGCTTGAAGCTCTTGACTGCGGCTTCCCAAAGGCTTCCCATGTGTGGCCCGTGTGGCGGAATAAATTTCCATTCAAACCCATGACTGACATACTTCTGAGATACATCATGAGCTGAAGTCCTTATAAATTGTATGAAGTCGCGTTCAATCTCCCTGCTGGCATCCCAAAAAGTTCCTCCCATCATCTGTTATAACCCTTTGGGGGAGGCCCCGCCTCCCGACAAAGCGGGCAAATGCCGCTTCAAATGCACCCGATGACAGACTAGAACAAGCCTCTAAGTGCTTTGCCTTTGTACTAAAGCATACAAAAACACAGACATGTCCTTTTGAGTAAGGTGAATTTCGCAGGGATGACGTTTTGAGTTGAAATGGGCCCGAAAAGTCAATTCCTGTTACCTGAAAGGGTAATGAAAAACTGCATCTGTCAGGAGGTAGCGGCGCCATGATCTGTGAGCAATGTTTTTGCTTGTAAATTATGCACGGTTTACAGAGGCGAATTATATTCTTTACTCGGACCCTAAGTCTCGATAGGAAAAACTCCGTTTGCACCATTCTACACATTAGGTTGCATTCCCCATGTGATAGGAACGTATGAAGCTGCTTCAGGTACAATTGGCTAAATCGAGAATTTCCAGGTAATATGATGGGATAACGCTCACTCTATGGTAGAGGAGAATTAGATAAACGTCCGTTTACCCGTAAAATGAGATCCTTGTCTAGAAAAGGATTGAGATTCTTAATTGAGCTTTTATTGGGTATTGTCTGAGATTTTCGTAACATGTTATATTCTTCATAATAATATGCTTTCTGAGCTAAGTTAATGAGCCGAATTCTTACAAATTTCATCTCCTTCTGTGTTATGCTGTCTGTTGCAGCGATACTAGAGATTTTGCTTACATTCTTTGAGATTCTCTGAAAGAACCGAAACACGTAGCATAACACTCGCAAGGCCTTGCTATACGATGAGAATCTACTTAAAATGTCATTCTCCTGTATCTTCGTGTGTAATATTTGAGTTTCGCTTACGCATTTTTGAGTCTCTTCTGGTGCGCATCTCGTGGACCATTACGAACATGGTTTCGTCAGCCACGACGGCCCATTCCACCAGAGAGAATTATGAGACACATCTTGCGAACTGCAACCCTGAGTTCCAAGATCTGCAGGGTTAGCATGAGTTGGGACATGTCGCCACATTGCATTGGGCACCAGAGTATTAATTTGAGAAGTTCTATTACCGACAAACGTCTCCCACGTTGAAAGAGGCTTAGAGAGCCATTCTAATGTTATTGTGGAATCAGTCCATAGAGTCACACTACGTGCTTTGATATTTAATGCGGATACAACATATTTTACTAGATTCGCTAGCAACATCGCGCCATTGAGTTCTAAGCGAGGGAGCGAAATTGTTTGGATGGGTGCAACTGTAGTCTTGTAATCCGTTGGCGAATATTGTATCCACCTCGGAATTGAAATCTGTTCCAGTTGAGATAGACCTCGAACTAGCTCATTCCAGGTTTGTAAGCACCCTGAAGGAACGGCATCGTCCTACTCTAGTCTATTCAGCCAGAGCTGTTGTATAAGCATTTTAGCTCTCACGACAACCGGGCCGAGCCATCCTGCTGGATCAAACAGTTTGGCTACCGAAGTGAGAATTTGACGCTTCGTTATAGTCGTGGTCTGAGATATTTGGGCAAAGCTGTATGAAAAGGAATCCTTGAGCGCATTCCACTTAATGAAGAGAGTTTTCGTAGAGCTTATATCATAAAATCGCAAAAATTCGGAATCATATAGGTTATCCTTGTCTAAATGAGAGAGTAGCTGTGGATCATTTGCGGTGATCTTTTAAGTGGAAATTTAGCTGACCAGAGTTGCTACGGAGCAACTCTTGCTTCCTCTAGACAATGACTTCCAGAGAGTATATCATCAACATATGTTTCTGACCTCAGTATGTGAGCTGCTCTTGGGTATAGTGTTTCACAATCGGAGGCCAGCTGAAGCAGTGTGCGTATTGCTAAGAATGGAGCGCAATTTACCCCGAAAGTTACGGTCTTTAACAGATAATCTTTAATTGGACCATCGTTCTGAGGTTGAAACAGAATGCTCTAAAAGGGTCCATCAGCAGGATGTATATATATTTGGCGATACATTTTCTGAATGTCACCGCTAAACACATATTCATATTTTCTCCAATTAAGAATTACCTATGTTAAATCTGTTTGAAGAGTTGGGCCTGTGTATAAAATGTCATTTAGCGAGTATTTCGACTTGGTCTTCAGAGCAACGAGCTATAGTTGCTCTGAGAACTTATTTCACATGACGAAGTTTCCTCCATGTCATCAAGAGTTATGTATTTTCTAAGAACTTCTTTGTATTGTTGCTGAAGTTCCGGATCCTTGACTAAGGTTTTCTGCATACTAGAGTATTGTGAAGAAACCTTGACGAGCCCAAGCAGATCTTTTCAGGGTATTCGTCTTTAAACGGTAAACGGGCGACATATCTACCAGTTTCATCACGGGTTGTGGTCTGCGAATAAAATTGTTAACACTTCTCATCTTCTATTGGCTTTGTGTGATACGTGGGAATCTCCTCCTGTTCCCAAAACTCTCTTAAAATATTATTGAGTTCGAGATTTTCTGAGGGCACAGCTGAGATTGTGAACTTCCTGAGATTTCATGGGGCCGCTTAGCATCCACCCAAATATAGTTTTATAAGCAGATGTATGACCACAAATATTCTTCTTCATTCCTTTCATATTGAAAAATCGCTCATAGTTATTTCCCAGTATGAGATCTATCTGGGCTGACCTATTAAAACCTGGGTCTGCTAAATCCACCTTTGCAAGTTCCTCTGAATATGGACATCCGATGAGACTGCCGGTAAACACTTAGTTACCATTACCAAAATCATCGCCTTAATGGGAACCCTGACATCGTACCTTCTCGCATAAAGAACAAGTTCAGATTCTTTGTTTGCAGATTGCTTCTGCCCTCCGATGCCTATGATATTAAAATGAGATTTTTGATATGGTAATTGAAGACGATTTCGTACCTTTTCCGTTAAAAAAGATCTCTGGGAACCGGGGTCAATCAAGGCCCTGATAGTGAAAAGCTCTCCCCTATGTTCTATCTGCACTAGTGTTGTACGCAGTAAAACATTATCATTGCTAACGGAACAATTGGCTTGCAATTGAGTAGACGTAGTTGGAAGTTCATCAGATTGCGAAACCTTGCTCCCATTGGATCTCCTGTCCACAGTATGCCTATCCCCTGAATAAGAATTCTCTGTGCTCTGCTTCGAGGTGAAAGCGTTCAGAGACATATGCAACATAGTATGATGAGATTTTTTACAATGCAAACAAGTGTATTTACTTTTACAGTTCGCCTTAGTGTGAGAGATTGCTAAGCAATTGTTGCAGAATTTGTTCTGATAAACATAATCTACCCGTTGCTGAACCGTAAAAGCCTTAAATTTCGGGCACAACCTCAGACTGTGCTCTTCGTTACATAACCTGCAAGAAGAGCTCAAGTTCTCCTGGGATATATACGTCTGTACCTTGGAAAATTGCTTATTGAGGCTAAATCTGTCCTTAGAGTTTCTTATGCTATCTAATCTTTCCACCGCTTCGTATCTGTCTACGAGGAACTGGGACATATCAGACCACTTTGGGAGCTCACGTGGAGATGGAAGTGACTGTTCTACCTGCACTCCTAACGTTCTCAGGGTTGCCAACGAATCATCTAATGAAGACTGTATTCTTCTTATTGATACACTCTCTTCCGTTTTCGCTGCAGGGATGTCAAACAGAATTTTCAATTGGTTATCAACGAGTACGCGTATTTCATATACGAGTATTTTCACATCTAGTTTTCAGAGCATCCCAAGCCAGGTCAAAGTTATCGTGTGTAAGAGAAAATCGTTTAACTATCGCCTCCGCTTCACTCCTCGTCTTGTTGCGAAGGTGATACAATTTCGTTACGGGATCAAGTCTTGAATGATTTATATAGAGAGCAGTGAACATGTCCCGGAATGAAGGCCATTGCTCATAACTGCCCTTAAATACTTCTGTATCGCACGGAGGAAGTTTAATGCAATCGCTTACATTAATGTTGTTAAATGTTTGAGTATGATTTTGCTGCTCTACCGAATGCCGAGATGTGGATTGAAATCTTGGGTTTCCGGGCGTATCTCCTTGCATCGTCTTCATACTATCAATCATTCTTGCAGAACATTCGTAATAAGATTCAGTGCAGATCTCAAATCTTTCCTGGGCATATTTCCTGAATTCCTCTGTAATTCTAGCATCCTTAGATAACATCACCTCCTCATGAGCACCATTCACCCTATCCCATCTCACTTCTAAGTCCCTCAACTTAACTTCAGAGTTGAGACCATCAGTGTGGTCATTGAGTGCAGTTTCTTCAAACTTCTCACAGAACGCGAGTAGATGATCGCAATCAAATTTATAATGTTCCTTAACGGACGAATTACTAACGCGAGATGTCGACGGCATCTTCGTGTGTAATTTTTTTCTCTATACAATGTTAGGACCAAATTCGCGGTTTCCCCTTTAGACAGTATTCCTCACCTCACTGTATAAATCCTGAATTCAGAGTAGTAAATTCTAAATGTAATACGAAAGTATTTCTTTGGGTATTCAATTATATTTCCATAACTGGGTAAGTATACAACTATGTTATTTTATAGTCTAATATATTTATATATACCAATTATTCGTGTGTAATGGTTAAGCATGGGTTGTTTATTTTATATTTATTAAATTGAAGTTCATTTATATTCCAGGTTCTATAATGTTAATTTATCTTGAGAAACTGTTACCACAGTGGTAACACTTTATTTTTACTTATATTACCAGTAGGTCAGAGATGGTCACTGGATTTTTATTAATAGTATAAAAATAAAATTTTTAATATTTTTAGTACTATTTATATCGGGATAAGTATTATGACACCGTGTAAGTATATGTACATATTTTATGAAAGGATTAATATTTTTATATGATTTGTATTGACGTAGTGGGTTCTTTTATTTCTATTTTGTATAAGGTAAATATTTTTCAGATATAAAAATTTTGTTTCTATTTTACATTAAGCAATATTCTACTACTCTTACCTGAATGTTCAATTTTTTGTGCTATGTATGCTCTTTTCTTGTGTTAGTTTTGTATACAAGTATGTGGGTAGTGGTTAATTCTGTGTAACTATATAAGAGCAGATATTCTTTTTATGAGAGGAGTGTTAAATTCACTACATTTACATTGCACAAGAGATTGAAAATTGACAAGCAAGAGTCGAAGGATCACTAAGCGAAGAGAAATTTTGGATTCGGTGTTGTTTTTATTGATCTTTAATTTCGTTTTCTTTTTCCTCTATTTTTTTAAGCTCTTTTCAACTTTGTTTATTGTGTGTATAAGTCTGCATTTACACACATCAGTTTTTCTTCAAGCAAGTCTGAGTTTATGGGAGAGAGAGGAAAGAAGCAAGAAGAGGGGTACATACTTGATTGTACCGGAAAGTTACTTCAATTCTCTTTTGTTACTTTATTCTCATTAATGGCGTCATATTAAGAAATTGAACACAGACTGTCTGTGTGTAAACAAACGGGCAGTTTTAAAAGAGAACTGTAGAGAACTGCTTCAAGAAAAACTGATGTGTGTAAAAGCAGACTAAGTTTTCATACTTTGTATGTGTGGTATGTGTATACTGTTACTGGAAAAAGTAAATTTGTTCTTTTTTGCTTTGCCTTTTTTTTTTGTATACTTATATACATACACATGAGCCCATATATTTTGACCCTTAGATCTACATATGCATATACGGTTTTAACTTCTTATACATACATATATGTATATTTCTTTTTGTAATGTTGAATAATGATCTCATTTTTTCCATTAGATATTAAATGAGTATACTTTCATATGTATATATAAATTTACTTCTTTTTTCATAAATACCTGGTTACCGCCATTTTGAGTTTGTTTCTAATGCCTTGATAAATTTTTCGTTATGCAAGTTAACTCAAACAAAGTTAACGAACTCTTTCGCAATAAGTTAATCATAAGTACATATTTTACAATTGACTTAATCAGCGTCTTTCGTCAATTAGGTCAAACAACAATATTTTAAAGTATTTCCCGGAAACTGCAATAGTGCAATTATTGTTAAGCAATAATATTTTAAAGTATTTCCCAAAAACTGCAATAGTGCAATTATTGTAAAATCACGCCACCTCTAGATTTAGGTCATTTAGTTTAATATAAATTAAGAAATTTTGTAAAATTAGTTAAGTTCTGATTTAAATAAAGTGCGGTCGTGTTGACCGGAGAAACAAAAAATAATTTTTTTTAGAAATCCCATTAAGGAATTTCTTAACTGGCGCCCGAGCAAATAAAGAACGGGTATCCTTTTGTAACAAAAGTCCTGAAGTAGTACAGTTACAAAGGAGTAAAAAAATAACTAAGTCGACCGCGCATTCCTTTTTAAGTTCGCCGTGTAGTTAACGTTAATCCCGAATAAAGTGTAGTGTACAAAGAAGCGGAAAAACGTGCAAAAGGTATCGAAAGAACTGTATTACCCTGTTATGGAAGAACATAATTTTTGAAAGAACTTTGCCGTGAAATAAAGCTCCAATTAAATAAAACTACTAAATGCAAAAGGTGTAAAACATAAACTATTAACTGTGGAATTAAATTAAGAAATAAAAATTAATAAAAAATTAAATTAAACTGTAAACTGTGGAATTAAATTAGAAAATAAAAATTAATTAAATTAAACTATAAGCTGTGGAATTAAAGTAATAAATAAAATATTAAATTTGAAGCTGTGGAATTCCATTGAGAAATAAAAACTAATAAGAAAGACGAAATTAAAACTAGAAACTGTGAAGTTACATTGAAATAAAAAAGAAAAGAAGTAGAGTCAGTGAAGAAGTAACCACGAAGCGGAAATTAATTGTGAATGAGAAGCGTCCGAGTAAAAGTGAGAAACATCCGAGTGAAAGTATCCAAGTTTGAAGTCAGAAGCAGACAAATTAAAGGAAACAACCTGATACACAACGGTCCCTTAGTAGCAGCAGCAAACGGGAAGCATTACTAGCCGACTATCAACTATAACAAATTTCCAGAAGAATTAAGGTAGAAAATAAATAGATTAAAATTAGAGAAAAATAGTATATATTTCTTTACTTATATGAATCTTTGGAAAAAATATATTTAGATTAAATTAAAGCTTAACTTGAATAAATTTAAATAAGTGCTACAATACATTTGAACAACATTTTTTGTCAAACTAAAGCCTAAAGCGAATTTGAATCATTGTCACAATACATTTATTAATCTATAAGAACAAATATAACACGACACAAATTTTAGAATTCAAACATGTCGAATCCCGAAAATTTGATACGACCTGCTGTCCTTCCTCAAGGCAGTAACCGTGCGCCTAATGCACAAATTAGTTTAGACGAGCTGAACGCATTAATTTCTAACATAGCGACAGAAGTATTTACACGACAGGGTCCACAAATAATACAAGCAACCCTTAACCCTAACTCAGGACAGAACATAGTCAATGACCAGGCAATAGACGAACAGTATAGGAATAATTTGGGAGATCTTGACAAGATTCCCGACATAGTGAAGTGCTTACGCGAATTTTCCGGAGGCCAGGGTGAATTCAACTCTTGGAGGAAAAGTGTAGAGCGTGTTCTGCAAATATATGAGAACACAAAAGGTACACCCAGATACTACGGTATACTGAATACCATTAGAAATAAAATAGTGGGGGAGGCTGATATAGCACTGGAGTCATACAATACTCCGCTTGACTGGACAGCCATTGTAAGGTGCTTATCATTGCACTATGCTGACAAGAGAGACTTAGCGACTCTCGAATATCAGATGACCTCGTTAATACAGGGTAGATATTCGGTGCAAGATTTTTACCAAAGAGTTTACAAGCATTTGTCATTAATATTAAACAAATTAGGAAGCCTAAATGCATCAAACGAATCTGTATGCTTACTAACTCAGACTTACAGGGATAAAGCCCTTGATACTTTTATACGGGGTATGAGAGAGCCGGTAGATCTCCCTCAAGCTCTGCACCTTTGTTTGAAGCTTGAGAATCAAACATATCGAGCAAATTACGCTCACGGTAGTAATCCTGGTAGAAGCGGATATAGCTCGCAAATGCAATCAACACGTAATCACCAGAATTTTCATCAAGTTGCCCGTAACCCACAACTTCCTCCTCGTTCACGCCCAATGACATTCTTTCCTCAGCTTGCTCATAATCCACAAACTCCTCGCGAAAATTTCCAATTTAACAATCCCCAAAGGTTTATACCGGATAGGCGCTATGATTTCCACCCACAACCGCCTCCTAGGCCCTAAGGTCCTAGGCCACAACCTGCTCCAGAGCCGATGGAGGTAGACGAAAGTCTACGCACTAGGAGAATAGACTATATGAATAGGCCAAGGCCAAGATACAACCGAGAAAGACCTCCATCATCGGTTAATCAACCACAAAGGAAGATTGCACGGAATTTTCATATAGATTCCGAGTATCAACAATACGAAGCAGATATCGAAAATTTGGACGACCAGGAAGACCAAACTTTAAAGGATTACCTAGACTCGACGCAAGAGCCACCACAGCTCGACAACGAATATCTAGAACTTATTGATATTCATTTTTTAGAATGATGAGCTCTTCGTTGTCATACATAGAGTTCACGACGAGGAGCGGCAAGACCTTAAAAATTTTAGTCGACACAGGATCAACCAAAAACTATATCCAACCACAATTTGTAAAGATGCCCCTAGTAAATAAACATATTTTCTATGCAAAATCCGTAGCAGGTGATGTGGAGATTAAAGAACACACTTTCGCTAATTTATTCAACCTTAAGGAGAAAATTAAATTTTATATAATGCCATCATTAAAATCATTCCATGGTATTTTAGGGAACGAAACGCTAAAGCAGCTCAATGCTGTTATCCATGCAGGCGAGAACTTTATACAAATAGGAAAGGACATCAAAGTAAAAATGAAACAGCGAGCATCTCATTCCCCCCTTAACTCAATAGAAATAAGAGATGAACACTTGACCCCGTCACAGAATGAAAAATTAAATATGTTGGTAATAAAACACGTGAAACTTTTTTCGGAACCCGACGAAAGGCTTACCTTTACAACAAAAGTAGTGGGCGAAATACGTACGAACACTGACACACCTATTTATACCAAATTTTATCCTTACCCTATCGCCTTAAAAACGGAAATTGAAAAACAAATAGGGAAACTATTACGAGATGGTATCATTAGACCTTCGCGGTCCCCATACAATTCCCCGGTATGGATTGTAAGCAAGAAGCCCGATTCAGAAGGCAACAAGCAGTATAGAATGGTCGTAGACTATAGGAAACTAAACTCTGCAACCATTTCGGACCGGTATCCCATACCAGAAATAAACGTTGTCACCTCGCAGCTTCGCGAAAACAAAATTTTCACAGTACTTGATCTTAAGAGTGGGTTTCACCAGATACCACTGAAACCAGCTGATTACGAGAAAACCGCATTTTCTATTTGCAACGGTAAATACGAGTTCACCAGGCTGCCTTTTGGACTCAAAAATGCCCCGTCAATTTTTCAGCGAGCCCTCGACGACATCCTCCGAGAACATATTGGAAAGAGATGTTATGTCTACATTGACGATATAATTATCTTCAGTAAGACAGAAGACGAGCACATGCATAATATTGAAGAAGTCTTTAAAACTTTGAAAGACGCTAACTTAAAGGTACAACTTGACAAGTGCAAATTCTTTCACAGACAAGTTGAGTTCTTAGGATATATAATTTCTGCGGAAGGAATAAGAACAAACCCGGTCAAAGTAGAAGCAATAGCGAATTTTCCAGAACCTAAGACACTAAAGGAACTTCGATCATTTCTAGGCCTGTCGGGATACTACCGACGATTTATAAGAGATTATGCGAAATTAGCCAAGCCCCTGACATCACTCTTAAGAGGGGAAGAAGGAAGAATATCAAAAAGGAAATCTTCCCTTGTTTCAATGAATTTAAATCCAGTAGCTAAAGAAGCATTTAATAGAATAAAGAATACCTTGATATCCGAAGACATAATACTAGCATATTCCGATCTTAGCAAAGAAATGGAACTCACAACTGATGCTTTCAACTTTGCGTTAGGCGCAGTTCTATAGCAGAACAATAAGCCTATTTCTTTCATTTCAAGAACACTAAATAAGGCAGAAGAACACTACGCTGCCAACGAAAAAGAATTTCTAGCCATAATATGGGCACTAAATTCATTCCGAAATTTCTTGTACGGATCAGCAAAGGTGAAGATATACACTGATCATCAGCCCCTCATTTATGCTTTGAGTAACAAGAACAATAACAGCAAAATGAAACGCTGGAAGGCTATCCTCGAAGAGTACAACTACGAACTCCTGTACAAACCAGGTAAGGCTAACCTTGTCGCTGATGCTCTCTCGAGAATACCACAAGAAACTGATATCCACACACTTTCTATAGCAACAAATAGCGCAGAAAGCTCTTCTCACAACTTAATATATCATGTCGACGTCCCCATAAATGTGTTCAAAAACCAAATTCTTCTCAATATCGGTCCTACATCTGATTACAAATTTGAAATTGTTTTCCCCACCTATCACAGGCATACAATAACCCAAACCGAATTTAATACAAATAATTTAGTACAAAATTTAAAAAAATATCTGTACCCATCAATCATAAATTGTATTAAAGCATCCGAATCAACTATAGGAATGATACAAGAAATATTTCTAGACCATTTCCGAAACTATAAGATTAGATTTTCCAACATACAAGTAAGAGATGTTAAAAGCGAACAAGAGCAAGAAGAAATTATCCTAAAAATACATAAGCGAGCTCACAGAAGCGCAAGGGAAAATAAAACACAAATTCTTGAAAATAGCTATTTACCCGCAATGACAAGAAAAATCAAAAGCATTATTAAAAAATGCGTTGTATGCAAAGAAAATAAATATGATCGGCATCCAACGAAACCACAAATTCAAGCCACACCTATTCCGCAGTTCCCAGGACAGATAGTCCACCTGGATATATTTTTAGTCGGAAAAGACATGGTTCTTACAGCAATTGATAAGTTCTCGAAGTATGCTATAGCAAAACCTATACAATCCAAAGCTGCAGAGGACATAAGGCAACCATTAAGGTATATTCTTTATGCATTCATGCCCGAGACCCTCGTGATGGATAATGAGAAGTCCTTCAGCTCAGAATCCATAAAACTTATGATCGGAAATGAATTTGGAATTAGAATTTTTCGAACAGCCCCCTATACTAGCTGTTCTAATGGTCAAATAGAACGATTTCATTCAACCTTACAAGAAATTATGTGTTGTTTGAAAACCGAAAAAATACACCGGTCATTTCAAGAACTTTTGGAAAGATCCGTAAACGAGTATAACCAATCGGTTCACACGGTCACAAGAAAAAAACCTATAGAAGCATTCTTTGGCAGACGGGTTAGCACCAATCCAGAACTGCTGGCGAAAGATAGAGAAGAAACCATTAAAAAACTAGTAGAAAAACAGGAAAATGATCTTTCATACCATAATACAAATAGAACACCACCAAAAAAATATGCAGAGGGAGACGTAATTTTCGTAAAAATAAACAAAAGACTAGGAAACAAATTATCGGCTAAATACAAAAAAGAAATAGTGGCACAAGATTTCAATACAACAGTAGTAACTAAGTCAAAAAGAGTGGTTCATAAAAACAACATCAAGCAATCTTAAAAATCTAAAAGGTAAATACATTTTTTTTTAGGACAATATGGAACTGCTAATTACAATCTTTATGTGGATACTATTGAGGAAAGCACAACAATTGGACGTGCAAGACCTGACCAACAATAATGGCTATATAGCTATCAAAACAGGTGAACAGAAGACGATCAGCTACTATGATAAGATTTTTAACTTCATAAACTTCACTGCATATGAGGACACGATGTCATTGATCTCCGAAAACATAAAGACGTTAAATGCCACCACTTTTGAAGATAAACAACTTATTAGTACAATAAATAAAAACTTTTTATTACTCAGCACACGAATAAATAACCTCCATATAAATTCTAAATCCAAAAGAGGACTCTTTAACATTGTAGGAAAAGGTTTAAAGATCATAGCGGGATCCATGGACAGTGATGACGAACAGGAAATACGAGAAACCATAGCAAAAATACATGATAGTGAGCAGACTACTGACAGAACAATTAATAACTTAACTCTTGTAAACAATATCATGAGCGAACAAATTAATAATATTACGGAACATATAAACAAACAACAAGTTCTCATTAGTAGGTACATTAATGATTTTAGATCCCAAACGCAAAACAGAATTAAAACACTTGAAGATGAAGTTCAATTCATCCAACACGTATACAGAGTTAACAATGACATACTACTTCTGAACAACCATGTCGAGGACATTGGACGAATAGTATTTTCCTGCAAGTTGGGCGTTATTCCCACCGACATTTTGACACAAAAGGAATTAGACTTAATCACAGACTTTGATAGTTATAGTAGGATAAAAATTGTAGTACTTTTTCAAAATAATAAGATCATATTAACATTACTGATACCCCAATTTTCTTCTAATATTTTGTCAAAAATAAAATTTGAGCCCCTACCAAACATTCAGAATAAATCAATAATATTAAACCAAACAGAAATATTAGCCGATAACAATAACAATATTTATACAGTAAACATTAAAGACAACCTGGAAAAAAATTTAATTATATTAGACAATAAATGCTTATCAAATATTCTAGATTTTAGAGAGGCTCAATGTGAGCTCGAAAAGTCAGAAAAAACCACAGTTACAGAAGTTATTCAAGGATTGATTATATTTAAACATTTTGAAGGGAAAATAACTCATGACTGCAGTAAGTTAAAAATAAAACAAAAAGGAACGTTTCTTATCAGATTTGAAAATTGTAAAATTAATGTACTAAATAAAACATATATTAATTCTAATCTAAAGATATATGATACACTTATTTTACCTAATTTAATTACAAAAATAAAAGAAAATAATAATACAAAGCTTAATTTAAAACTTGAAAATTTATACATTAAACAATTGCAGCATGAGGATAACATTAAAATACTAACAAGTAATAATAGAAATACACATGTAATTAGTCTAAGCACAGATGTGGCAATTTTAATTCTTTTTTTTATAACATTTGTAATAATTTTAAAGATTAAGCGGAAATGGTATATATTGTCGAAACCACAAATAAACACGGGTCACATCCCAAATATAAAAAGTGGACCATTTCTGCAAATTTCAAAATCCCAAATTAATAAATAATCGATTGTGGACAATCGACTTAAGAGGGGAAGAGTTAACTCAAACAAAGTTAACGAACTCTTTCGCAATAAGTTAATCATAAGTACATATTTTACAATTGACTTAATCAGCGTCTTTCGTCAATTAGGTCAAACAACAATATTTTAAAGTATTTCCCGGAAACTGCAATAGTGCAATTATTGTTAAGCAATAATATTTTAAAGTATTTCCCAAAAACTGCAATAGTGCAATTATTGTAAAATCACGCCACCTCTAGATTTAGGTCATTTAGTTTAATATAAATTAAGAAATTTTGTAAAATTAGTTAAGTTCTGATTTAAATAAAGTGCGGTCGTGTTGACCGGAGAAACAAAAAATAATTTTTTTTAGAAATCCCATTAAGGAATTTCTTAACTTGCATATATGAAGGTAAGTGGGTATGTAGTATAACCAGTTATTTTCATCTACTTTTTTCCTCCCTAGATGCACTTTTCTGTAAGTATGTTGGAACTCCTTAAATTTTATATGTATTAATTTCAATCGGGTCTGGTAAGTATTTCTGTTTAAATTGTTCTTAACAAAATTATATTATAGGATGTTAGTTTAATTTTATTTAGCTATTTATTTATTGTTCTTTACCTATATTTAATTTCTTTTTTCTTATTGTATTTCTATGTATGTATATTGTAGTTTTATGCACATTTGTTATAAATTCAATTTAATTTTTTTACATTTCTGTTATTTTATTTTATAGGCAAAGGAATTGGTTTAATATACATATGTACATATGTATGTACTATGTATGTACGTGTTTTTCTTTTATGATATATAGTTTCAATTGAGCATTAATTAGAGAATATTTTTATATATAGGTAACGTATGTACGTTTTATTTTAAATTTGCATTTTTTACATATAACCCGTTACATATTATATATGTAGGTATGCCAGTATATGCTTTTAAGGTCACGTTGCACCGGAATTTTTCTTAGGTGCTTGACCTTTGTTGTTTCTTTTTTTTTACTAATTACACATATATACATGCACATACATATATTTTTTCTATATTTATATTTAAATCAGATATGGGCGTTTCATAGCACAATTGTGCTGTGATCATTCACACGTATTCTTACCCTATTTAATTTAGTCGTCGATGAGACAGCGACGAATGAATATCAGGCGGATGCTTACGAATTTTTTTATATTTTTTCCAGAATATTTGTCCAGCAAACAATTTCAGTCATGATGATATGCGAAATATATTTTTAAATATTCATAAACAATGCTTTCGATAACATACAACTCCTTTTACACAATTTTTCTCCAATAACGGACTATACTAATTCTCCTAATTTAGTCTTATTAATTAGTCTGTGTAAAATCTTATCAAAAATATTTTGAATATGTTTCCCATATGAAAATTATATTCCATGCCGACAAATATCAAACCTTATTAAGTTTAATACATCCAACCGCGTATTTTTTATACCCTTCACAAAAAAGTGAAAGGGTATATATAGGTTTGTCATTCCATGTGTAATTTCTTCGATATGCACATGGGACCCCAAAAAGTATATATATTCTGGATCCTTATGAATAGCCGTCTGTACGTGAAATCGGTTTTCCCAAGCCCCCAGAAGAGCTAGAGACTTCGTTCTTGAACCGTTGGATTGGAAATGATCTTAAATAGATTGCTATTGAAATCAGAAAAGAATCCGAAATATCAGAAAGATCCGATGTATGGTTCCAGAGCTGGGAAGCTTACAACTATTTCTCGACGCAAAATTTATACCAAAAATCAATTATTTTTTTTTATGTTTGTAAATTAAACCTATTTTTTGCTTTGGGGAGCCGCAATGTTTTATAAAAAACAAAAAAAAATTCCAGGGATGGGAAATTAAAATTTTTTTTCGGCCTGTTCCGTATTTTGTAGTACATGTAGTAACTAAAATTGTTAAAAATTCCAAGTTTTTCTTTAACAAAACCTCTTTCTACGTCATGAAGACTTGCATTGGCAAAAAAAAAAAAAAATAAATAAATTTTTTAAATTCAAATTTTGCTTCCAGGGGTGGGAAATTGAATTTTTTTTATACATGAAAGTAATCAAACAGGCAACTGATGTTGTTTTTTTTCCTAACTAAAACTGTCTCATAATTTAGGAAGAACAAAATTGGTATCAAAAATTCGAAAATAAAAAATAAAATTTCGAATCCAGGGATGGACAAGTGCAATATTTTATGGTACATGAAAGTTACCAAAATGGTAAGAAATTAGAAATTTTTCTTAAATAAAACTACTTTATACCTCAAAAAGCGTTGCACTGATAAAAAAAAACCAAAAAAATTAAAATTTCGTTTCCAGGGTTGGAAAAATTAATTTTTTTTGGTACATGCAATATTTTGTAGTACATGTAATAACCAAAATGGTTGCAAAATTCGAGTTTTTCTTAAACAAAACTACTTTATACCTCATGAAGATTTGCATTGATAAAAAAAATTTTAAAAAATTTAAATTTCGCTTCCTGGTTTGGGAAATTGACATGTTTTTTTATAAATAAAAGTAACCAAAGAGGCAATTGACGTTGTTTTCCTTATTAAAACTATTTTTTAGTTCAGGTAAAACAAAATTGGTATCAAAAATTAAAAAAAAAACAAAATTTAGATTCCAGAGTTGGATAACTGCAATATTTTGTGGTACATAAATATGACCTAAATGTATACATATATTAAATTTTTCTTAAATAAAACTATTTCATGTCTCATTAAGAGTTGAATTGATAAAAATATTTAAATTTAAATTAAAAATATTTAAATTTAAATTAATTTAAATATTTATTTCCAGGGTTGGGAAATTGAAATATTTATTTTGCATAAAAGGAACCGAAACGGCAATTGACGTTGTTTCTTTTTTGCTTATTAAAGCTGTTTCATAATTCAGAAAGAACATAATTGGTATTAAAATTTTAAAAGAATCAAAATTTCTAGCCCAGGGTTGGACAAATGAAATATTTTATGGCACATGAAAGTGACCAAAAAGTTTAAAAATTTTAATTTTTTTGTCAAATAAAACTATGTTACACCTCACTAAGAATTGCATTGGTAAAAAAATAGAACATCGCTTCCACAGTTGGAAAATCGAAATGTTTTTGGTATATAAAATTAACCACATAAATTCCAAATTTTTTGTTTTTAGTGAATTAAACCTATTTTATATATCAGAAAAAATTTAATTAGTATTAAAAATTTAAAATTCGGTTCCAGGGTTGGAAAATCGAAATTTTTTGGTACATACATTTGGTACCCACATAAATTCCCAATTTTGGTTTTTTTTTCAATGAATTAGACATATTTTATACTTCGCTAAGAAAAATTAAAAATTTTTATATTAAAAACTCGGTTCCAGTGCTGGAAAATCGACAAATTCTGATTCATTAAGGTAACCGTATAATTTGCAATTTTTGATTTTTATGATGAATTATACTTACTTTATATATCAGGAAGAAATAAATTGGTATTAAAAACCAAAAAAATATCTAAAAGACGATTCTACGGTTGGACAATTAGAACTTTTTGGGGTACATGAAACGGATTTTTTTGTACATTAAACATATGTAATATTTTTGAAAGACGTTCAGAGTTATTAGAAATAAGAAAACATTTAGTTTCCTAGCCGAAAAATTTAAACGAAAAGAATGACATCTGTGAAGGGTATTTAAGATTCGGCACAGCCGAATATAGCACTTTTACTTCTTACTAATTAAAACTATTTTATAAATCAGGAAGAACAAAATTGGTATAAAAATCAAATTAAATATTTTATGGTACATGAAAGTGGCCAAAAAGTTTAAAATTTTAATTTTTTTTGTCAATTAAAACTGCGTTACACATCACTAAAAATTTCATTGGTAAAAAAATATAAAAATTCGCTTCCTGAGTTCGAAAATCTATATATTTCTGGTACATAAAAGTACCCACATAAATTCCAAATTTTATTTTTTTAGTGAATAAACCTATTTCATTCTTCAGGAAGAATTAATTTGGTATTGAAAATTCGGTTCCAGGGTTGGAAAATCGAAATTTTTTAGTACATAAAAGTAGCCATATATGTTCCCCATATTGGTTGTTTGTAAATGAAATCTTTTTATACTTCGGTGAGAGTTAAATTGTTATTAAAAACCAAAAAAATTAAAAATCCATTTTCAGGGTTGGAACATCGACATTTTCTGATTCATAAAAGTAACCATATAATTAGCTATTTTTGATTAATTATACCTACTTTATATATTAGGAAGAAATAAATTGGTATTAAAAACCAAAAAAATCTGAAAGACTAATCTACGTTTGGACAATTAGAACTTTTTGGGCTACATGAAACGAATTTTCGTTTGTTTGTTAATTAAACATATATAATATTTTCGAACGACGTTCAGAGGTATTATAAATAAGAAGAGTCAAACATTTAGCTTCCAAGCCGATAAATTTAAACGTTTTCATACATGTAAAAGTAACTGACAACATATTTTTTTTATTAAACCTACTTTTTGTTTTAGCAAGAAAGAAAGAAAGAAGAATTACATCTGTGAAGGGTATTTAAGATTCGGCACAGCCGAATATAGCACTTTTACTTGTTTTTTTTTTCATTTCTTTTAAATAAACAAATTGACAAATTACTGTTTTAGCACTTGGTTATCTAGGCCCATAGCCTGTTTAAAAAATTTATTTATTGAAATAAACGAAGAGTTCTTTACTTGTTGAAAGATATAAAGAGAATAAAAATATGTAAATAATTTTATGTATGTCAAAAAGAAAAACGTCAACAACGTACACATTGTTCGAGGTTGCCATGAGATTTAATAAAATTACTAGCTAGACATTATGAAATTCAACGCTTTGCCTTGGCTGCCAGTTAGAAAATATTTAAGTGCAGTATAAGAAATTCCAGCTCACTTAAATTCTTTATGTTGATTTCTTTTCTAAAAAAGAATGCTACATATTTTGCAGTTTTCAATAAAAAATGACAATATTTTGGCATTTGGAAGTAGTGAGTTTATTACAAATGAATGTACCATTTCTTACGAAAAATTATTTTTACTGCCTATTTCTCATTGTCGAATAAGTTCTTTCTTTCGTATAAATACATTTGAAACAAAAACAATTTACAAAATTTTGTTTTTGTTTTAAGTATATTTATACGAAAGAAGGAGTTCATTTGACAATGAGAAATAGGCAGTTATATTAAAAATGCGCGCAATTGTAGTTTTTTATGAAAACAGTGATAAAATGTTACATATTTTCAGAAAGAAATCAGTATTAGTTTTAATATATTTTATTTTTTATAACTTTATTTTAATTCAATTTAAGTACATAAACAAGTATACAAATTTTAAATAAATATCATTACGCTTAAACAATTATTTTGAGTAACACTAATGATCGGCTTCTCCTTGGGAAGAAATTTTTTTTTTATAAAAAAATGTCAATTAGTTATTCTGGTTTACTACCAGGATAGCCCCCCCTAGAGCCGACGCTCAATCATACTCACTTGCTAAGTTATTCTGGTGTACCACCAGGACGCCTTAACAAAGCTGTTAATAATATTCATTCAGACTTAATTGAATGTACGAATAAAAAAAATGTATTATACACTCATACCCCGGTTAGCGTCGTTAATTGGAACCGCAAAAACGAGACGCAAACTGAAACGACGCAAACTGAATCACAGTTTTTCATACACTTGTACTAATTTTCATTTAATTCGTTCCGAGACTCATAATATTAGTAAAAAAAAATAATATTTTTCAATGGAAAATACAAATTTTTTATTATTATTTGTATAATAAAAGCTTTTATTAAAATAACAAATAATAATTCACGAAAAACACATAAAAACATAACAAAAATATTAAGATTAAAAATAAGAAATTCATAGTACGTAAATGAAAAATCAAAAGTCTATACCAATATGTTAGTTTTTTCGATTTTTCCCCTGATTTCTGATTTTGTTCTAATCTTATTTGCTTTCTTTTTTGATTAATTTTTCAAAATATTTAGGTTAAACTTCACTTGACCAAATGTAATTTGAAACTACCAACGAAGACAAATTTGTAGACAATGTTTACATACACATTTTCATTATGTAGATGCAGACGGGAATCCCCTTTTTCTATTTTTGCTTATTAACGACGTTAGTCGAAGCCATGACACTTAAACTGAAGCAAAAACGACGCAGCATCGAAAGCAGGGATATTTTAAAAAGACGCAACTTCGAAACGACACAAACCGTGGTATGAGTGTATCCGATTACATTAAAAATGGTTTAGCATAAAATACGCTTAGCAAAAAAAAAACTAAAAAGAATGTACCCTCGAAATTTATGTCGGAATGATCCCGATTATTAACTACAATCACTAAAAAAAACAGGTTAAGGTTGAACAACACCCAACACAATTACGCAATATCAAATTCCATCAGTACTTCTCATTTACTTGTTTTTTATGATAATTTTCTTTCAACGAATACTACAAATTTAGAAAGTTCTAAAACATTAAATGATTTATCTATTCACTCCAAATTAATTAAAAACAAGTAAAAGTGCTATATTCGGCTGTGCCGAATCTTAAATACCCTTCACAGATTTAATTCTTCTTTCTTTCCTTTCTTACCTTTATATTTAAGAAAACGTTTAAATATTTCGGCTAGGAAGCTAAATGCTTGGCTTTTCTTATTTCTAATACCTCTGAACGTGTTTCAAAAATATTAAATATGTTTAATTTAAAACAAAAATTAAAAAAATAGCAAATTATATGGTTACTTTTATGAACAAAAAATTTCGAACCCTGAAATTGGATTTTGAATTCTTTTGGTTTTTAATGCCAATTTAACTGTTCCCGAAAAATACAAGAGATTTCATTCACAAAAAACCAAAATTAGGAACTTATGTGGTTACTTTTATGTACTAAAAAATTTCGATTTTCCAACCCTAGAACCGAATTTTTAATTTTTAAAATTTTTAATACGAATTTAATTTTTAAAACACTAAAAAAACAATATATAGAATTTATGTGGGCACTTTTATGTACCAAAAATATTTCGATTTTCCAACTCTTGAAGTGAACTTTTATTTTTTTTCCAATTCAATTCTTAGTGAGGTGTAAAGCCGTTTTACTTGAAAAAAATTTAAATTTTAGAACTTTTTGGTGACTTTCATGTACCATAAAATATTTCATTTGTCCAACCCTGGAATCGAAATTTAGATTTTTTAGGATTTTAATACCAATTTTGGTCTTCCTGAATTATATACAGTGTTAATTAGTATAAACATCAACGTCAATTGCTATTTTGGTTACTTTTATGCATAAAAAATATTTCAATTTCCCAACTCTGGAAACGAAATTTTATTTATTTTTACCAATTCAACTCTTAATAATGTGGCATGAAATAGTTTTATTTAAGAAAAAATTAAAATTTGTAACCATTTTGGTCACTTTCATATACTACAAAATATTGCACATGTCCAACCCTGGATTCGAAATTATGATTTTTTTGAATTTTTGATACCAATTTTGTTCTTCCGAAAGTATAAAATAGTTTAAGTTAGCAAAAAAAAAACAATGTCAGTTGTCTTTTTGATTACTTTTAAGTATAAAAAAATTATCAATTTCCCACCCCTGGAAGCGAAATTTTTATTTTCAAAATTGTTTTTTACCAATGCAAATCTTCAAGACGTATAAAGCGGTTTATTTAAGGAGAACTTAAAATTTTAAACCATTTTAGTTATTACATGTACAAAATACTGAATGGGTAAAAAATAATAACTTTTACGTTCCCATCCTTGGAAAAAAAAATTATTCTTTAGTTTTTAGACCATTGAGGCTTCCCAAAGCATGAAATAGGTTTAATTTACAAACAACAAAAACAAATTATTGGTTTTTGGTATTACTTTTGCGTCGAGAAATACGTGTAAGCTTCCCAGCTCTGGAAACGTATTTCGTATTTTTCTGAATTTTAATACCAGTCTATTTAAGTTCATTTCCAATCCAACCGTCCAAGAGCGAAGTCCTTAGCTTCTGTGGGGTCTTGGGAAAACCGTACAGACAGGCGGACGTTGCTCAATCGTCATCACTATTCATAAGGATTCAAAATATCTATACTTTATGGGGTCCCATATTGATATCGAAGAAATTACACACGGAATGACAAACCTAGATATACCCTTTCGTTTTTTTAAGGTTTAATAAGAAATCTGGTGGGTTCGACTGCATTTCCAACTTTCTGATTAAACAACTGCCAGTAAACGCTTTAGAAT
This sequence comes from Linnaemya tessellans, assembly GCA_951800035.1. Classification (NCBI taxonomy): domain Eukaryota; kingdom Metazoa; phylum Arthropoda; class Insecta; order Diptera; family Tachinidae; genus Linnaemya; species Linnaemya tessellans. Next base: position 90,591,303 of record OX637532.1, read on the forward strand.
ATCTTTTGATTATTTTCAATAAAAAAAATGTCGAAACTATTTGTATACAGAAGAAACCAAATTAATATTGATTTTTGAGAGTTTATGTATAAGCTAAGAGGTTCTGTTATTTTGGAATTAGGTTAAAGTCTACTGATGATATGGTGTGAGAACCAATGAAATGCAGGCATATAGACATACTTGACCACATAACAAACAAAAGCACTAATTAATATTGATATTAATAATTTGCCACCAATATCTTTACTCTCAAATTTAAGAAAACTTTTTGAAAAAACAAGTAAAAGTGCTATATTCGGCTGAGCCGAATCTTAAATACCCTTCACAGATGTAATTCTTCTTTCTTTCTTTCTTGCCAAAACAGAAAGTAGGTTTAATTAAAAAATCAAAATGATGTTATCGGTTACTTTTATATATAAGAAAACGTTAAAATGTTTCGGCTAGGAAGCTAAATGTTTGGCTTTTCTTATATCTAATACCTATGAACGTCTTTCATATTATATATATTTAATTCACAAACAAAACAAAATATCCGTTTCATGTACCCCAAAAACTTCTTATTGCCCAACCGTAGAATCATCTTTTAGATTTTGTTGGTTTTTAATACTAGTTTACTTCTTTCTGATATATAAAGTAGGTATAATTCATCATAAAAATCAAAAATAACTAAGAATATGTCTACTTTTATGAATCAGAAAATGTCGATTTTACAACCCTGGAACCGAATTTTTAATTTTTTAATATTTACCAATGCAATTCTTAGTGAGGTGTAACATAGTTTTACTTGACAAAAATATTAAAATTTTTAAACTTTTTGGTCACTTTCATGTACCATAAAATATTTCATTTGTCCAACCCTGGAGTCGAAATTTTTTTTTAAGATTTTAATACCAATTTTGTTCTTCCTGAATTATAAAACAGCTTTAATTAGCAAAAAGAAACAACGTCAATTGCCTTTTTAGTTACTTTTATGCAGAATAAATATTTCAATTTCCCAACCCTGGAAAGGAAATTTAAATTTTTTTACCAATGCAACTCTTAATGAGGCATGAAATAGTTTTATTTAAGAAAAACTTAATAATTGTGGGTCATTTTTATGTACCACAAAATATTGCAGTTATCCAACTCTGGAATCTATATTTTGATTTTTTTTTAATTTTTGATATCAATTTTGTTTTTCCTGAACTAAAAAATAGTTTTAATTAGTAAAAAAATAACGTCAATTGCCTTTTTGGTTACTTTTATGTATAAAAATATATTTCAATTTCCCAACCCTGGAAGCGAAATTTAAATTTTTTAAAATTGTCTTCATCAATTCAAATCTTCATGAAGTATGAAGTAGTTTTTTTTAAGAAAAATTCGATTTTTGCAACCATTACATGTACCAAAAAAACTTTAATTTTTCCAACCCTGGAAACAAAATTTTAATTGTTTTTGTTTTTATCAGTGCAACGCTTCTTGAGGTATAAACTAGTTTTATTTAAGAAAAATTTCAAATTATTTAACATTTTGGTAACTTTCATGTACCATAAAATATTCCACTTGTCCATCCCTGGACTCGAAATTTTATTTTTGAATTGTTGATACCAATTTTGTTCTTCCTAACTTATAAGACAGTTTTAGTTAGCAAAAAAAAACAACATCAGTTGCCTGTTTGATTACTTTCATGTATAAAAAAATTCAATTTCACACCCCTGGAAGCAAAATTTGAATTTAAAAATTTTATTTTGACTAAAATCCTTATGACGTATAAAGAGGTTTTGTTAAAGAAAAAAAAATTTTAAAACTTTTACTACATGTACTTACTACAAAATACGGAATAGGCCGAAAAAAAATTTTAAATTTCCCATCCCTGGAAAAAAAATTTATTTTTTTAGTTTTTAATAGACCATTGAGGCTCCCCAAAGCAAGAAATATGTTTAATTTACAAACATTAAAAAAAATAATTGATTTTTGGTATAAATTTTGCGTCGAGAAATAGGTGTAAGCATCCCAGCTCTGGAACCATACTTCGGAACTTTTTGAATTTCAATGGCACTCTATTTAAGTTCATTTCTAATCCAACGGTCCAAGAACAAAGTCTCTAGCTCTTCTGGGGGCTTGGGAAACCGATTTCACCTACAGACGGACATCGCTTTATGGGGTCCCATGTGCATATCGAAGAAATTACTCACGGAATGACAAACCTATATATACCCTTTCACTTTTTTGTGAAGGGTATAATAATTAGAGATAAAATGGACATTGAATTCAATGATACATATATACCAAACTCTCCCTTGTTAAAGTTTCAGAATGATGTAGTGTCTAACCTTTGTAAACGCTAGTCCACGGTAGCCGTTTCTCTAGATGCTGAAAATGCTTTCGATCATGTATTTTATGATGGTATTCTTTTTAAAATGATTGAAATAGGATTTAGTGCAAATACAGTTAACTTTTTCAAAGTTTTTTCTATAATAAGAAACTTTTCATGCAATTTCAAAAAGATTTTACAGATTTGCGAAATGTTAACTGTAGTGTACCACAAGATTCAATTCTGACACCACATCTTTAAAATACTTTTATGTATGACTTTCCTAATATTTTTTCCAGTTCAAAGGGCCTACTTTTACTCGCATAGTGAATCCCCCATGAATGCTTTAAGACAGGTTTCGAACCATCTTCAAGTAGTCAAATAGTTTTATGATGATTGGGGTATTAAAATAAATATTCATAAATGTAAAGCAATTTGTATCAGGAAGGCTTCGAGAAAGTGTAAATACAATGTGGTTCCAGAAAGTAAAGGCTTTCTTTTTTCGTTGATGGAATAGAGATACAATTCGTAAATAATCTAAAATATCTTGGAGTTACTTTTAAAAATCTTTTTAAATATAATAGGCATATCAGAATTATTTTAAAGCAATCAATTAAGATAGTGGCTGCGTTTTCAAAAATTTTTTATAGTAAAAACCTCTCGAAGTTTTTACAAAACTAGTATAAGGCCAATTTTCATATACGGGTCTGGAATATCGTTTAGTGTCTCACCTACTGTCATTAGCGAAATGGAATTGCTTGAGAGAAATATATTAAGGGGTTGTATTCAAAAAAACTTTGAATCATTAAATTATTTGTAAGCGTTAATTCAAAAACAAGTAAAAGTGCTATATTCGGATGTGCCGAATCTTAAATACCCTTCACAGATGTAATTCTTCTTTCTTTCTTTCTTGCTAAAACAGAAAGTAGCTTTAATTAAAATAAAAAACAATTTAAAAAAAAAACAAAATGATGCCAACATTTAAATTTTTTGGTTAGGAAAGCTCTTCTTACTTCTAATACCTCTGAACGTCTTTCAAAAATATTAAATATGTTTAATATACAAACAAAAAGAAAAAATCCGTTTCATCTACCCCAAAAGGTTCTAATTGTCCAACCGTAGAATAGTCTTTTAGATTTTTTTATTTTTTACTACCAATTTATTTCTTCCTGATATATAAAGTAGTTATATCATAAAAATCAAATATAACAAATTATATGGTAACTTCCTGATATATAAAGCAGGTATATCATAAAAATCAAATATAACAAATTATATGGTTACTTTTATGAATCAGAAAATGTCGATATTCCAACCCTGAAATTGGATTTTTAATTATTTTGGTTTTTAATACCTATTTAACTCTTCCCGAAGTATAAAAAAGATTTCATTCACACATAACCAAAATAAGGAACTTATATGACTACTTTTATGTACCAAAAAATTTCGATTTTCCAACCCTGGAACCGAATTTTTAATACCAAATTAATTCTTCCTGAAGTATAAAATAGGTTTAATTCACTAAAAAAGCAAAATTTGGAATTTATGTGGGTACTTTTATGTACCAGAAATATTTCGATTTTCCACCTCTGGAAGCGAATTTTTATTTTTACACTTTCATATACCATAAAATATTTTAATAATGAGGTTCATGCAACTCTTAATAATGAGGTTTATTTAAGAAAAACTTTAATTTGTAACCATTTTGGTCACTTTCATGTACTACAATATATTGCAGTTATATAACCCTAGAATCGAAATTTTGATTTGTTTTAATATTTGATACCAATTTTGTTTTTCCTGAATTAAAAAATAGTTTTAATTAGTAAAAACCCGACTTTAGTTGGCTTTTTAGTTACTAGTTAGAAAATTAAATTTCTCATCCCTGGGTTACTTTGGTTACTTTTATGTATAAAAAATTTCAATTTCCCACCCCTGGTAGTGAAATTTTAATTTCTAAAATTGTTTTTATCAATGCAAATCTTCATGAAGTATAAGGTGATTTTATTTAAGGAAAACTCAAAATTTATAACAATTTTGGTTATTACATGTACTACAAAATATTGCATGTACCAAAAAAAACTTTAATTTTCCCAACCCTGAAAGTGAAATTTTATTTTTTAACAGTGCAAGTCTTGTTGAGGTATAGAAAAGTTTTATTTAAGAAAAATTTTAATTTTTTAACAATTTTGGCCACTGTCATGTACTACAAAATATTGCACTTTCCAACTCTGGATTCGAAATTTTGATTTTTGTTTTAATTTTTGATACCAATTTTGTTTTTCCTAAATTATAAGCCAGTTTTAGGTAACAAAAAAAAATTAGTTGCCTGTTTGATTACTTTCACGCAATTTTCCACCCCTGAAAGCAAAATTTTAATTTAAATTTTTTTTTTGCCAATGCAAATCTTCATGACGTATAAAGACGTTTTGTTAAAGAAAAACTTAAAATTGTTAATAATTTTAATTAATAGACCATTGAGGCTTCCCAAAGCACGAAATAGCTTTAATTAACAAACATTAAAATAAAACAAGTAAAAGTGCTTTATTCGGCTGTGCGGAATCTGAAATACCCTTCACCGATGTAATTCGTCTTTCTTTCTTTCTTGCCAAAACAGAAAGTAGGTTTAATTAAAAAATCAAAATGATGTTATCGGTTACTTTTGTATTTAAGGAAACGTTTAAATTTTTCGGCTAGGAAGCTAAATGTTTGGCTTTTCTTATATCTAATTGCTATGAACGTCTTTCAAAAATATTATATATATTTAATTTACAAACAAAACAAAAAATCCGTTTCATGTACCCCAAAAAGTTTTTATTGTCCAACCGTGGAATCGTCTTTTGGATTTTGTTGGTTTTTAATACCAGTTTACTTCTTTCTGATATATAAAGTAGGTATAATCCATCATAAAAATCAAAAATAACAAATAATATGGCTCCTTTTATGAATCAGAAAATGTCGATTTTACAACCCTGGAAACGAAATTTAAATTTTTTCACCAATGCAACTCTTAATGAGGCATGAAATTGTTTTATTTCAAAAAACTTAATATTTGTAACCATTTAGGTCATTTTTATGTACCACAAAATATTGCAGTTATCCAACTCTGGAATCTAAATTTTAGATTTTTTTTTTAATATTGATATCAATTTTGTTTTTCCTGATCTAAAAAATAGTTTTAATTAGTAAAAAAATAAGGCCAATTGCCTTTTTGGTTACTTTTATGTATAAAAAAAAATTTCAATTTCCCAACCCTGGAAGCGAAATTTAAATTTTTTTAAATTTTCTTTATCAATGCAAATCTTCATGAGGTATAAAGCAGAGCAGACATTCAAGACAATGACAAAATAAACAAGCGAACTATAACATCAGATATAGCACGAATATTCGATCCGTTAGGAATCGCCGGACCTGTCGTCGTCGCTGCTAAAATATTCATACAATAACTGTGGCAATTACAACTTGCATGGGACGAACCGCTTCCAGCATATCTTAACAACCAATGGGTACTGTTTCGTCAAAATTTAACCCACCTTAACAATATAAGTACCAAAAGGCACATTTTTGATGGTCAGATTTCAACGGATACACAGATACACACTTTTGTAGATGCTTCGGAAAAGGCGTACGGCGCCACAGTATACATACGGTCCAAGCTACAAGATGGACGACTAGTGGTCAGACTTCTATGCGCCAAATCTCGGATTGCCCCTATAAAAAAGGTAACTCTTCCAAGACTAGAACTATGCGCAGCGCTTCTGGGAGCTCAACTTACCACAAGAGTAAAAAAAGAATTACGAGCTGAAAACATGCCTACATATCTATGGTCAGACTCTGATATAGTACTGCATTGGATCAATGCAACATCATCCTCTCTTCGTACCTTTGTCGCAAATAGAGTAAGTAAAATTCAGGAGCAAACCATAAGTAGTCAATGGCGACACGTCAGTTCTAAGCAAAACCCGGCCGACCTCATCTCAAGAGGTTTGAGTCCAGAAAAATTATCACAATGTACCCTTTGGTTTTTTGGGCCAATGTTTTTACACGGCAACGAGAGTCAAAGGCCAAAGGAGTTCAACAAAACTCGGAAACCATCCTCCACTGAAGAATTCAACCCAAATGCAGTCATTTCCGTATCGGCAATTTCAACCTCATTGGAAGACATTATATATAAAATCAACAACCACAACTCATTCAAGACACTTCAAAGAGTAGTAGCATACATGCAACGCTTCATCCAAAACACCATTTTGGAGAAGACCGAACGAGCGACTAACAATGCACTAAAATCGTTAGAACTCACTTCAGCTAAGTATCTTATAGTCAGAGCTATGCAAATTTCAGACTTCAAAAATGAAATAAATGCGTTGAAAAAGGGTTAGAAGCTCGATAAGGCAAGTCCTATATGTGGATTATCACCTTTTCTGGACGAAAATAATATACTACGCGTCGGCGGAAGGTTGAAGGCTTCAAACATCTCATACGATGCTAAACACCCAATAGTTCTTCCCTACAACGATCCAATCTCTAAATTAATAACGAGAATGTTACACAACGATAACCATCACTGCGGCCCACAAACACAACTATCCATCTCCAGGCAACAATTTTGGATAATAAAAGGAAAGTCAATTGCCAGAAACATTGTTCAAACCTGCATCCGTTGTACCAGGTCAAAGCCTAGGCTAATGCAACAAGTCATGGGAGATCTCCCGGCCTCCAGAGTGACTCCTACTCGGCCATTTATAAATTCAGGCGTTGATTACGGTGGTCCACTATGGCTACATTACAAACTAAGAGGTAAGAGACCTCACAAGGGCTACATTGCAGTTTTCGTGTGCTTCTCAACAAGAGCAGTACATTTAGAAGTAGTAACTGACCTCACTACAGAAGCATTTATTGGAGCACTCAAGAGGTTCATCGGCCGCCGTGGACGTTGTCAAACCATCTATTCAGATAACGCTACGAACTTCTTTGGGGCACGGAATCAGCTCGAAGAATTAAACATCGAGATATTTGCCAAACCTTCACAAGAAGCAATAATTCGATCTTGCAGTAACAACGAAATAGAGTTCAAGTTCATACCTCCTAAGGCACCACATTTCGGTGGGTTATGAGAGGCAGCGGTAAAGTCAGCCAAACAGTTACTTTTACGCAGTATATCAACGGCTTCGCTAACGCATGAAGAACTAGAAACAGTCATCATTGAAATTGAGGCCATTCTGAACTCACGGCCCCTTACGCCTTTATCAAGTGATCCAAACGATTTACCCGCTTTAACTCCCGGCCATTTCTTAATCGGGGAACCACTGACGGCACAAATCGACTCTCAATTGCTTAATCTTACCTGCTCATTGAAAAAAAGATGGAATCTTGTGTCGCAGCTTAAACACGAGTTTTGGAAAAGATGGTCATTGGAACATCAAGAAAAACAGAAATGGAAGACATCTTCTCAAAATGCGAAAGAAGGAAATTTAGTCATAATAAAGGAGGACAATTTGCCCATAATGGAATGGCCACTGGGTAGAATCTTGAAAACTTATAAGGGAACTGACGGCAAGGTCAGGGTAGCAGATGTAAAAACAACCTCCGGAATAAAGAAAAGACCAATTCATAGATTAGCACCACTACTGCAGCAGGAAGAATTGCCAACACATGAAGTGACCAAGCTCACAAGCCCGATAGCAATTGATGAAACAGCCAGTCCACCATCAAAAAAATCTAGGCCTATGTCCACTTCAATGCTACTTACTATAATAACAACGCTATTTTTAATTCCAGCAGCAATGAGTAGCAATGTCAAAATAACCAACTTTCATGATAACCCAGGACTATACTTTGAGGGAATTGGAAATGTAAAACTGGTAACGGCTAAATGAACATTACTGATATACTATGACTTAGCACCATTTACTGCCGAGCTGAAGGCTTTCCAGTCAGGAATAACTACCCTACAACAGCTCTGTGCGCCTATTAAACATCAACTGTCTTGCAACATTTTGACAAACAACTTCAATCAAATAAAAAATGAATTGATTCAAGAGAACGAGCTATTCTCCAGCAGTAGAGTAAAAAGGGGAGCCTTCAACATTATTGGAAATGTTGCACGATCTTTTTTTGGCGTTCTTGATTCCGCATATGCAAACGAAATGTCAACCACCATCAAGAATGCTATGAGAGAATCAAACTATTTGTTTCAACTGCTTAAAAATCCAACATCCATTATTGATTCAACCATTAATATCATCAAGCAAGACGAACAAGGTACTCAAAAACAAATAATGGATATAATTGACAAGGTCAATGAAGAAGAGAATGCAATAGCTAAGCAGGTTGACCAAACCAACCAAATGCAATTAATCTCATTTCTAGCTAACCAGTTGACGTTGACAGCAATAAAGTTACAAGGAGTATTGATGTACTAACTATTACCCACCAGAGAAAAATTAGTCCACTTTTATTGTCCCCAGCACAACTGAAGAACGAACTAAGGGTAATAAAGGCTCATCTTCCAACAAGCCGAATACTTCCAATTGAAGACGACAGTTTAATCCAACTATACAAATTAATGAAGGTCAAAGGAGCGGTAACAAAAAATGAAGTAATTTTCGCAGTAATGTTACCTTTAGTCGACCATCAATATTTAGAACTCTTCAACATAATTCCACTACCGACCATAAGAGACAATAATTTAATATCAATCAACTCAAAGGAATCATTTCTTGCCATAAACCCCCATAGAGACAAATACCATCCATTCACAACCCATGAGATATCAAACTGCATAACGCCCAAAAGTGATGTGTACATATGCAATAATAAACAGTTCAAACTTAGGAAGAATGAGGGAAGTGATTCCTGTGAAATTAACATTTTTAACAGCCGGCAAACAACTGAATGCAAGCTCATTCGGTTGGCAGGCAACTCCACATGGACACAACTAAAATATCCAAATAAATGGATCTTCGCTACTACCGCAAAACTAGAGATATCAGCCGTTTGCGGTGCTGAACATGCTCAATATACAACAAATGGCACCGGAATAATAGAGATCGAAGCTAGCTGCACACTCAAAGGCACCATTATCACAACCCAAGGCCATTTTGGTTTATCTAATACTCTACACACATCATATGCTCAACTACAGCCCATGGATCAAATTAGTACACCACAAGAGATGACTACCCTTTTCAACACATCCAACAACCAGATTGAAATTCATCAAAGGCAACTAAACTCACTGAAAAAACAACTAAACGAACCAACCGTTGTTCACATTCCGGCACTCATCAAATCCAATAGTTTTCACCATCATACAGTCAGTTATGCTGCACTTGTAATTTCCGTATTAGTCGCCATCTTAATCATCAACACTTATTTCACCCAGAAAAAGAACAGCAATTACACATGCAACCAAACCACTCAGCCAACTCCACAACCACGAGCTATCAACATGGATGTTGGAGATTCTTGAGGTCAACCTTATAGCACCATCGACTATTGGTCAATGCGGGGGAGAATGTTGACACTTAGTGCAACATCTTATTGTATTCTATAAAATGTAATTTAATGTATAAATAATAAATTATAAAATGTAATTTAATGTATAAATAATAAATTTTGCTAAGCACTGTAATTCAACATATTTCAATTATTACTAAATATGCTAAACGGCAATTTTATTTTAACACATAAGGTAGGTCATTTAATTTCCACAATAAATTCATGTCATTGAAATTGTCATTGTTTGTTTAAATACAATAATTAAAATTAAGTCATTTCCTCGTTGACCAATAGTTGATCCAGCATTTTATTTTGTTATTATAAGTTAATGCAAGGAATTTATTATTAAGTTAACTTAAGGAATTTATTAAATTAATTTAGTATAAAAACCAGAATTAAAATAAAGGATATATCAATCTTCTTAAGGCATTTAAGGTGTTTTATTGATTGAGCTTCACTACGGTTTTTCAAGTTCAAGTGCTTGAAGGACATCCCGGCAAACAAAATAGTATCAATACAAGTTTATGTGCTTGAATCAGAAGTCGGCGGCGGGTTGCACGTGAGAATAAAATTTACTTTTGAGAGTCACACACATGCTTTTACTGAGTACATATAGTTACTCTCATTCTCGTACGAACCATCAATGGAGATGTTGTTATTGTCGTTGTTGTATGTTTATGAAAAAATACCTTGCTGTTGTTGTTATTGTCGTTGTTGTGTTTATGAAAAAAGTGTATGGAGAAAAATTTTATTTTCTCTCACCCATCAAACTTAAAATGAAGATGTATGTGTTTGCCGATACCTGGCTTGAATTGAAATCACTATTGCCACAATCATTCATTCTACAGAAGCTTGATGTGCAATGTTTTGACATATGGTCACTCTTGAAGCAGTTAACACAGAGTTTTTGTTGCTGTATCCACTTCAGTCGATTAGGTACTGACATCGATAAAAATTTGTTGCAATAGTATAATTGATGGAATCCATTGCTACATAGTTTGCAATCGTTGTTTTCCTTGGGAGTAACTGCTGCTGCTAAAGTTCTCTTTGACGTGGCTTGTATTCGTCCGACTGCTTCTAATGATTGGAACCTGCTTTCCAAGAAGCTCAACAGTTCTTCTAATGTTGGCAATGATCGTGGTAGTTGTATTGATTGCTCGTATAATAAGTGTGTGCCATGATCCAGTTTTTTTTTAATACATTAACTAACATCGGGTCCCATGTTGATGTGTTGATATTCAAATTATTTAGTGCTAAGATGCACTCTCGTGTTGTGTCATGTAATCCTTTTATGGCTACAGCAGAGGGATTATCAGCTATTTTTGGTTGGCCCAGTAGTCTATTTATGATGTTATTTGTTAATATCCGTGGATTACTGAAGCGATCTTGAAGTATTTTCCACGCTGTTTCATAGTTGGTTTCGGTTAAGGCTAAATTTTGTATTAGCCTAGCTGCCTCACCTGTGGTGTTTGTTTTCAAAAACCACATTTTTTGTATGGCGGGCATAGCTTTTTTGTGAATCATTTCATTGAACATATCAAAAAATGGTTGCCAACTCAGATAGTCCCCATTGAATTTCGGTATCGAAACCATTGGAAGAGGCAGTGGGCTAAGTATAGCTAAATTGCTTCCCACTTGTGGTTCGTCATTTATAAGCTGTTTGTGTTGATCTCTGAGCACAGCGAGTTTAACTAGATGTTGGTGAACTGCGTCTTCTAGGTTATTGTGGTCATCTGGATGTAAACCTTGGCTTGATGGATCTTCGATTTGTTGCCACACGTCGTCATACAAAGTTTGGATTTGAGAACATAACTTTTTTATAGTCTCTGATTTTAGTTCATAAAATTGTTTTGGCTGCTCTTCTGTTAATGTTTCCAAACCCTGTAACAAACGTGTTAGCGGTGTCATGCGTGCCGTTATTAACCTGGCTAGTCCTTTACCTTGAGGTGACAATAACTCAGGACCAGATGGATTAGTTGACGAAAGTTCTAATGTCTCTTTTCTGATTGCTGGTAATGGTTTGACGCTGAGCTTGTTAATTTGAGACGTAAGATACTCAATTGTCTCACTGTATATTTCACTTATGGATTTGTGCAGGTTTTGGAAAATATATGGATCGCTGACTGATAGCGTATTATCTCTTCTAATCTGTAGAAGTCTAGCGTTCGCCGATCTTGGGGAGCCTTCTTGATGTTTGAAATAATTCTTTCTATCTCAGTGGCTTTCGCTTGCTGCTGAAACATAAGACTCTCTAAATTTGCCATATTAGGTTGCCTTCTTTTAAGTTGATGATTTGAAGAGAATAGACAAGGGGTATCCCAATATTAGGCATCCCGCGATAGAAATGTTGAAGAGATGTGAGATGGTTTGACTAAAACTGCTGTGGTTTATAGCCTTTAGCGTTCGAATTTGTTGATGTTGAATTGTTCAATAAGGACTGGCTGCCGTTGTAAATTGTTGTATATGGACTGGCTGTCCTGTTAAATTGTTGCGTGTGTTTTTAATTTTCAAAACTCCTTACCACTGGTGGGGGGAAGCTTTGTAAATTATGAAAATCTAGGGGTCACCCTGGAAGCGAAATTTTAATATATATATTTTTTTTTATCAGTGCAACGCTTCATGAGGTATAAAGTAGTTTTATTTAGGAAAAATTTAAACTTTTTAACCATTTTGGACACTTTCATGTACTATATTACACTTGTCCAACCCTGGATTCAAAATTTAAATTTTTTTTTTGAATTTTTATTCCCTTCACAAAAAAGTGAAAGTTTATACAAAGGTTTGTCATTCCGTGTGTAATTTCTTCGATATTCACATGGGACCCCATAAAGTATATATATTCTGGATCCTTATGAATAGCGATGACGATTGAGCGATGTCCGTCTGTCCTTCTGTCTGTACGTGAAATCGAGTTTCCCAAGCCCCCAGAATAGCTAGAGACTTCGTTCTTGGGCCGTTGGATTAGAAATGAACTTAAATAGAGTGGTATTGAAATTCAGAAAGATCCGAAGTACGGTTCCAGAGCTGGGAAGCTTGCACCTATTTTTCGACGCAAAATTTATACCAAAAATCACTTATTTTTTTACTGTTTGTAAATTGAACCTATTTCGTGCTTTGGGAACTCTCAATGGTCTATTAAAAACTAAAAAAAATTTTCCAGGGATGGGAAATTAGAAATTTTTTTTACGACCCATTCCGTATATTTTTTAAGTATTTTAAACAAAACTTCTTTATAGTACGTGATGGAGATTTGCATTGGTCAAAAAAAAAAAATTTAAATTAAAATTTTGCTTCCAGGGGTGGGAAATTTAATTTTTTCTTTATACGTGAAAGTAATCAAACAGGCAATTGATGTTGTTTTTGTTTTCAATCCAACGGTCCAAGAACGAAGTCTCTAGCTCTTCTGGGGCTTGGGAAACCCGATTTCACGTACAAACGGACATCGCTCAATCGTCATCGCTATTTATAAGGATCCAGAATATATATACTTTATGGGGTCCCATGTGAATATCGAAGAAATTACACACGGAATGACAGACCTATATATACCCATTCACTTTTTTCTGAAGGGTATAAAAACTGACATCGTTAAAAAAGGATCAATAAATTTTAACTTTAACAGCACAAATACATATCTCGCCTATTTCATTGTGTAGCAAGGCGTTTTTAATTTTACTCTGAAAACAAACTTCAAAAATCCTTATTAAATTTAATAAGGATAGAATGGGACTACTTTGTATATATTATACCATGGTATAGAGTATCAAATATTATTTCGGAGTGAAAATTATCGCATATAATTTTAAAACCCCTGCAGGATCAAAATTGGATATAAAATCAAAAGTGATTTCAAGCCATTTGAATTTCAGAACATGCCTGTATACAATTTTTCAAGAATTCTACTTAGCTTGGGGGTTACACGATCAAGTCATGCCTTTCTAGTTTTAATACACTCACACATTTTTTTTTTTAGTGCATGTATACTTTTTAAATTTGATACGAACTTGCTTAAAAATTTGCTTCCCAACAGAGTGTTTAAATTTTCAGGCAAGAAAACATCTGATAGCATTTTTAATGAGCAAATTTGTAGCTTTTCTTCTCGAATGTTCTGCCATAAAAATTTTGTGTGTTTGTTTTGTTCATTGAAAATAATAATTAAACTGAAATAAGATCATTATAAAAATTATAATTAATCGACGACATCTTGAAAACAAATTTGCTTTAAAATTGCGTGCCACCTACATACGTCACAGCTTTAAAGTTTTGTGAATTTTGGCAATCAGTATGTGTGAAAAACTTAAAAGCAAAAATTTAACGTGTGGCCAAAGCGCAAGGGGCAACGTTTTAAAAAATTAAACAAATTGATGATTGTCATTTAAATTTTTTCAGAACATGCCCATATACAATTTTCCCAAGAATTTCTCTTTAGAAGCAACCATGGTACCAGGGCAGTGTTAAGAATGTAAACAATTTTTTGCTCTTATTGGATATTTGTTTGTTGTGAGTTTGCACTGTCAAAGATTGCCTTTGGCGTCTTCAATAAAAGTTTGGTCATTTAAATTGATAACTTGCGTATTTGAAAGTTTTTGATAACTACTAACTTTAAGACTATTAAGTTATTGTGCAGACGCAAGTAAATATTTTTTTGTTGTAATTTGCCTGGGAGACCATTTTTTAACAGCCTTTCTTTTAAGAATTTTCGACGTCGATCACTGGATTGATGTTTTAAATTCCATATATATAATATAGGATGCTAGTGCTGCTATATCAATAGCATTAAAAAAAGTGACAATGGCCATCGGCTTGTTCTAGTTTGTCCATATTATCTACTCCCCCTTTTTTTTATTATAATTCATTATAATTTCCGGTTTTGCACAAGTATTGGGTTCAACATTAGGTTCGGCGTGCATAGTAGATAACATAATAACTGCCTTTTTCTTTTTTGGCACATGGGAACATAAAATCGTCTCTTTACTAAAAGCAAAATTTGTAATATATAACGATCTGAAATATATTTCAAACAATTATAAAAAATTTATAACCAGATTAAGTTTATCAATCAATGAAATGTTGTATTCAATCCAGTTTTAAATTTTTAGAATAATACTAATAATAGTTGTGTTTTTTTACTCTACTTTGGGATCCCTCGGGATCCCAATTTGCACGAAAAGCGTTTCCGTACTTTTAATTTGTGTAAATGAGGGTGGTTTTGAGAGAATAAGATTCTTCTCGCACGAAACAGCCCGTACTTTTTCTTCGGGCTAGTTTGGGCAAGTAAATAAACAAACAGCTGTTTGAAAAATAAACAACATCAAAGAAAAATTAAATTGACAAAAAAACATAAAAAAATTGGAAAGTTGTTGCAAAAAAGATTTAAAAACCATTTACCATTTTTTAGTAACCTGTATGTTCCTGGAGAGACACTTATAGTAAGTGTAGGATCCATTTTTTATTATTATTTTTAAAATGCCGCGAAAAGTTTGTGTGGCTGACTAAACAATTTGACGTTCTTTTTTGTATTGACAATTTGGCTTTTTGTGTTCGCGTACTTTTGTGCAATTTTGTTTCTTTGTGAGAGAAATTTATTCTTACTCTCATTTACACGAACTTTACCCAAAAAGTAAAAAAACACAACTAATGTGTTATTTTTTGGCGCACACATAAGGCTTAATATTATTTATGTTCAGAGCTTTCTTTTTTTATGCTTTTCACAACAGGGATGGAAAATGACTATTTTGATTTTGTACCAACTAAATACATATGACAATAAAAAATATTTTTACAAATTCACAAGGATATAACAAAACATTTTAGACCCACAAATTTTATTTAAAAAAAATTTTTTAATATACACATTTTGTTATTATAGAAACAATCAAATATATTCATTGCAAATTCATACTCATAGAAATAAAGAATACATAGACAAGAATAGTCCCACTCAGTTCAAAGGAGATGGATGTTCTAAGACAAGTCTAGATGATCAAATGGTGGTTGATCAGTTCTGAGATTATGAGATTAACACAAAACTCGGAAGTAATTAGACCCATGTTTAGAAAGTAACTAACTGTTGTTAGTTACCAAGTTGCCAAGTTAGGCTATTTTCTATTTTGACAGGCAGCAATAAACAAATATAGTGTTGCCATTATATATATATATATATATATATATATATATATATATATATATATATATATATATATATATAAATTGGAAAAATAAGAACAACAACGTTTTTTTTAATATTAAACATAAAAGAACATTACAAATATACAATATAGAAATAAATTTATGTGTTTTTATAGTTTTTCGTGATATTATTACATTTTTTATCAATAACTTTAATTTTGTTCATTATAATATATGTATATATTCGGCATCCCTGTTGTTATGTTGTTGCTGTCTTCAAAATAATTATGAAGCTGACTTCATAGCAGCATTTGAAGTTGGCTGCATTTGAAGCCGTGAAGTTGTGAAGTCCGCTCTCGTCTATGTGTTTAGAACCAGAGTTGCCGTTTTTGGTAGTTTCCTACCAAATTTGGTACTTTTGAAATGCGTTGGTAGGTTGGTAGGTTGTGTCGTGAATTTGGTAGTTTTTTTCAATTTCAGTTTTAATATTTTTTTCACGCTAATCAGCTCTCATCCATGCATGATTTTTAATAATCAGCTTTCATCTATGATTGCTTTTTGATTTTTAGTCATCAGTTTTTGTATGCATCATAGAGGCGACAGTAATAACAAGTGGCAACAAGTGAATAATATTATGACGTGCAAGGGAATGATAAATAAGACTGATTCGCACTATATACATATGGTCAGCAAAAAGAGACTTTAAAAAATAAACCTTTTTCCAAATAAACATTTAAGATTTTTACTTTTATTAATTTATAATGTTTGCTTAAGCAAAAGGTCAATTATTTTTTAATTTTTATATAAAAATTATGTTTTTATTCCAATATTTCGCCACTTCTTTGTGTAGCTTCTTCAGGGATATATAAAATTGTGTAATTTGATATAAAAATTAAAAAATAATTGACCTTTCGTTTCAATAAACATTATAAATTAATATAAAATAAGGTCGAAGAATTTTATAATATAAATTTTTACTTTTACTAATGAAGTCTTATTTATTTTTTTACTTAAAATATTGTTTCTTTTACAAATGAATTGTTATTTATTTTTATAAACATTGTTATGTATGAACTTGTTTTGTTTTTTTTTAATAAAGTTTATTTTTTTTATAACTGCTTATTTTATTTTTTGGTAGGTAAACATGCCATTTGGTAGTTTTTGAAATTAAATTTGGTAGGAAAAAAAAATTTTGAGTGGCAACCCTGTTTAGAACTTAAGATGACATTGAAAACATGTTAGTTGCGAAAAAGCGTCATACTAATAGCAAGACTGTCTCGAAAATTAGTTATACTTTATCAGTTACTCTGATCGAGTAGAGGAGTAAAAAAAGACTCCAAAATTTCAATAATGCTGGCTCGAATATTGTCATACAGTAAATTAATTATTATAAATCATAAAAAATATTTTACTTTTAACTGATTATTTAAAAAATGTCTGTATACATTTTTCAAATAAGCTTATAACAAACGTAAAATAATTTTTATGGATTAGTATGATTATAGATTGATTGAGATATATAAATTGTACCAAGTAATTCGCGGTAGTACCATGGTACCACTAAGGTCGGAAATGTACCATAAAAAGTACAATTGTAGCATGTTTTCCATTTCTGTTTCACTAATGTTCTGACATTCAAAACTTTATTACACAAACAAAAACACCTATGTTGTTGTATTGTTGTAGTTGTAGCCCTTACGCTGCCACCTGGTTTAATTACGCCATACATGGTAAATTTATCATGGTATAATAAAACAAAGTACTTCCACTGTCAGTTATTAAATTTAACATAATTTTCTGACAATTTTAAGGATTCTGACATTCCCAAAAAAATTAAGTTATCATACTATTTTAAGTTACCCGTTTTTTTTCTTTTGATTTGAGTTGTTAAAATTTTTAATTGCATCGATGTCATAATTAATAATAATTAAAATCCGTTTGCCAATTAATTTATTATAAAAATCTTGTCGTGAATCTTGAATAAACATATTTTTTGTTAAATTGTCCTATTGATCAATGTAACGGTTTCAATGTTTTTGGTCCAATGCAAAGCAACACAATGGCTTTTTATACCCTTCACAAAAAAGTGAAAGGGTATATATAGGTTTTTCATTCCGTGTGTAATTTCTTCGATATTAATATGGGACCCCATAAAGAATATCAGTTAACGAATATGTCGATATACTTTTCGTTAACTGTATGGAATGTTTATTATTTTAATTTTACTTTGTTGCTAAGTTGATTTTTTTATTGAATTATTATTATAGCGAGTAATTGTAAAAAATTAAGCAAATGTAAACCGTTACGGTACTCTTTACGGTTGAGACTCCAATAAACTCTCCAATTATTATTTTCCTATTCATTCGTATTCTCATACTCAGCCTAATTATTATTTCGAGTAATTGCAAAAGAATTAAGTAAATGTAAACCGTTGCAGTACTCTTTGAAACTGAAATTTCATTTATTAAAACAGAATACTGTTTAATTAATAATTCTGATCTTAATTGAATTGCTCATACGTTTAATAAAAATATTCCTTAAACTTGAAAATAAAAACTTGGAAATAAAAAAATTCAACTATGTAAAATCTTTAAATGATTCTGTTTAAAGTTGAAAATTTTAAAAGTCAAAAAGGACAATTAGAAAATAAAATCAAAAACAATAAGAAATTAAATATTAAGAACTGTAATAACATGTTAAAATTTTATTAAATGAATTTTAGAACAGAATGTTTGTTTAATAAAAGTTTTCACATAGTAGAATCAAAACTATTTTAAATTTCAAAGTAAAAAATTTAAAACACGCAAAACAAAATAACTATAAGATGACATTAAAATTTTAAGGAGCTAAAATCAGATATTGAATATTTAAAATGCTACATAGTAGAAAATAATAAAAAGCATTTTAAAACGTAAAAAACAAAAACTTAACATTTTCATAAGTAAAGCTCATTAAAGTAGATCTCTCTTTAACACAAAAATTAATAAATAGACAATTATTTAAGTGCTTTTCCAAAAAGAAACAGAAAGTTTAAGTTTAATTAACAAAAGAATAAAAACATAATATAAAAGCCAATGCGACGATTGAACAGAAAGATAAATTAAACTATTAAAACTTAATTTTGTATTAAAATAAAAATACAATATCTAAGAAAATATTTAGAAATATTTTTGTAAACTAGGAACTTACTTTCACTTTAAATAATAAAATAAAGTCAATTTAAAATATATGCTGTTTGACTTTCCTTGGAAAAAAGTATTCCTTATTAATTTATATATTCTGGATCCTTATGTATAGCGATGACGATTGAGCGATGTGCATCTGTCCGTCGGTCTGTACGTAACGGGGGGTTTTCCCAAGCCCCCAGAAGAGCTAGACACTTCGGACCATTGGATTGGAAATGAACTTAAATAGAGTGGTATTGAAATTCAGAAAGATCCGATGTACGGTTCCAGAGCTGGGAAGCTTACACCTATTTCTCGACGCAAAATTTATACAAAAAATCAATTATTTTTTTAATGTTTGTAAATTAAACCTATTTCGTGGCTTGGGAAGCCTCAATGGTCTATTAAAAACTAAATAATAAATTTTTTTTTTCGGCCCATTCCGTATTTTGTAGTACATATAGTAACTAAAATGGTTAAAAATTTCAAGTTTTTCTTTAACAAAACCTCGTTATACGTCATGAAGATTTGCATTGATCAAAAACAAATTTTTTAAATTCAAATTTTGCTTCCAGGAATGGGAAATTGCATTTTTTTTACGTGAAAGTAATCAAACAGGCAACTAATGTTGCTAACTAAAACTGTCTTATAATTTAGGAAGAACAAAATTGGTATCAAAAATAAAAAAAAAATAAAAATTTCGAGTCCAGGGTTGGACAAGTGAAATATTTTGTAGAACATGAAAGTGGCCAAAATGTTTAAAAAATTTAAATTTTTCTTAAATAAAACTACCTTATACCTCAAGAAGATTAGCACTGATAAAAAATAAAAAAATATTTTCGCTTCCAGGGTTGGGAAAATGAAATTTTTTTTTGGTACATGCAATATTTTTTAGTACATGTAATAATCAAAATTGTTATAAATTTTGAGTTTCACTTAAATAAAGTCACTTTATATTTTATAAAGATTTGCATTGATAAAAAAATTTTTACAATTAAAATGTCGCTTTCAGGGTTGGGAAATTGAAATTTTTTATACATAAAAGTAACCAAAATGGTTAAAAATTTAAAATGATCCTTCAATATAACTAGATACTTTATACCTCATGAAGAGTCGCATTTATAAATAAGCAAAAAAAATTTAACTTGTAAAAATGGATGTGAGAACTTCTCATATTCAATTTTGGTTAAAAACATTGGTTAAATAGTTGATATTCCTACTAACTAGCACCACTTGAAACAGTGGAAAAATTGAACAAAGAACGCTGACGAGATGGCGTAGCGGCCTCGAAATCTTATGTATGAATTTCTATTTTACGCACGCGCACTTGTTTACATGTTCATTGCAAATTGTTAACTAAAATGCAATTCCTTGAACATATGTAAATAACAAAAAGCTTTAGATATCAGCAGCCGATGGCTCTGGAACAAGCGAAAGAGATATATGAAATATTGGGAATATTAATCGTCAGGGTTGGGGAATTTCGTACTAACCAAAAAGTAATAACTTGTAAAAATGGATGTGAGAACTTCTCGTATTCAATTTTCGTTAAAAACATTGGTTAAACAGTTGATATTCCTACTAACTAGCACCACTTGAAACAGTGGAAAAATTGAACAAAGAGCGCTGATGAGATGGCGTAGCGGCCTCGAAATCAGTACTGATCCGTGCTGCTGGTTTAATGACTATGAAAAATATTCTTAATATTCCACTCTAAAAAATATATAGAATGTAATCACGTTCATTTATTAAAACAAAAATAAAAAATAATTTGCAGTTTCGCAGATTTGAAGTTATAGCCTGTTGAGAAAATTAACATCCTGTAATACAATTTACATAAATAAAGGTTCATAATTAAAATAGAAATGCATACATAATTTAAAACATTGCTAGGGCATGAGTTAAATGCGTTATTTATTATTCTTCCTTATAATAAGAATAAAACAACTAAATTTATTTAAACCGATCTTAAGACTATTTTTACAAAATATTTAAAATCTAATATAAACTTAGTAACGTCAGTATTTTTATGCTTACGTTACTGTTTAGCAAAATGTGGGAAAATAAAAGGTGTAACTTGAGGTAAGCAACGTAAGTATTTTATGCTTACGTTGCTGTCTAGCAAAATGTAGGAATAAAACTTTAGGGTTTCCCTACACTTTGCCAGTCATTGTAATTATTTTGGGTATCAGGATGTGACTCCTCCACCCTTAGTCTAAAACACTCCTGGGCTTTAGTATGTACATATGTAAGTATAAATTTAATTTTAATTGACAAATTTCTGTAGTCTTATGATAAGCCATACTTTTCCTTTATTCTTTATAGTTCAAAATCTTCCGTTTCTGGCTTGTTCCTAATTTTAATTTTGTTTACTATAACACTCTTTCTACTTTTTATTATTAAAATTAATATAATTACGATTACAAGCACAAATACTTTTTATTCCATAGGAATATTTTTGTGGACTTTCAATTCCTCTATTTCTTTTACACTCTCAAAGTTTCTTAGTTCTATTTGCTTCAAATTAATTGGTGTTATATTAGAAATTGAAAAGTTGTTATTCGGGTAAAAATATCTGTCCTGAAGAGCTATTCTATTATTTTTGAAGTTTTGGCTGTTAATTTTCAGTGCGTAATCATAAAAGAAAAGCAAATAATTTTTATTAATTCTTAGCTTTCGATCATCACAGTCCTGTATAATTTCTAAGTCGTTGGGATTTTTTATTAAAATCATATCGTCTTCAAACGTTTCAATGTCGGTTGCACTATTATACTTAAAATTACAGTTGTTCAACAAAATGCAGTGTTTACTATGCTTTAAATTTTTGAGATAAACATTCTCCCCGTAAGTAAAAACATGGTGGTCAATTTCAATAACATAGCTATTTGGCTCATTAATTTCCATATAATGTTTATTTGGTAATGGTGTAATAATGTTTAGTTCAGTTTGAATGTAGTCAATTGGAATTTTTATTGCAATAATCAGAATTCCGTCTTTGTAGTTTAAAACGTCAGCTTTCATGGATTTTAATATAAATAAATCGATTTCGAATGTATCAATTTCTTCTGATGTTAAGGTACTTGGGTGAACAATGTGATTCCTAGCAGAAGCAATGTTGTCCTGAATATGTTCAATTTTTCCTTTGAGGTAATTGAGTTTGAACATATGGTCTGTACATAGAAGTCTTTGAATAATTTCGCTCTGTCTATTCTTAAAACTTGTGAAAGCATTTCTAATATTTGTTCTGTCCTCTTCTACAGCTGATTTTAAAATTTGGACCGATTCGTTAAACTTTGTGTCATATTGTATTATGATTGTTCTCATCTATTACACTAGGATGCTCAAGGATCTCTTGACGATCATCATCATCCATAACTCCAGCCAGCCATTTATAAGCATGACCAACGAAGTTAAACAGTCCCCTTTTTCTCATTAGTTCCGTCGGAGTGATTGATTTCAATTTAGATTTTATAATTTATATTTCTGTTTCGATCATTTTTTATATTATTCTCGACCTGATTTAAAATCTGATATAATTGCTTGGTATCAACGAAGTGCAATACTGTAATCGTTTGGTTTATCACCTCAACTTTCCCTACCTTAATTTGTGGTGGAAGGGGTTTCAGTTATTTTGAACTTATTTTTTGTTGTTTGCTTTTATTGACCTTTTCTTATATATGTATTTTAGAATGATTGAGCTCGAGGTCGTTTTTGTAAAAATCGTTATAATTTTTCTATTTTATTCGATATTTCGTCAACAATTTGTTGACATCATCAGGAATAACAATCGAAAATTAAAATTTTCTGTATAAATTGGTTTTGAAATAAGACAAAAATTTTTTTCGAATATATCTATGTTTTCAAAAATATTAACATAAAAACAAAAGCATATATACAGGCTTGTATATATTTATACATGTATACATCAAACATACATGAACGCATACATATATGCATACATGAACATACACAACTACATACAAACATATATACACATAATTAGAGAGATACAAACATACCCAGCGGCGTAATTTTTGAGGCCTTCAGCTATAAGGCCTGCTGTAACACCTTCCTAGACCTTTTTTTAGATCCAGTACTCATGCTCGTTTGCATTCTCAGGAAGGCCTTATAGAAGGCCTATCTACTCCCTTATTTTATCATGTGAATGTATACGAATATAAATGTATGTATACATACATACAGTTATGTTTCTACAAACGTAGTACATGAAACGAAATACCGTTGCAAAAGAAAACACATTCCAAAGACAAAACAACAAATACAAAAAACTTTAACAAAAAATGCAACAAGTGAAGAGAAAAAAGAAGTCAACTTAAATTAGTTTTGATTTAATTGTGTAACAAAACGGTTGTCGTTGTGCGAATTTTTTACGTGGTAATTAAGATTTTATTAAAAAAAAATTTGAAATGAATAAAAGATCGCTTAGACGTTTATCGAAATTAGAAAAAGAAAAAATGTTAATGAAAATTGATAAACAAAGTGATGTTTATAAGCAACCAACAAAATCTAATGAACAAATTGTGGAATCTTTTAGAAATATACATTGTGAAACAATAAATGAAGTAGAACCAATTGAGTTAAAAGAAAATTTAGAAAAAAAAACTATTGCAGTGGTGTAGGGAATTTCATCCTACACGCAGGTGCGTGGATGGATTACTCAGAGTATTAAAGTCTGAAAATATCGATGTTCCATCTTCTTACGATGGCCTTTTAAAGAAAAAAAGAGAAAAAATTTTGGTTAGGACAGTTTCACCTGGTACATATTACCATTTAGGTATAAAAAATCAACTACAAAAACTCGGCAGAAATTTGGTTGAAAATATAGACTCCATACACATAGACATTGGAATAGATGGGTTGCCTTTGTATAAAAGCTCGGCAAAATCCCTTTGGCCAATATTGGGGAAAATTGTTAATATTAAAAATGTTGATGTTTTTTTAATTGGTTCTTTTATTGGAAATAAAAAGCCATGCAGTGTAGACAATTATCTGCATGATTTGATGTACGAGCTGAAATCACTTAAAAGTGACGATATGGTCTTGTACGGAAAACGCTTCAAAGTTTTAATTCGAGCATTTATTTGTGACACTCCTGCCAGAGCTTTTTTGTGCAATACTGTAGGGCACAATTCATTTAATGGTTGTCCAAAATGTTACCAAAGAGGTTCAAAGATTAATAACGTAGTAACCTATTCTTCCACGGTGTCTGACCTGAGAACAGATGATGATTTTTTTAATAGAAAACAATCTGAATTTCATAAAGAAATTAGCCACAGTTCATTGGAAATGTTTGGCATAGGAATGACAAAGCAATTTCCCTTAGATCCAATGCATTTGGTTGATATGGGCGTTACAAAAAAAATTTTAGTATCTTTAATTAATAACAAATCCACAACTTTAATGACAACCTCAAAAAAAGCAATTTTTTTAAAAAACTTAATTGCACTATCTCCTTATCTTCCAGTTGAGTTTCAGCGGAAGTCACGAGGAATTGAAGACATTCTGAGGTGGAAAGCACCAGAGTTCAGGCATTTTATGTTATATTTTGCACCACTTGTATTAAAAGGCATAGTAGACGATGATTTTTATTATGAAATTCTATTGCTTCACGCAGCATACCGATTAATTTCTACACCAAAACATTTTCTTGCAAATATCAGTACTGCTAACGAACTCTTGCAGTTGTTTGTAGAAAATTTTAGTAAAATCTTTGGGGATAGCAGTATTACTTTTAATGTTCATGGCCTGCTACATTTAACACAATGTGTCAAGGATTATGGCATTTGTCAAGATTTTTCAGCATATCCTTTTGAAAATTTTTTACAACTCCTAAAAAAAAGAATTCGGAATCCTACAAAAATTCTAGAACAAATTAAAAATATATTTAGAGATGCACCCCTCGTAATCAAGACGAAAGAAAAAAAATTTAAGAAATCCCGATATAACAAGGTTTTTGGTTATCAAACCGAGGAGTTTTATTTAAGTATTTCTTCTCCAAATAACTATTGTTGCATAAGTCCTTTTGTGCCCATCATTATAACAGGATTTTCTGACGAAAACTTGGGTTACATTAGAGGTATAAAATTTCAAAATTTGAGAAATTTTTTTGAAGAGCCTATGGAATCATCTAGCTTAGGAATCCAAATAGGAGATTTAACAATGGATAATGAAGAAATTTTTGAAATTAATACTATATATTGCAAAATCATAGCATTTCCAATTGATGATTCATTTCTTTTAGTGCCACTTCTTCACTCGTGCCATTAAAATACATACATACAAATTAAATTACAAATATTGAAATAAGTATGGCTGATAAACACGTGAACCGCAAAATCGAAGGTAAGTTTTTAACACTAATAAAAATAAAATTTTTTTAAAGGCCACTTCCACACAAAGAACTTTTTCTTTTGAATAAATACACCCAAAAAAAAATCTTTATTAAAAAATTTAGTAAAAGCTTTAGTAATCCAATATGACAAAATTTGGACTAATTTTTTGTTTTACTAAAGATTTTTTTTGGGTGTACATTTGAAATAAAAAAAATTAATTTTTAAATATTGTCGAAAGAAATTTATCTTTCAAATAGATATACACATTTTTATTTATTGGAAAAAAGAAGTTAATTTGCATAGTGGAAGTAGCAGTAAGTAAACAATTGCCAAATGCAGTAAATTTTTACATTTTTTGTTTTCATTGCAGAGTTGGAAAATAAAATAGTAGCCCTAAGAAATGAAGTCAAAAAATTCAATGAAGTAGTCATTGGCGAGTTGGCCCAAATAAAGGTTTATATTGAATAAATAATAAAAAGAAATCTCGACGATAATCAATTCCGTGAATGTTTTCCTTTGAAAACATTACAAGAACTTAGCGATTTCGAACAAAAGATTACAGATTTTGACGAAGAAAAACTAATAATGACAGTTGCTAAAAAAATTCAGAAAGGTGGACTAGTCAAAAACCTGCACAATTTGCTAGACGAGCAAATTATTCGGGATTTCAACTATGATGGGTTGCAAAATAAAAGTGCTTTTAAAATATACAAACAATTTGATACGTTAATTTTTAAAGCTTCAAAACTAGAAACTTTTGATATTTATCGAACAACAATAAAGAAAGCATTTAAAAATAAAAAAAATCAAATATATAAAGAAAAATGTTTAAGAGATAAAAAAGAAAAAGATAAGAATCAAGCTAATTAAAAGATCAAAAAAAATTTTGAAAACAAAAAGTACAAATAAATTTAAAATATGATTGTACTCGTATTTTTAGTATTAAATAAAGTTAAATGAAATGATTTTTTTTTTTTTTTTATTATCTCTTTTTATATTTTCTATTCTATCTATTTTTATATCTTTGTTTTAGTTACATGAAATTTTTTGTTAAATGAAATAATTTATGTTTTCTTTTTAACTTATTTCTTTTTAAGAAAGTATTATTTTTAAATAATAAAGAATTTTTTTAAATAAATAATTACATATGTTAAAAACAACATGTCTTTAAATGTAAAGAAAACCCTGAAACTGAACAAAATACAACAATCGGTATTTTGCAGTTTTTAAATCGTTTTAAAAATACGTGTTCCAACTGTTAATATTTTGTCAATTTCAATGTTTTTTTGCTATATTTTTTCATTTCTAAAGTTAATGATAAAAAAAATTGTGACAAGTATTCAAATAATTTACCAAAGAACCCTTCAGTCAGCCATAATAATAAGGCCTGATACTAGGCCTGTCGAAGAAGGCCTAGTATCAGGTCTGTAGGAGAAGGCCTAGTATCAGGTCTGTAGGAGAAGGCCTAGTATCAGGTCTGCTGAAGAAGGCCTAGTATCAGCCCTGTTGAAGAATGTGAATCAGAAGGCCTTGGCTGGCTAGGACATCATGTGTAAAAAATGTATGAGTCTGGAATGGGGCAATAAGGCCTTGTGTCTGCCAAATAAGGGCTTCCAGAAGGCCTGCTTACTACTTCTTTTCGCCGCTGGGTATATGCATGTACATACACATATGCACATTATATTATTATTATGTGCATATGTGTATGTACATGCATATATCCTGCAAATAATATTGGACTACGTGATCCAATTTATTTAAAACAAACTAGTTACAGCATGGTCCAATGTAATGTAGTCATGGACCATGTCATTGTCAAACAAGAATTTGTAGTTAAGCGACAAGTGTTCGTGTTTAAACGACTGAATTTTGAGTTATTGTTGTTTTTGGCTGTTTATTGTAGTGGCGTCTCTGTCATTGTTTTCATTTTAGTTCTTGTTTTTGACTATCACTGTCATTGTTTTCACTTTATTTTTTGGAGCGTGGTATGCACAAATATTAAAATTATTATAAATAAAAATAAAAAATATTAAAAGAAGTAGGTACAAACAAAATCATTAATTGTGAAAAAATGCAGTGTAGTTCGCGTCATAGAATACGTCTTGTAAAAGCAGAAAAAGAAAAGTGCATAGATATATTGGGTGTTTCCATAGTAACGGTCGTGACAGGTTTACACGAAATTTCGTAATAAAACTTTAACCTGAAATACAATGTCAAAATGATTTGTTGATTTTAAAAATATAAAATTTCAACCCCTAAAAGCAATAAGAATCATTTCATAGAAACTGCATTTTAAGGTTTTTTTAGATCAATGAAAAGGTAACGGTCGTGACATTACAAATGAGCTGTTTTTGAATTTTCGGTGTTAGCAACTCAGATTGTAAAATTTTCCAAGGAATGCGTTAAATAAAAATTCTTATTAAATTCTTTGCAGTGTTTTGTGTAAGAAAACTCTACTTTGGTGTGAAAATGATGTAGCCAAATAAAAAAAAATAACTTTCAAAAGGTAACGGTTGTGACAAAAAAAAGTAACGGTCGTGACAGCATAAAAAATAAAACGGATTTGTTTTTGTAGTCGTATATTTAACAGTATCAAAATGATTACATGGAAGTTTATGGTTATCTTAGAGAAGGCAGCAATGTTTTAAAGCTCGATTTCGTTTTTATTAATTTTCAGTTGAAGAATATACATCATTATACTCCAGACGTTTAAGGCTGCTCATTTTTAGCGCCGAAGCTCCAGTTATTCCACAAAGCAAACAGTTAAAGCCAGCATTTTGAAAAAAGTGCATCTTCTGGATGTTTTCGATTGCTTTAAGATGTTCCCATCTTTTTTTTAAACAGCCTGTATTTTGCTTTATTTGGTTCTTATCGCAATACAAAACAGTCACTCCATCCAACTTTTTATTTTGAACAAAAAAATTGAAAGCTTCTGCTGGAGTATTAATTTTAGCTTGGCGAGACATGATTGCTGTCCATAAAGACCTTTTGATAGTGGCTCCAATTCCATCCACAGCGCCTTTGCCATGTCCAGTTGCAAAAAACGACCATTTCATATTTACACCGAAGTCTTCCTTTGCAAAACATAAGTTAAATAGATTGAACCTATTTTTGAATTGAGCAGCACATCCATCCGAAAAAACGTGTGCAGTATTAATTTCAGTTTTCGTTTTGAGGTGTTCAACAATCATTTTCAAAAAGTACCACACACTTTCTTTATTGTGCGTCAAGTCATCACTTATGATTGCATAAGAATATGATTTCAGGACCAATTCAGTTTTCACCCAAGCACAGGCTGTAAACACAGTTGCTTGAGCTTGGTTCCAGTGTGCGCTTTGCACTTCGTCCTGCGAAATCAACGTGAAATTTTCAGCGAAATCTATCTGAACGACCGCTTCATTTGATTCAATCCGCTCCTTAGCCTCGCGAAATTGATCGCTCTGTGTTCGGTGCACATAAAAATGTTGCTTAAATCTTTGGAATTTGCTTTCGAATGTTTGAAGTAAAACTTGAAAAGTGCCTTCCTCCTCGCTTATTTGAGTATGATGTTCATTTTTGGTCCATTGTTTCCAACGCACAGTTGCATCTGAACTATAATTCAATGGCAATATATCAAAAATTGTGTCGCAGTTCTTGCAACTGCTAGTCATGCAAGCCTCATTTGTTGTGTCACAGCAAAGTTCATTCATCAAATCCTTAGCAGATTTAGTCACTGTAGAGACCACTTCAGAAACTGATTTAAGCAAAAATTCAAAGTTGGCGTGGTAAATACAGACGCACATGTTTGATGGAGTTTGTGAATTGAGGCGTACATGTTTTGGCCGACTTGCGTAAAACAAAGACTTCCCAATTTTTATTTGTACATTTTCTTCCTTAAAAAGCTGATAACATTCTCCAACCGTCATCACCATATACTTCAATTGCATTTGTACTCCGTTTATTAGTTTTGTGTCCTTTCGTCCTGGTGTTTGGTAGCTTACATCGTCCCTCAAAAAGAAGTTTTTGACTTTTTCTAACTCGGCATCAGATAGGCGATAAATTTTTCCGCTACGTCGCTTGGTGAAAATCAAATCCATTTCAGGACCAACTAGCTCAGAAGCAAGTCTCTTCACAACTGCAATTTTCTTCGAGGGGCTGCTCGGTAGTTTGACCTTAACTGTTGTTACTGCCTTTTTAAGTGAACGATCGGACTTAAAGCTTCCTATATTTGATGATGAGGCTGCAGCTTCAACAACTTTCTCCTTCCCTATGTTCTTTTTTTCACGACACTTCCTTTGACGTTCGCGATCAGTATTCCGATTGTGAGCAAGCATTTCTTCACTCAATGACTCTTTTCCAGCCAGCTGCCGTTTTTTATTTCTTTCTCTTTCTTTTTTCAAATGAGCTTTGTATTTTACTGGATCTTCCTTCAATCTCTTCCGATATCTTTGCATCTTGCTTTGGGAGTCCATGGTTTGTTAAGCTATAGTTAGTAAGAAAAAGTTGAACACAATTTTCAATAAGGTAACGGTCGTGACATTCTCAATAAATTAAAAAAAAATTGAAATGACTTCCGAGCGCTTATTTTGCTACATTAAACTCTTTAACTTACTTACCTTGTCTCCCTTAGCAACTGTGTTTTTTTATAGCTTTAACAGTTTTCACAAAATTTAAACTTTTTTTATTTGCGTGGTCACGGTCGTGACACAAATTACTGATTTTGAAAAATTTCTCAAAATTATAATTTGAAAGCTACACGTGCAAATTTTCTGCTGAACGTAGACAAAAGTAACAACTGTCAGCTGGTAATTGTTTTGATTGCTAACTACCGTTATAAAAGTGTTGTCAAGTGATTTAAAAAAAGACTCAGTATAAAGGGGGAAAAAGTGTATGATGCACCAAGTTAAAGTAGATTTTTTTACAAAAAAAAATAAAAAAAATTAATCATACACCCCAGGATGTAATGGATACGTATATTTTCTATAACAAAAGAGCTAAAATGGGTCAAAGTTGATAATTTTATTTTTTGCTTGCAAGGGGTCAACTTTCGTGGAGTCACCCATTACAAAATGATAGGTGTGGGCAAATTGAGTGGCCAAATGCCGCACAAGATTCTGTAAATATTGAATTGGCAGAAGCAGAATCTGCCACACCCCAAGAAGTAGATAACACTTTTGATACAAAAAATTCATTAATAAACAATTTAGGGCAGTGGCAGTTAAGTAGCAGAACATCCCACAAGCATATGAGAAACCTGTTGTGCATTTTACGAAAGTATGGTGTGGATGTGCATCTTTCACCAATGACGCTGGTTCAAAAAACTAATTCAAGAGCAGATATAACGCCTGTTCCGCCCGGTGAATATGCACATTTCGGCATAAAACAAAGCTTGATCAAAGCAGAACATGAACGTTTTCAAAATATTAATTCATTTTTCGAAGAACCATTGGACTCTTTATCAGCATTAGGTATATGTACTGCTGATAACATATTGGAAGAAAAAGAGGACCTTTTTAATATTAATGCTATTCACTGCAAACTTCTGTCACTGCCTTTTGAAAATAAACTTGTTTTTCTGCCAATTCTGCATAGCTGCAATTAATTTTCGTAACATTTATAAATAATTTCACTCTATTTTCTTCGACCTTTTCTTATGATTTTTATTTATTAATTTAATTATTTATTTATTTAATAATTATTAAGGGACCTCAAGCTTAAATAATTATTAAATAAAAATAGCATTTATAAGTAATTCTAAAATAATTTTGAACTATAAGTATAAAATGGAAACACAACCAGGAAATATTAAGAGACTAAATGCTTCCAATGGACTTTTAAATTGTGAGTATAAAATAATAATGTGTCGTGTTATTTTTGTAAGTAGATACTTATTACCTTTTTTTAGATCGTACCAAAAAAACAACATGCTCTGTTTGCATCGAACTTAAAGGTGAGTTAGTAAAAATGTCCTTTCTTAATAATAACATTTACATTTTTGTTGCAGAAATGATCGACAAACAAAACCAATTACTTGGTGCGATTATGGCATATCAAAAAACCTTAAAAGAACAGGTTTTGAAACTGCAAGGTAGTGTTTAATATACATTTACTATTAATAAAGGTTATTTAATTTGTTTACTTTCATGATTAACCTATTTTACTTATTAAATTTTTTTCAGATACAACAGAACATCAAAATAAGGTAATAGTCGAAATGTTGGCTGACCACAAAATTCTTCTACAAACACATAACACGACTCGCCAAAGTATTAATACCATGACAAACGTATTTCCGCTTAGAACTGATGAAGATCTTCAGAAAATTGAAGCTGGTATATGCGAAACTAATGAAGAAAAATATGTAAGCAACTATTATAGAAAACTATTTAATATAAAAAATAAGCTATTGTCCAATTATAAAATATTTTTAGATATCTGCTGTCAACTTTTTAATTGATGGAAACGTCATCAAGAATTTGGAACGGATTTTTTCACGAGAACTGTGCACAATGTACAACACGGATGGAATCTGCGGAAAAAAAGTTTCAAGGATTACAAACATGTATACAAAATTGTAATTGGTAAGCCTTTTGATGACAGAATATTTCCTTTTAATAATAACATATTTTTAGCTGCAATAGGTAACTACTCCTCCAATGCTGAAAAAGAATTCAGATTAGCACTTCAAGTTGTAAAAAAACGACACTTTCGTGTTATATGTGCAAAAAAAAAAACAAAATTGAACTAACTGAAAAAAATGTTCTCAATTAAATAATTTTAATTTATGCAAATATGTAAATTTTTTCTAATATGTACATATGTATATTAATATGTTAAAATAAAAAAAATATACTGAATTGTTGGTATATATAATTTTCAAAACTACTCCTCTGGGATGTACCATGGAGTAGTTTCAAAACGAGGTACCATGGAGTAGTTTCAAAATTACTCCTCTGGGATGTACCATGGAGTAGTTTCAAAACGAGGTACCATGGAGTAGTTTCAAAATTACTCCTCTAGGATGTACCATGGAGTAGTACTACGGATTAGTTTTGAGATTACTCCGGTGAAATGCAAAGCTGGATTATATGGTCCAGCCCTAGGACATCGTAATGTTAAATGGACTATTTTTTTTCATACAAATGGATTATGTTTGGAGTACTCCTGGTCCATTGTGGAGTAGTTCATACATACGTGTATGGACTACTCGCGTTTTTTGCAGGGTATGTTTGTATCTCTCTATGTGTGTGGATATATGTTTGTATGTAGTTGTGTATGTTCATTAGGGGTATAACCAATTTTTGGCCCTAGCACCACGCGATGGCGAAGGTTGTGTTATTTACGAAAAAATTATTTTGGGGTCATTTCGGATAAAAAACCTCACCCACGAAAACGATTTTCTAAAATCTCCCAAAAAAAACAATCATTTTAAATAACAATTTTTAAATATTTTATTAATAAAGTAAAATAGTGAACTGAAAAATGTTGTTTAATTATTAAAAGACATAAACTTCAAATTTAACGTGCACGTTGTTTTGCATAATGGATAAATGTCCTGTATTACTTTAATACCGCGTTCTGCGCATATGTTGCTTCGCTTTTTTACTAATTTATTTTTTTTTACTGATTTAGTTTGAATTTTTGGTAGTTTCATCTTACTCCACAAATCGCAAAGTTCTTTTGAGATAATTTTATACCTGTTTTGTTTTTGATTTTTCTGAAGCAGCTAAAGCATGAAATCTTCCAATTATAATTTTTTGGGTTGGCATTTTGCTCAATTCATGTAATGGAATGACGATATTTGGAATGTTTCTCGACATTGTTGTGCTATCTTTAAATTTGGTCAAAGCCTTTGTCCAAACTTTTGCATTTTTCAAAACGCTTAAACGACTTCTTTTAAAATCCATTGTTTTTAAGTATTAAACACAAACTCGGAATATTTGAAACACATTAATAATTTTCTTTGAATAATAAAAACAATTAAAGTACATATTATATTATATTAGTACTACATAACGTAATTTTCAATGACATACATTCAGCTTCGTAAGTATTTACACAAATGTTAAATGCAGATTGATATATTGATAAAAAAACTTTTTTGCGCCTTTTAGGTAAATAAATAAATGAATTTGTTTTTAAATTCTATTTATTATTTTTATATTAAGCGTTCTTTGTTCAATTTTTCCACTTTTGCAAGTGGTGCTATTTAGTAGGAATATCAACTATTTAACCAATATTTTAACGAAAATTGAATAGGAGAAGTTATCACATTCATATTATTAAGTTATTACATTTTGGTTAGTACGAAATTCCCCAACCCTGACGATTAATATTCCCAATATTCCAATATCTCTATCACGCGCACTTGTTCAAAGTAAATTGACAACTAAATTCAATTACTTGAACATAAATAACAAAGAAGCTTTACCTATCAGCAGCCGATGGCTCTGGAAAAAGCAAAAGAGATATTGGAATATTGGGAATATTAATCGTCAGGGTTGGGGAATTTCGTTCTAACCAAAATGTAATAACTTAATAATATGAATGTGATAACTTCTCCTATTCAATTTTCGTTAAAATATTGGTTAAGTAGTTGATATTCCTACTAACTAGCACCACTTGCAAAAGTGGAAAAATTGAACAAAGAACGCTGATGAGATGGCGTAGCGGCCTCGAAATCAGTACTGATCCGTTCTGCTGGTTTGATGATTAATGAAAATATTCTTAATATTCCAATCTTAATATAAAAATAATAAATAGAATTTAAAAACAAATTCATTTATTAATAAAAATAACAAAAAATAATTTGCAGTCATGCAGATTCGAACTTAAGCCCATTGAAAAATTAACAATTTACATAAAGAAAAAGTTCGACTAACAAAAATTCATACATAATGTAAATAAATAAAAAAAAATCATTTAAAAACTTTACCGCGTTTGGTGGGTGAACTTTTTTGACAACTGCGAAAAAGTAATAGCATTTTTTTATATAATTTTCAATGGCCTATTCGACTATGCTAGGGCCATTTTGATATTTGCAAAAAATTGCAAAAAGTTATATCCCTAATGTTCATGTATGCATATATGTATGTATTGATGTATACATGTGTAA
Organism: Linnaemya tessellans; assembly: GCA_951800035.1. Taxonomy (NCBI): domain Eukaryota; kingdom Metazoa; phylum Arthropoda; class Insecta; order Diptera; family Tachinidae; genus Linnaemya; species Linnaemya tessellans. Next base: position 90,625,839 of record OX637532.1, read on the forward strand.
ATATATACAAGCCTGTATATATGCTTTTGTTTTTATGTTAATATTTTTGAAAACATAGATATATTCGAAAAAAATTTTTGTCATATTTCAAAACCAATTTATACAGAAAATTTTAATTTTCGATTGTTATTCCTGATGATGTCAACAAATTGTTGACGAAATATCGAATAAAATAGAAAAATTATAACGATTTTTACAAAAACGACCTCGAGCTCAATCATTCTAAAATACATGAACTTATTTTTTATTGGGTTTCTGTCATATTTAGCTGACGAACAAATGTGACAGTTATTTATTATTTTATGTATCGACAATTTCAAATATAGATTATATATCCTATGCTTGATGCTCTCGTAGGTAGCTATAATACCTGAGTGTCCACTTTCGTATTTATGGAACAACGATATCTGTTTATTGAGTTCATTATCATCCTCAATATCTCTAGCTAAATAAGAACACTAGACTAATTTAAAGTTGTTTCTGTCTGGAAATTCCGCTACCAACTTCAGTTGAACCTTGTAATATTCGTGATCATTTAATTTGGAAAATATTCCTATTTTTCCTTTACCAACCTCCCTTCTTAAAATATTGGATATGTTATTATTTGCAATATCATGTCTGTCTATATAAACTCTTTTATTGCCAAAAACCGTTTGAATGTCTTTCTCTTTAATATCCAGTACAATAATTTGAGTTTTAAAACGATTTACTACCGTATCCAATATTGGAATACCATCGTGGACATCCTCCTCTTGAGAGTGTGCAGTCTCAACATCTAAAGAATCTCCAATATTGCTTGTTTCACTGCAGTCCATCAACTCCTCTGATGTATTTATCTGGTTTCTTTCGACATTGATTCTACTTAGGAAATATGCAATATATGTAGTTGCACTTCCCTTTATATATTCTATCTTAAAATTATATTCGCCTAAGTCCATCAGGTATCTTTGTAGCCTAGGGCTTATATCTTTGCCTGCATTATTACTTATGAGCCACTTCAGTGGTTGATGGTCGCTTTCTAGGTCTTTCCCATAAATGTATGGCCTAAAATATTTAACACCCCAAACTATTGCCAACAATTCTTTATCAATTGTTGCATAGTTTGTTTCGTGTTTGTTTAACGTTCGCGAAGCATATGCTACTGAGTGACCATCTTGAGTTAAGACAGCTCCAATTGCGTTATTGCTTGCATCAGTGACGATTTTGAAACGTTTTGAAAAATTTGGGTATCTCGGTATGGGTGAACTCGTTATAAGCTCCTTAAGTTTTTCAAAAGCCACTATATAGCTAGGGTCATTCATATTAATTTTTGTGTTTTTCTGCAAATACTTGGTCATTGGGTATGCAATTTTCGTATAGTTGTTAATAAATTTTCTGTAGAAACCGGTCATTTCTAAAAAGGACTTAATCTGTTTTTCAGTACCCGGTAGTTTCAAATTTTGTATCATAGAGATTTTGTTAGGATCTGGTTTTATACCATTAGTTGTTAATATGTGACCCAAAAACTGTGTTTCTTTCTTGAGAAAGTCACACTTGTTAATTTGTATATTTAGCTTAGCCTTCCTTAAGGTTCTAAATATATCTTTTATATTATCGATATGTTCCAGCAAAGATGAACTGACTATTAAAATGTCATCCATATACACCACACATGTTTTGTTTATGAAATTTCTTAGCACAGAGTTCATCAATAATCTCTGAAAGGTTGATGGTGCGTTACGAAGAACAAAAGGCATTCGAATAAATTCGTAATGCCCAAAGGGTGTAGAGAATGCCGTTTTCTTTCGATCTTCCTCCTTAAGGAGTATTTGATGGAACCCTTTTGCCAGGTCCACAGTCGAAAAATATTGGGCTCTGCCTAATTTATCTAAAATACTGTTATACTGTAAATTCATTTAATTTGCGATAGTCTATTACTAATCGCCATTTTGTCTCTCCAGAATTATCGGTTTTTTGGGCACAATCTATAAAGGACTATTGTATGCAGAATTGCTCTCACGAATAATGTTTTGCTTTAGCAAATCTTTTATTTGGTTGTTTATTTTGTCTTCATGAATTTGGGGGTATCTGTATATTTTTGAATAGAGTGGTAACGAAAGATTATCGCCTTCTTCATAATCGCTGAAAGATTATCGCCTTCTACATAAAATAAATCTTTAAGCTCAGTAAGAAGATTTTTGATTGCCCTACTTTCCTTTTCATTTAAGTGACAAAAATTAAGTTTGTCTACGATATTTGTTTTTGCAACTGGTTCCAATACACTTGTATTCTCATCAAAGAAAGAACAGTACATTTCCTCAAACAAAAATTGTTTGCCAAAAATTTCTATATAACCATGTTCGTTATTTATTCTTGTCTTGAGGGGTACCAAAAAATTTTGTCCGCTTAATCCATCATATTTATTATTGCTGAAATTAATAATTTTCCAACTTAAAGTTCCTTGAGCATAAAATTCCTTCGGGAAGGGAGTTAAAACTTTAAATTTAATTATGTTTGTACCTTTAATTGTTCTGTATTGAACGGGTTTCATTAATTCTTCTATTTAAAAAATTTCTTTCAAAACATGAGGTTTAATAATGCTGGTTGAAGAGCCAGTATCAATTACAAATCATATTTTTTGTTTCCCAATAGTGAGTACCACTATCGGTAATTGGATTGGGGAGGCTGTATTAAAAAATTTACTTCTTTTTCCTCTCCATTTCCTATATCCATATGTGTTGTTTACTGATCTACACTCATGCGAGAATTCCTTGTCCTATTCGAACGCCTTTCGTTTATTTGATTGTTTTGAAAGTTGTCTCACTCATTATACCTATTAGCAGAGCTCCGAAATCTTCGCTCGAATTCGATTAGAGAGTGAAACTCGCTCGAATTCGGGCGCTAGTACCCCTGCGAGTGAAAAAAATATATCGAGTGTACTCTATTTTTCTATGCCACTCGAATAAGAGCGCATATGCTTTGCTCGATTTCGAGTGCTAGTAAAATACACTCGAAATCGAGCAGATTATACTCTTACCGAGTACTCTTTCAGTGTTTCTCATACAAAAAAAAAATTTTTCCACTTAATGTTTTTCCACAATTGTTAATTTCACAAATTGTGTTGTTTCCTTCAAAGTCATAACGAAAAGATTTTCGCTATTCATTATTTATGTCTTTATTGTTCATTATAATATAGAAAATATAAGTAAACTTTTAAAAATATAATAAAACTTTTTTTATAAAACCAACTAATTGCTCCGCACACGCGCACTGTATGGAAAGACTGAAAGAGTACACAAAAACCACACGCACACACAAGTCAGCAAATACAAACAGTTTCTATTTTTCCACTCGATTTTACTCTTAAGAGTAAACTCTCACTCTATTTCGAAGATTTTTACTCCCACTCTTACTTTTTAAAAAGGAGTACTCGCGACTACTCTCACCTAAAACAAACGAGTGGAGAGTAAACTTTTTGTAACACTCGTAATCTTCGAGTACTCTTCTTCGCGAGTATTTTTCACTCGCGAGTAAAATCGAGTAAATCTGAGCTCTGCCTATTAGTTTTACTTTGCCAATTCCCTACAATATTATTTTTACGATATCGCTCCTGTTGATTTCTTCCAAATTTTCCACTGCTTTGTTCTTGAAAATAATTTCTTTTAGAACTACTCCTTGGCTCATATTGAGAGCTGTTTGTCACAGAATTTTTCCAACTGTTATTAGGGTTTGACTCGGACTTTTGCGGGTTGTAGTTTCGATTAAAATTTTGATGTCCGTTCGCCTTGTTCCTATAGTAATTATTGCTGACATTTTTATTTGCGTTATGCCTACTGTCAATAGCTCTACTATGGTCTAGCAATCTAAGTTTAGTATTATTGTTTACTATGTCGTTTAATGCCAAAGTTTCATCTAGATGAACTCTGAGTGGTCATCTATTTTTTCAATTAAGATATTCACTAAGTCCCTGTCTACATTTTCTGAGCTATACAACATAGATTTATTATCATCTAGTTCATAAATTTCGCTTATTTCATTTTTTGCTAATTCGAAACAGTCAAAAACTTCTCTTAAATTACTCACTTTAATGTATCGACACCTGTTAAAAATCTCGACATACGATGCCTTCGGTCTGGCTTGTGCCTTCAACTTTGCTTTTAATTGATTCCATGAGATGTCTCCAAGTTGCCTTATATATGTTGCGAAATCTGCAGTGATTTTTTCGTTTATTATTATCTGGATTCCAAACTTAATTAATGCGGTGTTAGCTCCGTAAAGACCTACTAACATCTCTATGGATTTTATGAATCCATTGATGCTATGGTTGTTATTCAGTGGTCTAATTTGTCGAAACTGCTGAATTATGTCTTTCGGTTCCATTAGGAGATAATTGTGCTGATTAAGCTGCTGTTGGTGTATTTGCTGCTGCTGTTGCCATTTGATGTTCTTGATGTAATTGCTGTTGTTGTTGTTGTAGCTGTTCACGTTGTTGCTGCTCTTGCTGTAATTGCTGTTGCAGCAGTTCACGTTGTTGCTGCTCTTGCTGTAATTGTTGTTCTTGGAAGACTTTTTGTTCTTGCAACCGCAGGACCACCTCTAATTCAGCGATCTTTTCCTGCATTGCCCCGTCGGCTTGATGCAGATCTCTGTTTGCATCGAATCGACTCATCTTTTTACAGTAACTTTGCCAAAATATGTTTTGTTTAATTTCTTAAAATTTCAAAGTTTATTCTTTTTTTATAATTTGTCCACTTCTTATTTGGTAACAATCAATTTTTAATTTTTGTTGACCTTTGTTGCTTTTAGTTTTAATAAATTAACAAATTGTTGTGTAAAAAAAAATTTTATTCGTTCTTAAAAGAAAATATTTCTTCTCTCACATTAGTATATTTTCTTTTAAAGTTCTCTTTATAATTTTTGTTTATTCATTTTTATACAAAAAATATTCTTAATATTCCACTCTCAAAAATAAATAGAATGTAATCACGTTCATTTATTAAAATAAAAATAAAAAATAATTTGCAGTTTCGCAGATTTGAAAATTAACATCCTGTAATACAATTTACATAAATAAAGGTTCACTATTAAAATAGAAATTCATACATAATTTAAAACATTGCGAGGGCACGCGCACTAGTTACATATACTCGTAACTACATTGATATAAAAGCGAATGAACCCGATAAATTCGAGGAATTCTTAAATCAAATTAATAAAGCCAGACAGTAATCCAATTCCATATTTCCGGTGCATTACACAAGACATAATATTTCCAAAGTAACAAATCAGCATAATTCTAGCAATAATTAAAATAATAAAACTTCACACACTTTCCTAAATGAACAGGTTAGCCAACAAATGTAATTTAAGTCAATGAAGCAAAATTGTCATACATACAGTTTATTTTCGTTAACAAAATTAAAATAAAATAACAAAATAGAATTTAAGCTAAACAAGCAAAATTGTAATACATTTTAAGTTGTTGAATAAAATTAAATAAAAGTATAGACAGACTGATCTGACCACCAAAATTGATCACAACGTGTCTTCTCCAAAATGTTTTAAAAACGCTCGAACGTCGGCAAGTAATAAAATTCACTTGTTTACATGTTCATTGCAAATTGTTAACTAAAATGCAATTCCTTGAACATAAATAACAAAAAGCTTTAGATATCAGCAGCCGATGGCTCTGGAAAAAGCGAAAGAGATATATGAAATATTTGGAATATTAATCGTCAGGGTTGGGGAATTTCGTGCTAACCAAAAAGTAATAACTTGTAAAAATAGATGTGAGAACTTCTCATATTCAATTTTCGTTAAAAACATTGGTTAAATAGTTGATATTCCTACTAACTAGCACCACTTGAAACAGTGGAAAAATTGAACAAAGAACGCTGATGAGATGGCGTAGCGGCCTTCTTAAATATTCTTAATATTCCACTCTCAAAAATAAATAGAATGTAATCACGTTCATTTATTAAAATAAAAAATAATTTGTAGTTTCGCAGATTTGACTTATAGCCTGTTGAGAAAATTAACATCCTGTAATACAATTTACATAAATAAACGTTTACTATTAAAATAGAAATTCATACATAATTTAAAACATTGCGATGGCACGCGCACTTGTTTACATGTTCAAATTGTTAACTAAAGTTGGGTAGTTCATGAACGAACTATCCAACTGAACTAAGTAAGCTGCTCATATCAATGAGCTCTTTTCAGCTCTTTAGTTCATGTTTCTTTTACGCTCATATTTCTTTTACGCTCATATTTCTTTTTCGTTCTTGTTTCTTTTCAGCTCATAATTCCTTTTCGCCCACTCGCACAAGAAGCAGATAAGATTTTGTAATATACCCAAGGTCAGGGCGTACTAAACCAGGTGGCATCGTTAGGAATGTAAACAATTTTTTGCTCCTATTGAATTTTTGTTTGTTGTGAGTTTAAACTGTCAAAGTACGGCGTAATTATATTTATGTTCAGAGCTTGATATATGAATAAAAACTGTTTATTGAAAAACGAATATTTTAAATTATTGTTGTGAAAAAAGTGAACTAAAAGAAAATACTAATAATAATAATAACAATCTAGATAAAAAATTAGTTAAACACGATAAAAGGTGTTTTATGTTTGCTACAGTAGTTTTTTCTGTTATTTTCAAATTTATTTTTAAAAGTGTTGTTAATATATTTGGAGCAAATTCGTTTAATATTGCAATTATATTGCATTTCATAGTGGATTTATATATATATTTTTTTCATTGGTCAAAATTAATTATCAAAATTTATAAAAATATGCCTTTTTGTGAGCTGTGCAAAAAAAATATGTTCCTGATAGTGGCGACTCATTTTTTCCTGTGCCTAAGTGCTCCATAACAATGGGAAAGTGGAGTAGGTTGTGCCAAAAGCAAATCGCAAAGCGTTCGCTTATATGCAGTGATCAGTTTTTGAAGAATCAGATCATATGATATATAGACCCATTTCCGATTTCAGGTCGTAAGAAAATATTGTGTTCTGATTAAATCTTTTTTTTTACTTTTTAAATTTTAAATGCTTCTTTTTCTTACGCTTTTGACATTTATATCTTAACACATTGTTTTGACAATCTCAACTTTATTACACAAACAAAAACACCTATGTTGTTGTATTGTTGTGCTTGTAGCCCTTACGCTGCCACCTGGTTTTATTTCGCCATGCCCAAGGCGAATTCAATAAGGTGAACTTATTTATGCAACTCTGTATAAAGAACATGTATTTTGTCAGTGTACAGGCTTCTGAAGTGTCAAATTTAGTTAAGCAGAAAAAAGTAAAAAATTGATACACACATGTTTGTTATACAGTTGAAGAAGAAAAATATTTCTGTTCTGCATTCGATTAAGATATTAAATACCTAAAATTTAAAAACGTTTTATATTGAATGATTCAGAACCAGTTTAATTTGCAATTGTAAATGCATTAATAGTACTATACAATGGAGTGATAGTATAAGAGGTATGGCTCTTACAGCATATGCGTTTGGAGGAGGGGCCACCACACACAAAAAACTGGCGTCTTCAAATCTTGGTGCTCTCGAAACTGAATGACAATTTTATGCCGCAATATCGCAAAATCGTTGCGTTTGCTACTCAACTTAAAGCCGGTAAGGGCTTGACTATTTGTATATCAGTCAGGCCGTGTAGAGTCTAGGAAGAGGGATCGTGTACGTGAAAGACAACGAGAACGTACTCGTGAGTCGGAAGTTAATCCTGCTGGTCCCGTTGTTCGATGTAGCCGTGCTGCAAGACGCTATATGGTTATAATGCCAAAAACCTTAGACAGCAACTGTGCCAGCAAATCAACGTTACCTTTAAATGGTTAATAATGATAGCGATTGGATTGCATTTATTATTCTTTATTCTATATTCTAATACTTACATAAATTTATATGAATACTTCCAGCAATAAATTGATCACACAAAATTGTATATTAAAGAATATTTATTAATTTTTCAATACAATATATATATATATATATATATATATATATATATATATATATATATATATATATATATATATATATACTAAACAGCAAATTTGTAACAAATTATTGAAATTATTAAATATTTTAGAAGTTATTAACATACATACAAGTTAATAACATACATATACTGCTTGTTTAGAATATTTTATTAGTATTGATCAATTCAAACACATAAATTTGAACTGTACTAATTCTTTGCAATTTTTTGTTCTTGTCTTCAAGCACTTGGAACTTGAAGATTAGACGAATTTTATTTTCAAGCACTTGGAACTTGAACGTAATGTGATCAATAAATAAAAAACGAGTTTTACCTACTGCCCATATTTTAATATTTTATTGAATTATTTATACTACTTAATAATTAACAAAAATGCTAAATCAACAAAATAATTTAATGTAACATAATACTCTTATTGCTAAAAAATTCACTAAATTGACCAATCAAAACGTTTTTTAAAGAAAAATAATTTTATTGTATGAGATTTGTTTTTATTTGGCCCTGTTTGCGTTGTATAATGATTGTTGACTAATTGTCTTTAGCTAATTGCGGCCTAACTTTTTCTTTATGTCAATAAAAATTCCTTTTATTACATATTTTACCCGACGTTTCGTCAATTTTTTGTTGACTTTTTCAAGGGTTTGTCTATTTTAAATTGAAATTAAAACTTAAATAATTACAATACATACACACCAAAGTAATTTTACATTGATACTTACAATTATTCAAAAATGTATTAAAAACATAAATAAAAGCATAATTAAAATTCAAAATTAAAGATGGATAGAATTACATTTTTAACATTTATTTATTACTTAAAGCTACTCTGTAACTTGTGCTGATGTTATCTGTGTCCTCTTTCAAGTTCATAGTGTTGTTGATATTCTGTTGTATACGAAGACTCTCTGTGGTGTATCTTTTTCTTCCCTTTTCTTCTTTATCTAATATCTTAACATTGCTAAAATCAGGTATATGACCACTTTCTAGAGAGTGTTTGGCTAATGCTGTTGTTTCTTTTTTCTTTAAAATATCATTGCTATGCTCTCTCATTCTTGTCTCTAAAGCTCTTTTTGTTGTTCCAATGTATATTAAGTTGCAGTTTTGTTTATCATTCCCTTTACATTTAATTTCATAAACTACATTGCTTTGTTGTTTTATGTCTACTTTGTCTTTGATTTTCGTAAATATTGTGTTCAATCTAGAGTTAGGTTTAAATGCAAATTGTACATTATTTGTTGTTCTTGTTTTTAATATTGTTTTTAAGCTTTGATTGTCTGTTAAACCTGGTATGAAAGTTACACTGTGAAAATTTTTTGTTGCTGTTGTGTCTTTTTCATTGTTGTTATTTACTTTTGCTTGTTTTGATTCTTGTATTAATTTATTGATGAGTCTAAGTGGAAAACTATTGTTTTTAAGTATTGTTATGATTTTGTTGATGTTGTTGGTGTGAAATTGCTCGTCACTAATATTTAGAACTCTAAAAATGAAACTTCGAGCTGTGTTGATTATTTGCGACTTTGGTTGTGTAGCATAAAAATTCATAAGTCTGCCCGATGCAATGTCCTTGGTGTACCAATCTAATACGATTCCGTCATTTTTTCTTACTAGTAGTGTGTCCAAGTAAGCAATCTTTTTGTTGTTTTCTATCTCAACTGTGAACTGGATTTTGGGATGGTAATTGTTGAGAGCCTTTAGAATTTCATCTTTGTCGTCAGATTTAATAATGGCTAATACGTCATCTACATATTTGAATATGTATTTCAATTTAATGTTCTTACTATTTAATTCCGCTAACACTTCGTCCAATAAACTATCGAGAACTACGTCAGCAATGGTAGGTGACAGTGGATTACCCATTGGCATACCAAATATCTGTTTGTAAATCTTTCCATCATGCATGAAGAAGTTATTATCTATTAGGCAAAACTGGAGAATTTTTTTAAACTGCGACTTAGGAATCTTGGTAACTGTCTGAATTTTGTTCCAATGCTTCATTATATTATTTATAGCGATGTGTACTGGAATGTTCGTGAACAATGATATTACATCAAAAGATACTATAATCTCATCTTCTTGAAGTTTTATACGTTGTATTTGTTCCTTTAAATGACTAGAATTTTTTATATAAAAAATTCTAGTCATTTAAAGGAACAAATACAACGTATAAAACTTCAAGAAGATGAGATTATAGTATCTTTTGATGTAATATCATTGTTCACGAACATTCCAGTACACATCGCTATAAATAATATAATGAAGCATTGGAACAAAATTCAGACAGTTACCAAGATTCCTAAGTCGCAGTTTAAAAAAATTCTCCAGTTTTGCCTAATAGATAATAACTTCTTCATGCATGATGGAAAGATTTACAAACAGATATTTGGTATGCCAATGGGTAATCCACTGTCACCTACCATTGCTGACGTAGTTCTCGATAGTTTATTGGACGAAGTGTTAGCGGAATTAAATAGTAAGAACATTAAATTGAAATACATAGTCAAATATGTAGATGACGTATTAGCCATTATTAAATCTGACGACAAAGATGAAATTCTAGAGGCTCTCAACAATTACCATCCCAAAATCCAGTTCACAGTTGAGATAGAAAACAACAAAAAGATTGCTTACTTGGACACACTACTAGTAAGAAAAAATGACGGAATCGTATTAGATTGGTACACCAAGGACATTGCATCGGGCAGACTTATGAATTTTTATGCTACACAACCAAAGTCGCAAATAATCAACACAGCTCGAAGTTTCATTTTTAGAGTTCTAAATATTAGTGACGAGCAATTTCACACCAACAACATCAACAAAATCATAACAATACTTAAAAACAATAGTTTTCCACTTAGACTCATCAATAAATTAATACAAGAATCAAAACAAGCAAAAGTAAATAACAACAATGAAAAAGACACAACAGCAACAAAAAATTTTCACAGTGTAACTTTCATACCAGGTTTAACAGACAATCAAAGCTTAAAAACAATATTAAAAACAAGAACAACAAATAATGTACAATTTGCATTTAAACCTAACTCTACATTGAACACAATATTTACGAAAATCAAAGACAAAGTAGACATAAAACAACAAAGCAATGTAGTTTATGAAATTAAATGTAAAGGGAATGATAAACAAAACTGCAACTTAATATACATTGGAACAACAAAAAGAGCTTTAAAGACAAGAATGAGAGAGCATAGCAATGATATTTTAAAGAAAAAAGAAACAACAGCATTAGCCAAACACTCTCTAGAAAGTGGTCATATACCTGATTTTAGCAATGTTAAGATATTAGATAAAGAAGAAAAGGGAAGAAAAAGATACACCACAGAGAGTCTTCGTATACAACAGAATATCAACAACACTATGAACTTGAAAGAGGACACAGATAACATCAGCACAAGTTACAGAGTAGCTTTAAGTAATAAATAAATGTTAAAAATGTAATTCTATCCATCTTTAATTTTGAATTTTAATTATGCTTTTATTTATGTTTTTAATACATTTTTGAATAATTGTAAGTATCAATGTAAAATTACTTTGGTGTGTATGTATTGTAATTATTTAAGTTTTAATTTCAATTTAAAATAGACAAACCCTTGAAAAAGTCAACAAAAAATTGACGAAACGTCGGGTAAAATATGTAATAAAAGGAATTTTTATTGACATAAAGAAAAAGTTAGGCCGCAATTAGCTAAAGACAATTAGTCAACAATCATTAATTTTATTGTAATTTGATATATATGAACTAATACCAATAATAATAAGGGTATTCACTATATGTAGATTATTATAGTAATTATAATAATGGTATTCACTCTGAGTACAAACATTCTCCCCCAGTTTGAAGGGATGTTCAACCAAATGAGGGTGTATGGTTAAGCTGAATAAGCCGTTGTACTGGACTAAATATCCAGCATGAATTTATGTACCTGTTGACGTGGCATGGGTGTAGGAGTACTGTTGTTGGTTTCTGGTCTAACTGGTTGAAGTTCGATAGTTTCTTCAGCATTTTCAATAGCTACTGGCGGTCTTTGTTGTATACTTTTACTTCTGCGTGTTTTAGCAATTATGATGAGTGTCACTAGGCTCAAGAAAAGTGAAAGATACCCAATTGCATGGTTGTGTACTTGGTGGGACTTAAATTTGTTGGGTAGTTCTATGATGTTTCCTTCTTTCAAAGTTTTTTCAAATTTGAGAGCTCGTTCATATTCTTGGCATATATATTTTCAAGATTTATTGAGGTTGAGTAATTGTTGTGGATGGAGACTGTAGTATTCTTAGGTAATGATAACTCTGAGATTTTTCCAAGGCTTGTGTATGAGGATCTTATGGTGCTTGATATAGCTTGTCGTCCGTTCATAGTAATAGACTCGTGCTTGAGGATGCATTCAGAATCTAGCGTGAGCAGACCGGAGCCCTTCAATGCTATGGGAATGATTTCCCTATTGCAAACAGCGGTGGCTTTTGAGGATTGTGAACTGGCATATATCCATTGATTTTCTTTGTTAAGTGGAATCCATTTTGCATCAGTTTTCTCCAGAATACAAGTTGGTGATGTTTTGTTGCTGTATAAATTAATTTCACACATACAGATATTCGCACCAAAGTTGTAACGAATTTGAATATTGGAGCAAATAAAGACACCTTGCTCTAGTGTGTCACAGGAGCTGAACTTGGAACTGGTAAAAGGAATGTATTGTTTACGAGATGTGTTTATGCCCAGAAAAGTAGCACATGGTTTAATGGCTGCCATTGTATTGTTCATTAGGTTAGGGACCGGAATCAAGTGAAATACACTGAATTTTTCATGTTCAACCAATGGTAGGGTTAATTTAAAAATGGCGTGTTGCTGCGTTAGCGTTCCCCGTACTCTCATAAGTTTGAATAGTTGAAGCAAATTCGGTTTTTCTGATACTGGAAGAGTCAGCGATTGCGGTGAAAGGAGTATGATCTGGTTAACTTCAATTTGTAATTGTTCTGGGGTGAGTAACCACGGGCTGATTTTTCTATGACGCGTGTCCATAAGTGTGCTAAGGATTGATGACTGTATTTTTCTAATGTTATTTGCAATTAGAGTTAATTCAAGAACCGCTGAATTAAACAATTTGTTGAGTTGCAATTGTAATAAAATGTTGTTAATGTCATCTATTTTCTCGGAATAAAATTTGATTTCGTGCTCCAGTCGTTCAAATCTTGCTTTAGCTGTTACTTGATTCTGACGTATGATATTTAGTGTTGAATCAACCATTGATGTTTGATTTTTTAACAATTTAAGCAAATACGCTTCATTTTCATTGACTTGTTTTATTGTATCAGACATCTGTTCAGCGTATTCTGAATCCAGGATGCCAAATAATGAATGGGCCACATTGCCAACTATATCCAGTGCACCACTTTTGCTTCGCAATAGTTGGTTATCTAGTTGTAACTCATTTTCCATTTGTTCGAAGTGATCAATGGTACTGAGGCATGATGTATTGTGTTGTAGCATCTTACAAATGATTTGCATTGATCTTGTCCCATTGACAAGGATTGATGTTTCGGACCAATAAGCAGCTAGATCGTAGTATACGAACAGATTCCATTCGGTGGTTGATATAGCGGCTGTTCCAATTTGTTCGAAATGGATTCCGAACTTTGACCCGAACCTTTTATTTTTGACTGGAGATCCACATGCTAGTGGTAACAGTAATAGTATAGTAAGTAACGCAAGTGTTAGATGGTTTGTTGGTATTTTAATTCTCTTGGCCTTAGGTTCATCATTTGAACTTTTAATGTTGCCATTGTTATTTTCAGTAGGAATAGTAATTTCAGGATCTTGTTCTATGGGTAGTAAAGCGAGTCGGTGAATTGGACGTTTAAATGTTCCTGATGCGGTTTTTACTTCTGCGACTCTTACTGCACCGTCATCACCAGTATTAACTTGAGTAATTCTTCCCAATGGCCATTTCATAATAGATGTGTTATCTTCTTTTATAATGACCATGTCTCCAACCTTAATATTGGCAAGTTGTCTCTGCCATTTGCTACGTTGTTGTAGTTCATTTAAGTATTCTGTAGACCATCTGTCCCAAAATTCCTTTTTGAGATGGGATACTAACTTCCAATGAGATAAAACTGAGGCTTTTGCTAGTTGTGCCCTGCTATCGACTTGCGAGGTAAGTGGTTCGCCAATAAGGAAATGACCAGGAGTTAATGCTTCAAGGTTATTTGGATCTTTGTATATTGGTGTTAGTGGACGAGAGTTGAGTATGGCTTCAATTTCTACTATGATCGTTTCCAATTCTTCATGGGTTAGGGATGAAATTGCGACATTCCGAAGTAAAAGATGCTTCGCTGACTTAACGGCTGCTTCCCATAAACCTCCAAAATGTGGTGCTCTCGGTGGAATGAAATGAAAATGTATTCCTTTTGAACAAGAAGCGGAAATAATTGATGATTTTGCTTTAGAAGAGTAAATGCTATCATCTAGTTCTGTTAATTGATTTTTTGCTCCAATAAAATTCGTAGCGTTGTCAGAATAGATGTTTTTGCATCGACCTCGGCGGCCAATAAATCGTTTCAATGCGCCAATAAAAGCGTCTGTTGACAAGTCTGACACCAATTCAAGATGAACTGCTTTTGTGGAAAAACAGCAGAATACCGCTATATATGCCTTCGTTGGTCGTTTTCCTCTAATCTTATGGTGAATCCAAAACGGTCCACAATAATCTACACCAGCGTTGATAAAAGGTCGCGCTGGGGTAACCCGAGATTTCCCATAATTTGTTGACATAATTGTGGTCGAGCCTTAGTACATCTTACGCATTTCTGTACTGTTGCTCGCGCCATTATTTTACCTTTTATTGGCCAAAATCGTTGTCTGATTGTGTTCAAAAGTGCTTGTGGTCCACAGTGACTATTTTCTTCGTGAATCATGATGAATAAAAGTTTTACCATGGGATCATTATATGGAATCAGCATTGGATTTTTAGCAGCATACGATAGCAATGACGCTTCCAATCGTCCTCCAACCCGTAGTATGTCTGAATCATCTATAAATGGGCAAAGACTTATGATAGAGCTTTTTTTATCGACTTCTTTGTTTTTTCGAAGTTGATTTAACTCTGGAGAAAAGTCCGACCTTTGAATGGTTTTTATGATTAAGAATAGTGCCTCATCCAGCTCAGTCGGAATTAGTGCCTTATATGTTGGGCGTTCTTCCTTTTTCATTCTACAGTTTCTGATGAATCTAAGCATGTATCCTAGTGTCCTTTGAAGAGTCCTAAATGAGTTTTTATGCGGAACCTTGTAAACAAACTCATCATTGGAGCAACTAGCTGCTGTAATAACGGTTGTCTTCTTTTTCTCCTTGTCATTTGGAATAAGTCGATGCGAGAATTCAAGTTGCCAAATTTCTTCTTTTCCGTGCAGAAACAGCGGCAAATGAAACCATAAACAGCATTCGGCGAATTTTGTTGCCGGTAGTCCTCTGGAGAGTATATCAGCTGGATTATCCTTGGAACCGACATGGCGCCATTGTTTGGACAATGTCAATGATTGTATTTTGGAAACTCGATTAGCTACAAATGTATGGTACAATGAAGATTGAGCGTTTATCCAGGATAGCACTATTTCTGAATCTGTCCATAAAAACATAGGTAGATTTCTAATCTGAAGATCAGTTTCAATTCTGTGTCCAAGTTGAGCAGCCATGACTGCAGCACATAACTCTAGGCGTGGTAAGGTCTGTTGTTTTAATGGAGCGACCCGTGTCTTGGCACAGAGTAATTGTACAACAACTCTTCTGTCTTTAAGAGTTGCTCGTATATAGACAACTGCACCGTAAGCCTTTTCTGAAGCATCTGAGAATATGTGTAATTGTGTATTTGCTGGAAGATTCCCATTAAAGATGTGTCGAGGAATTTTGAAATTGCTTAAGCTGTTTAAGTCATTTCTGAATTTAGTCCAATTTTCATGAAGATCTTTAGGTAATGGTTCATCCCAGTTTAGCTTTAGCTGCCATAATTGTTGAATGAAAATCTTTGCCTTGACAACTACGGGTGCCAGCAGCCCGAGAGGATCAAATAATTTAGCCATATCTGAGGTTGCTACACGTTTTGAAACCGTATGTGGATTATTAGCTTGTACCTTAATGCAAAACTGGTCTGTTGTAGGTAACCACAGTAATCCTAATGTTTTTGCTGTGTTGGAGTTGGTACTGCTGAAATCTAAATCCACTTCCTGATCACTGACTGGAATATCTTTCAGTAAGAGAGGATGATTTGCACACCATTTTTTTCAAATTGAAGCCATGACTTCTTAAAATTAAAATTAGTTCTTGCTGTATCGCAAGTGCAATATTGAGACTGTCTGAACCACCAAGGCCATCATCTACGTAAAAATTGTGTTTAAGCATTTGTGCGCCATATGGATAGTTTATGAAATGTTCATCCGCAATTTTTTGTAAACATCTTGTAGCAAAATACGGCGCTGCTCGTGTCCCATATGTGACCGTGTTGAGTTTGTAGTGAGTAATGGGAAGCGATGGATCTTCTCTCCAAATAATTAACTGATATTTTTGATCATCGGGATGCATTACAATTTGCCTGTACATTTTTTCAATGTCAGTGGTAAAAACAAATTTTGGTAGTCGAAAACGTAGCAAAATAGAAAATAATTCACTTTGTACAGTTGGCCCTGTATACATCAAGTCATTTAACGAATGGCCTGATGATGTTTTCGCTGAGGCATCAAAGACGACCCTTAGTTTCGTTGTGGTACTGTCTAGTTTGAAGACGCAGTGGTGAGGAATAAAATATTTGGGGTCCAATACGGCATTAATATCAACCTTTTCCATATGTGCTAATTGTTCATATTCTTGCATGAATTTTATGTATTGAGCTCGTATGTCTTCCTTTTGCAGAAGTCGACGTTCTAGGCTCATAAATCTGTTGTACGCCATTGTTTTGGATTCTCTCAATGCTGTTGGGTTTTCTCGAAAAGGGAGACTGACTATAAAGCGGCCATCTGCATTGGTGCGTACATGTTGGATAAAGTGTGATTCACAATATTTTTCTGACGGTGAAAAATCCCTTTTGTTGTCTTCAATCTCGTCCAATTTCCAAAGATGTTCAATGGCTTCTTCGAGTGAGGTGTCTTCCAATATTGCACATGTTAGCGCTTCTAGCGGTTTAGACACTAAATTTTTTTCAACTGCGCCGCCTACAATCCAGCCCAATTGCGTGTTTTGGAGTGTTGGTAGATTGTCCCCAAGATGTATTGTTCCACTTTGAGTCAATCTATAGTAGAATTCTGCTCCAAGGAGCACATCTATTCTTTCTTGTTGATCAAAATGAGGATCAGCTAAATCGATATTGTCAGGAATATTCCAATTTGTTATATCAATGTACTGATTTGGTTGCGGTGGGATAATGCTTGGAAGTGCATAAGCTTCCACGTTTGTTGAGAACTTGCGATTTCTGGATTTCAACTCAACATTTATGGGATATTTTGATTTTCGTTGAATTTCACCAATGCCGTCGAGACAAAGTGATGTTCCCGATGGTGAGATAAACAACCTTTGACAGAGGCGTTTGGAGACTATGTTTACTTGTGAGCCTGAATCTAATACAGCTCTGAACTCCTCAGTCATGCCATTTGATGCTGTCATGACGACCTTTGCTGTGGCCAACAAAACATAGCCCTGGTGTCCTGAACTAACATTGCTTGTTGCTGATGTGAATGCTACGACATTTGAGGTATATGTCCTTCCACTTGATGTGCCCTGGCGGCCCGCATCAACGTTGAGTGTTGATGTAGTGGCTGAAGTGACCTTATGATTTGAATCTTTATGTTGCTGTGGAGAGTTTTCTGCTGATGGCCTTTTATGTTTTTGAATATTGTCCTTCTTTTCTAAATGAGGCAGCGTATTGTGTTTTTTGTACATTTTTGCAGTTACCAGCATTACAGAATTTTGAATTGTGGTCACTACCGAAGCAGTTCACACATAAGTATTGACGTTGAACCCAACGTAATCGTTCCTCTTCGGATAACTGCAGAAACTTGTTGCAATGGTATAATTTATGATTATTTCCACTGCAAAGTCTGCATGTGCTGTTATAATTGGACGAAACTGATGCTGAAACTGCCTTTTGGGAAGTTTTTTCTTTTGGGGAAATTGCCTCCATTGATTGAAAATGAAGTTCCAGGAACGATAGAAATTCATTTATAGATGGTAGATTTTTTGGTTTTGTTAATGATTGCATGTACCTTATGTGGGTGTTCCTATCAAGTTTTTTGATTAGGATTTGTATGAGGATTGCATCCCATGATGATGTATCAATTTTCAAGTTATTTAGTGCCAATAAACAGTCCTTGGTGGTATCATGTAGGTCTTTGATTGACTGGGATGATGACGTCAAGGACTGCTGATTGAGTATTTTGTCCACCAAGTTCGCCACAAGAATTCTTTTATTGTTGTAACGTTCCTGTAACGTTTTCCAAGCAGCCGTATAATTTGATTTGGAAAGGGAAAATTGACTGATTAGTTGTTCAGCTTCTCCTGACAAGTTGCTCTTTAGGTACCACATTTTTTGAATTGATGGTATCGGTTGTTTGTCTACCATTTCAGAAAATAAATCGTGAAATTGGCGCCATTTTAGATAATTGCCATCAAATTTTTGAATCGTGAGTTTTGGCAACTGTATCGAACTACCAATGTTTGAAACAGGTGCTACTCCGCTTTGTGTAGGGGTAACACACCTCATTTGGTCAGCCTTAACAGCAAGATTGACCAACACTTGATGCATTTCATCGACGGTTTTGTTATATAGATCCTGATCTAGCCCGTTGGCTACCGGATCTATTAGTATTTCGTAAGCTTCATCATGAAGCATCTCGATTTGCTCCCATGACCTCTTTATTGTGTCTATTTTCATTTCAAAATAGAGGTTGGTCTTCTGTTATTATAACTCCGTGTAATAACCGAATAAATGCTGATAGTTTGGCATTCAATTTTCTCATAATTCCGCATGCGTTGCTGGGAAGTTTTCTTAAAGGTTTATCCTCTTCATGGATTAAGCTCTCAAATGTTGGTTTTCGTTTTAGACAAGTGGCCTCTTTTTCGAATAATTCCATATATTCGCAGGCTACGCCTTTGATTTTTTCGTAATAGTCCTTAGAGAAGTACTCGAGATCCATAGGTTCTTCGCACATATCTCGAATCCTGGAATCCGTTTCCTGAAACTGGTTCCAAGATTCCTGTAGGCGCCGTAGCCGCTCCTCAAAATAGCCAGCCCTTTCTTTTCGGTCTACGGAATCCTTTTTGAAGTTTCTCACAATAGTCTGGATTGTTTCACCAGTTCGATTTTGAAGATCTAAGAGCTGTTCCATAATGTCTGCAAAGTTTAATCCTTGAATGCCAAAGAATATTAGATGTCTTGGTGGCTGCTACGACGCGTGCTGCTTCGAAGTGTCACCCAAAATGTGTTTGATGCTTTGCTGAAGGATGTGTGATGATTTAGCTCGCTAGCTAAATGTGCTGTTTCAAGGAGTCACCAAATGTGCTTGGTGCTTTCCTCAAGGATGCATGTCCTTATCTAGGGGTCACCAAAAATGTTTAGAATATTTTATTAGTATTGATCAATTCAAACACATAAATTTGAACTGTACTAATTCTTTGCAATTTTTTTGTTCTTGTCTTCAAGCACTTGGAACTTGAAGATTAGACGAATTTTACTTTCAAGCACTTGGAACTTGAACGTAATGTGATCAATAAATAAAAAACGAGTTTTACCTACTGCCCATATTTTAATATTTTATTGAATTATTTATACTACTTAATAATTAACAAAAATGCTAAATCAACAAAATAATTTAATGTAACATAATACTCTTATTACTAAAAAATTCATTAAATTGACCAATCAAAACGTTTTTTAAAGAAAAATAATTTTATTGTAATTTGATATATATGAACTAATACCAATAATAATAAGGGTATTCACTATATGTAGATTATTATAGTAATTATAATAATGGTATTCACTCTAAGTACAAACACTGTTTTATATTACAATTTATTATTTGTTTTGGAATTTGTTCTTTGTATACTCGTATGTGTTATCTGATAATTATATCGAAATGGTCAGCGCAGATCAGTGCTGCTGCGGTAAGTATCCTGCCACATATCTCGCTCCATTTGCCACTGCTTCCAGCATCTTCTGGAACATGAAATAAAATTCCCTCTCCCTTGCTGAACTTCTTCTCGCACACAAAGCACATCCGCATATTGTTTTTTTTCCACTTTTTTGGTAAAATTAATGAAATTTCATAAAAACTGTTTTTGGGCGCACAAAAAATTTTAGTTTTAATTTATAAAAAAAACCAAAGTAAGCAGAAAAAGATTTTGACAGACCAGAGGAAAATCACCTGATCGACATTTTCTGAAATAAGGTCACCTGATTGAATTCGCCTTGAATATACCCTACATGGCGTAACTAACAGGTGAATTCATTAGAACAGCAGTTCGACTTTTTTAGACGACAAAGGTGATGAAATTAAGGAGTTTGCTGTGCGTCTCAACTTCTTTTTGGCAACTAATAAAGGATTTCTCCACCTAATTTACAATTGTTGTAAAACTGCGTGTACCTGTTATATAAAACAGAGTTCAAGAATATTACAACATCACCTATGAAGATATGTTCTTTCTTTTAATACTTTCTTAGAGTAGGTTTTTATTTAGTAAAAATTAATGTATTTATTTGTTTTTGCTTGTAAAAAAATACATACAACTTTGAAATTTCAATCAAAAATTTCCTAGCCACTAAAAACGTTGCTTTGGATTCTACAGCTAGCTAGTGGCAACGCTTATCTTTTGTGTTTTTTAAGGTTCTGGCAGCACTGGCACTATGATTTATATTTGAAAACTCTAACGTCTTCTTATACTTAACAGAAACGATGAGTTTTAGTTCCATAAACTAGTATTTGGAAGAAATAAAAGTTAATTATTTGTTAAATAAAAAAATTTCCGAAAAGAGAAAATTTAGTGCTATTTGGCACATTTTATGGAACAACCTGACAAAAAGGCAAAATGTAAATATTGTAGTGCGAGCTTAAGTATTGCAGGAGGTTGTAATGGCAATCTTTCTCAGCATATGAAGTCGAAACATCCGCTAACTCCTTTGAATTTGGAAATACAGGTTCCGGTTCAAACGGATCCAGAAACATTACTTGTAGAGCATCCATCCTCCAGCTCTCAGTCTCAAGAAAATGTATCTATACCAAGGCAACCTCAACAAAATATTACCAAGTATTTTCGTAGGCCCCCTTCTGCTCGTAAAGCTGACTTTGTAGATAAGCAAGTTCTAAAAATGATAGCTATGGGACACCATGCTTTACGAATTGTTGAGGAGCCGGAGCTTAGAAGACTTATCGAGCTTGCTTCGCAGTGTCTGGAATATATGCTTCCAACTAGAAAGACCTTGTCAAATAACTTTAAGCAAACGGTGTATAGTGATATATTGAGCCAAGTTAAAGTTCATTTGTCTTACCACTGATGGATGGACGTCAAAAACTGGTGATAGTTACATCGCTGTTACTGCTCATTATATTAATGAAGAAACGCAGTTAAAGTCTCATTTAATTGCATGTGATATATTTGATGATAGACACACTGCTGAAAACCTATCAAATTTCCTCAAAGAAGTTATAGCCGAGTTTAATATTGAAAACAAAATAACTGCGGTAGTTAGTGACAATGCAGCAAACATCACTGCAGCAATCCGTTTAGGTCAGTGGAGAGGGATCAGCTGCTTCGCCCTTAAACTTAATTGTGCAATCGACTCTTGTAGAAGTAAGTGATATAGTGTCTAAAACCAAGAGAATAGTGGTATATTTTAAGAAGAGCACACAAGGGATGAAAAAATTACGAGAAACACAAAAACAAATGAAACTTCCTGAGCTGAAATTAAAGCAAGACGTAGTAACTCGCTGGAACTCAACATATGAAATGCTTAGCAGGATAGTTCCCATAAAAGATGCTGTGATTTCAACACTATCACTCACAAGGACAGGTTTGTCTTTACCGCTGGAAGAATGGGACGTTTTGAAAGATATAATACCTGTTCTCGAGCCATTTTATGCAGTAACTAAAGAAATTTCAGCAGAAAAAAATGTTACACTCTCAAAAGTATTAGTTTTATGTAATCTCCTAGAATGTGAGATAGCCGATTGTAGTTAATCAAAAACTCATGTCAAAGAAATGATAAAAGTAATAAAAACCGAGTTTTTTCGCCGTTTTAGAGAACTTGAGAGGAGCAATTTATATGCAGAAAGCACCATTCTGGACCCAAGATTTATAAGAATTGGTTTTAAAAACGATGGTTCATATGAGAATGCTGTCAGAATCTTGCGGAACAGAATCGGTCTCATCAGATTACCAAACAGTACCGAAACAACCGAGAGTTCGACAGAAGAAAATACTGGTGAAACTAGAGGAAAATATATATGGAAGAAATTTGATATGAACTATAGCAGAATAGTGAAATCGGACAATAACCTTGCTGCTGGAATTAGAGAGTTCGACAAGTATTTGAACGAGGAATACCTGGATAGAAGAAAAGATCCTCTAACATGGTGGAAAGAACAAAAGCTGCTATATCCAAGAGTATACTCATACGCTATGAAACGTCTTTGCATTGTAGCTACATCAGTGCCGTGTGAACGTATATTTTCTGCTACGGGACAAATAATAAATGAAAGAAGGACTTTGATAAGGCCAAATAAAGTTTCGACTTTAGTTTTTCTCCATCACAATATGTAATTTAATTCATATGTATCTGAAGGTAAATATATTTAGTTCATTGTTTTTTATTAAAGCAATCTAATTTCCTTATATAAAATATTTAGGATTGCATTTTCTAAAACTTAACGTTTAATTTAAATTTGTATTGCCAAAAATCTCATTTAAATAAAGTAAATTTTATGGATGTTAAAAATATTTTGGGTTTTCTTTCATTTAAAGTAGTCCACGTATATAAATGAATAAACAATTTAGAAGCTTTTCGCAGAAATAAATCACGATTTATTCCAACACAATTTTTTATTAACAATAAACATATACATATGTATGTATATATTATGTACATACAATCCTAGTGATATACATACATACATACATATCGAGCTATAACTGCAAATAAAAGTTCATTATACAGGACAAGTATTTTTTAATTATACTTGGTTTAAATCGAAGTATTGCCTTAATATTGGCTACATACATTTATAGTGTACTATTATATGTAATTTTAATAGTTTTAGTAAATTTCCTGAAAGACAACGCATGTTTGTGGGTGTTGTTATTTTAAGATATTCCTAATGTGTTGAAAAATCGGTTAATTTAATCAAATTATTTTAAAACTAGTAATTATTATTCCTTTAGCTGTTTAACTTGCAGTTGTTTAGATATCCTTAATCAGTTGTTTGGATATCCCACTAACTGGGAGACATTGTTTGTTGGTGTTTCCTCCTCAAATATAAAAAATGCCCTTTTAAGGGCTACAATATATTTTAAACGAGCTCAATTTACAAACAACTTGAAACTAAACATTTCACAATATAAAATTTTTTATTATTTGTAGACACAAAATCGGCTACCTCTTTTTGAAATTAATTTTGTAGGCCTGAAAAGGGCTGTTTGTGTTTTCTCTCCGGGTTTTTGTTAAAATAAAAATTAATTGGCATTTACTTGGGACTGGTATATATAGTTACTCCTTTAGTATCTTCACTGACAGCATGCTTAGCCAATTCACCAGGCAACAGTAGGCGGACAGCAAATTGAATTTCACGACTGATAATTTTTGAACGTTTGTAGTGAGATAAACGTGAGGCAGCAATGCGCTCAAAAATACCATTCATAAAACTATTCATGACCTTTGATGAGATGCCAGTATCCGAATGTACTTGTTTCAAAACTTTGTAAATGTAGATGGCATAACTTTGCTGCTTTACCACTTGTCTTAGCTTTGCCAATGATTTTTTAGAATTACACACATTCACTTCATATGCATATGACAATAACCAAAGCACTTGTATATTTACTCTTAGTAAGTGTAATGCAAATTAACCATGAAATTAAATATTGAAGACATCTGAATCATAGCCACCACGTATAGATTTTCTGGGACTATTGATACACCTTTTAACACTTTGCTATTCTCCAGTCAAGCATGTCGGTTGAGAAATCATCACAATTGGCACATCACTGAAGATGACTTCAAAGAACTCTTTTTCATCAGCAAATTCTTTGTAGTTACCGTGACTCTGAAAGAGTTATACAAATTTTGATGAACATCTTTATAAAAATTGTAATAAACACAGTGAAATACTTTCATTTTTATACACGTTTACTTTTCCAAATTCAGCCTTTTTAGTTCTCCAATATGCAGTTCAATAACTGCATTTAGATTAACTTAAATTGTATCCCTGATTTGGAATTCATTTTTTGTTTCGATAAGTTCATTAAGCAGCCTATCCGCCCATTTGGGTCCACTAAAGACTAATATTATTGTTCACATATTTATTTCTAATTACCATTGAGATCCTTTGTTGTGCCTGCAACTTCTACAAGTTAGCCACATTTCATATGTCCAATCTGAGTAAGTGGTGGCCATTGCAACGATTTTCTTTGATTTAGGTATTTCATTTAACTTTATTAAAAACAAAAGTAATACCTATGTGTGAATTCCAATTCATTGGAAATCTGGGCACGTTTTTATGTTAATTTCTAAGCATCATTGAGCCACTATTTAGATCTTTTAGAATCTTTGTTTACTGTTTAGAAACTGTTTAATATATTTTTAAAAACACATAACACTTATTTGTATGAATTAATTTACATTTTTTTCCTAAAAGAAAATTTTTGTTTTATATTCAACCACCATTGTTTGCTTAAAATTGTATAACGTGTTCTTCAAAGATGGATATGTATAGCCATTTCTTCTAACATACGTAAAGTGAGCTAAGCTGAAAAGAGCGCTCACTCAAAAGAGCTGAGAAGCACAACTCTATTGTTAACTAAAATGCAATTTCTTGAACATAAATAACAAAAAGCTTTAGATATCAGCAGCCGATGGCTCCGGAAAAACCGGAAGAGATATACGGAATATTGGAAATATTAATCGTCAGGGTTGGGGAATTTCGTACTAACCAAAAAGTAATAACTTGTAAAAATGGATGTGAGAACTTCTCATACGTGGTATACGTGGCTGCCCGCTACACGCAAGCATTCAAGTAGGATCTCTGAGATCCCGTTTTGAAAATAAGAGAACTTCTCATATTCAATTTTCGTTAAAAACATTGGTTAAATAGTTGATATTCCTACCAAGAATGATAAAATAAAGATTACGCCTGGCGCATGATTTACCGTTTAATGACGTTGTGCCCTGGAAGAGATTGCCAAATGAGTTATGAATATTTTTCATAGTCATTAAACCAGCAGAACGGATCAGTACTGATTTCGAGTCCGCTACGCCATCTCATCAGCGTTCTTTGTTCAATTTTTCCACTGTTTGAAGTGGTGCTAGTTAGTAGGAATATCAACTATTTAACCAATGTTTTTAACGAAAATTGAATATGAGAAGATCCCACATTCATATTTTCAAGTTATTACCTTTTTGGTTAGTACGAAGTTCCCCAACCCTGACGATTAATATTCCCAATATGCCATGTATTTCGTTCGCTTTTTCCAGAGCCATCGGCTGCTGATATCTAAAGCTTTTTGTTATTTATGTTCAAGGAATTGCATTTTTAGTTAAAAATTTGAAATGAACATGTAAACAAGTGCGCGTGCCCTCGCAATGTTTTAAATTAATGTATGAATTTCCATTTTAATAGTGAACCTTTATTTATGTAAATTATATTACAGGATGTTAATTTTCCCAACAGGTTATAGGTTCAAATCTGCGAAATTGCAAATTATTTTTTATTTATTTTTATTTTAATAAATGAACGTGATTACATTCTATTTATTATTTTTGAGAGTGGAATATTAAGAATATTTTTCATAGTCATTAAACCAGCAGAACGGATCAGTACTGATTTCGAGGCCGCTACCCCATCTCATCAGCGTTCTTTGTTCAATTTTTCCACTGTTTCAAGTGGTGCTAGTTAGTAGGAATATCAACTATTTAACCAATGTTTTTAACGAAAATTGAATATGAGAAGTTCCCACATTCATATTTTCAAGTTATTACCTTTTTGGTAATAACTTGAATATATGACATATTAAATTGAATTAAGATTCCATAGGCTAATTGTTCGAAATTTTTAATTTAAATCTCAAAAAGACATGATAAATATTCCAAGGCACAAAGGCAAGTCAACATCAGTTTTTGTTATTCAGCTTACACAGCAGAGCAGAACAGCTGTTTTCGAAAGACGCAACCCTTTCATCATCAGTGCTCATGTGTATTGTGTTTGTCACCACTTATTAGGTGGCTTAGTTGAATGTGATAACAGTTTCTATTTACACGAATTTTATTGTGAAAAAGAATACGGGAACTGTATCAAGCTGATGTTAACATGTTATTGTTATAATACCCGTGTTACCGTTTGATTATTTTTCTTCATGTCCCATTTTTCTGAATTTTTTGTTCCGTCATACCTAAGTCAAACTTTTTTGGTTTGAATTTTATACTTAAGTACATGTGTACGTTTTTCCAATTTATTATTGGTAGCTCAAGCCATAGCTTAAATTTGTATGTAGTAAGAATTTTAACGAACATTTTATTTTGCTATATTAAATTGAATTAAGATTCTATAGGCTAATTGTTCGAGATTTTTAATTTAAATCTCAGAAAGACATGATAAATATTCCAAGGCACAAAGGCAAGTCAACATCAGTTTTTGTTATTCAACTTACACAGCAGAGCAGAACAGCTGTTTTCGAAAGACGCAACCCTTTCATCATCAGTGCTCATGTGTATTGTGTTTGTCACCACTTATTAGGTGGCTTAGTTAGATACAGTTCTCGTATTCTTTTTCACAATAAAATTTGTGTAAATACAATTTACATAAATAAAGGTTCACTATTAAAATAGAAATTCATACATTAATTTAAAACATTGCGAGGGCACGCGCACTTGTTTACATGTTCATTGCAAATTGTTAACTAAGAATGCAATTCCTTGAACATAAATAACAAAAAGCTTTAGATATCAGCAGCCGATGGCTCTGGAAAAAGCGAAAGAGATACATGGAATATTGGGAATATTAATCGTCAGGGTTGGGGAATTTTGTACTAACCAAAAAGGTAATAACTTGAAAATATGAATGTGGGAACTTCTCATATTCAATTTTCGTTAAAAACATTGGTTAAATAGTTGATATTCCTACTAACTAGCACCACTTGAAACAGTGGAAAAATTGAACAAAGAACGCTGATGAGATGGCGTAGCGGCCTCGAAATCAGTACTGATCCGTTCTGCTGATTTAATGACTATGAAAAATATTCTTAATATTCCACTCTCAAAAATAATAAATAGAGTGTAATCACGTTCATTTATTAAAATAAAAATAAATAAAAAATTATTTGCAGTTTCACAGATTTGTAGCTATAGCCTGTTGGGAAAATTAACATCCTGTAATACAATTTAAATATAATTAATGTTTGAGATTAAATTATAAGTGCAAGAATATATATTATTATAAGACTGTCATCAGTCCTTGTTGTTACGACAATCCTTGCATATTTTTATCTGGTGCTCTCAGTTGTACAAATATGACAGTATGCGGCTGTCATGCGATTTTTTGAGTAATGGCAATATTTACAATATGTTCCCTTTTCTTGAGAAGGTTCTTATCATTATTATTATTTGCCGCTTATTATTTCTATGTAAATACGAAGTGTTCCTTGAAGAATCGAATGCTTCAGCCAACTCTTTTTCAACGTCATTTTCATCCTCTGCAGCGGGATAGCAGGTTTGATCAGCAAAACTGTCATCGCTATCAAAATCATCTTCCTTCTCATTATCGCTAAAGTCACTGATGGCACTAAAGCAATGCCCCAACATCTTCACAGTTGAGACCACGCTTAGAAGTAATCGCTTTTTGGTTTTCCATTTTCAGGCACTTAAAAATTTTCTACAAAATTTTACTTTTACTACTAACGCCACGTAAAATTAACGTACACAAATTTTATTATTAATACTAGCGCTACGTATTTTTTACTTACCGACTTTTATTGTTCGCGCTCTGAAAGCACTTTAGCGACTAAAAATTCCTTGTTTATGCTTTTGCGTTTGCTCAAAAACTATCCAGGCATCTAGAGACCTAACTATCGTTAGGTCTCTGGATGCCTGTGTAGCAACAGTAATAAAAAAAATTACACGTAATATTTACATACGTTACCTTTCTAGGGTTAAAACTGTTTCATAATTCAGGAAGAACAAAATTGGTATTGAAATCTTAAAAAAAATGTCTATTCCAGGGTTGGACAAATGAAATGTTTTATGGTACATGAAAGTGACCAAAAGTTTATGTACAGATGGACGGACATCGCTCAATGGTCATCGCTATTCATAAGGATCTAGAATATATACTTTATGGGGTCCCATGTGTATATCGAAGAAATTACACACGGAATGACAAACCTATATACATATATCCTTTCACTTTTTTGTGAAGGGTATAATAAGGTAATACACTGAAATATGTGAAAAGAGAGGGGATAAAATAATAGTTAAATAACGTGGAATAATGGTGGTTTGTCCGTGATTTCATGAAAATGTGCCTTGGTACTAAAATAAGGCCATTATTTTGGAAATTGCTGAACTGAACACCTTGAAATTTAAATAAGTTAGAGATCAATGAATGAAGTTTAGAATATACAAATTAATTAACATATATATATATATATATATATATATATATATATATATATATATATATAGATATATATATATGTATATATATATATATATATATATATAGATATATATATATATATATATATATATATATATATATATATATATATATACATATTTATATATATATATATATATATATATATATATATATATATAATATATATAAATATATATATATATATATATATATATATATGTATATATATGTATATTATATATATATATATATATATATATATATATATATATATAAATTACAGATTTTATTTAAAAATTTCCAAATAAATAAAATTATTTTTTATAATGTGGCAACGTTATATTAAAAAATAAAACTCAAATAAACTTCAAAAATCCTTATTAAAATTTAATACTAGCAAGTGGGAATACCTTGGAATTTATTGTACATTTTAATGGTTGTCATTTGAGTCTTTTCATATACTTATGTACATTTATATTTTTAATTTTTTACATACGGTTTTGTATTCCGAAATAAAATAAATTAAGCCAAATGGCGAAAAGAGCGCGCGATGCCGATGAAATGAAAAGGAGAACATTTGCCCGATCACGCTTTCGAAATTTAATACGCAGTGTGGTGTTAAATCGTATCTGGTTAATGGATGCAAGTGATCAAAAACTTTCATTAAATGTGAAGAAAAATATTGCTTTGCTCGTGAGAACTCAGCGTAAAATTGGTCTACTGACATTGGCTGTAATATAAAACATACATAGCATCTTTTCACGATAAAAATAATATAATTTTATTCTCAATTTCAAAGGAAAAATCATTAATTAGAACGCATTATTCCTTACGTACTATTAGTGAAAAGAGAAAGCTGGCGTCTGTAATGGCTGGCTTAAAATGTTTTATTAAAATTCCTCCGGTGAAATTCTTAGTTTGTGTTCTTGGTAATGATGTTCTGATTCTATTATTACGTTACAGAAAGTTCGCGCTCGTTTATCCAAATTTGCAAAATTTATGGTAATTAGTCCTGGTAGAAAACTGATTAAAGAAGGAGACACCCCAATAATGCTATATTTTGTACTTACTGGAGAAGTAGAAGTTAGCAAAACCGTATATGACCATGTTCGTAGGTGAAAGATAATAGAAAGAAATATTAATACATATTTTTGCTTAATTCAGATGCAAAATCATTGGATCAATAGCATAGAAAGAATTTGTGGTCCAGGAGATTGTCTGGGTTATGTTGAACTAATTGAAAGAAGTAAACGGAATCGTACATATACAACCACGAGTAAGTTCTATATTGCTATTAATATGTTCAGATTTTCATTATTCATTAAAATAATTATTCATGCAATAAGATAATTATAATAGTAGGAAAAAAATCATCGCAATTTTTTGTTTCAACAACAAATTCAGCCAAAAGTGTTGCCAAATAATGCGAGTTAATTTCAAAGATGATTTTCTCGCATCCGCTTCTATGTATTACTTACATAAAAGGTTAATAATAAATATTATGTGCATATACACGATAAGTTAGTTATACCTTAAAATTTATCCGGGATGTGGTTAAAGATGATGATTTTATTAACAGGTTTCAAAAGAACGTAACTACTTTTTCAACAAATGCGTAAACAAAAAAGCTGCAATAAAACTTTAATTAAACAAATGGAAAAAGGTTGATGTTCGTATTACTTTCAAATATGTAGATACTGTTTATACCCAATTCACAAGATGACTTGCGGCGTTTAATTTTCAACGTAATTTTTTGTTTGATTTTAGTATGTTATTTTCATATTTGTCTTTAGACTAATGTCCGTTCTTGTTGATACCTTCTGTTAATTTTTTTTATTTTCATGTCATAAGAACAACAACAAAAAATAAAAATAGGCATGAAAACCAAAATAGTCGAATGAACACAAACCCCCTTATTCATAAAAATTATGAGAGGCTTATAAGAGTGTAATAGAGCAAATTTCATATGAAAATTTTCCTTATTACGCTGTTATTAGACTCATATAATTTTTATGAATAAGGGGGAAATAATTTTTGAAAACAACTTAAAACAAGTAAAAGTGCTATATTCGGCTGTGCCGAATCTTAAATACTCTTCACAGATGTAATTCTTTTCGTTTAACTTTTTCGGCTAGGAAGCTTTTCTTAATTCTAATAGCTCTGAAAGTCTTTCAAAAATATTATATATGTTTAATTTAAAAACAATAAAGTAAAAATCCGTTTCATGTACCCCAAAAAGTTATAATTGTTCAACCGTAGAATCGTCTTTTTTAGATTTTTTTGGTTTGTAATACCAATTTAACTCTTCCCGAAGTATAAAAAAGATTTCATCCACAAAAAACCAAAATTAGGGACTTATATGGTTAATTTTATGTACAGAAAAATTTCGATTTTCCAACCCTGGAACCGAATTTTTAATACCAATTTCATTTTCCCTGAAGTATAAAATTATAAAATAGGTTTAATTTTCCAACTCTGTAAGCTAATTTTTATTTTCTTGCCAATGCAATTCTTAGTGTAGCATAGTTTTACTTGACAAAAAAATTAAAATTTTTAAACTTTTTGGTCACTTTCATGTCCCATAAAATATTTCATTTGTCCAACCCTGGATTCAATATTTTATTTTTTATTCTTGAATTTTTGATACCAATTTTGTTCTTCCTAAATTATAAGACAGTTTTAGTTAGCAAAAAAAACAGCATCAGTTGCCTGTTTGATCACTTTCACGTATAAACAAATTCAATTTCCCACCCCTGGGAGCAAAATTTGAATTTAGAAACCTTTTTTGGCCAATGCAAATCTTCGTGACGTATAAAGAGGTTTTGTTAAAGAAAAGCTTAAAATTTTTAACAATTTTAGTTACTACATGTACTACAAAATACGGAAGGCCGAAAAAAAATTTTATTTCCCATCCCTGGAAATTTTATTTTTATTTTTTTAGTTTTTAATAGACCAGTGAGGCTTCCCAAAGCACGAAATAGGTTTAATTTACAAACATTTAAAAAAATTGATATTTGGTATACATTTTGCGTCGAGAAATACGTGTAAGCTTCCCAGGTCTGGAACCGTACTTCCGATCTTTCTGAATTTGAATACCACTCTATATAAGTTGATTTCCAATACAACGGTCCAGGCGGACGGACATCGCTCAATCGTCATCGCTATTCATAAGAATTCTGAATAGATATATTTTATGGGGTCCTATATTGATATCGAAGAAATTACACACGGAATGACAAACCTATATATGTATATCCTTTCACATTTTTGTGAAGGTTATTAAAAGAATTAAGAATATTAGACGTCTTAAAAGTCATCGTGTGCGTTGGATGTAACACCCAATTCTTCCCTACTCCCATGGATGCTGTTGGCTGAAGGTTAACAGGAGACTATGAAAAGGTCATCCCCTGACTGCTGGTCCGAGTTAAAAAAATGATATACATCTCAATTTCTTCCTTGCTGCAATATTATTGTATCGGTGATATTCGGAGAGTGTACAGTAGTCGCACGTGGTCTTCTTATGTTGTTTTTTGTGTTATTTCTATGCATTTGATCATGTTATGATCTTGAGCAAAGTTGTTGCGCATGAGCCGATGAGTGTTTCCACTGAAAATTACTCAAAATTAATTAAATCGTAAACAACGCATTTGGTCATGCTATGATCTTTAGCAAAGTTGTTGCGCATGAGCCGACGGAGGTTTGTAAGTTGGTGCAATTAATTTCCGATAGATGGCGCCACTGAAAATTAATTAAAATGTATTGAATCGTAAGCTATGCATTTGATCATATGATGATCTTAAATAAAGTTGTTGTGTATGATCCGACGGAGGTTTCCAAGTTGGTGCGACTAATTTTCGCCAGGTGGCCCACTGAAAATTAATCAAAGTGAATAGAATCGTTAACTATACATTTGATCATGTATTGATCGGACAAATACCATTTTTGTAGGGTGAACCCGCTTTGCTACATCATCTGTTGAAGCTGCTCTTGTATTTGTATAACAGTGCTGAAACTATAATTTCCGCTTAAGCCGTCATCTACGTAAAAGTTGTCTTTCGAAAATTGAGACGGTAAGGGATATCGTGTGGCATTTTCTTTTGCCAACTGTTGTGGTCATTTGGATGCCAAATATGGTGCTGACCTCGTGTAAGTGGTTTTGAAGCGTCTGTTCGCCAAATTATGAGTTGAAATTTACGGTCCTCTGGCGCAACCAGAACTTGGCGATACATTTTTTCCACATCGGTGGAGAAAACGAACCTTGGAAGACGAAATCTTAATGGGATTGAGAATAGTTCACTTTGAGCGGTTGGCCCTGTATACATCATGTCATTAAGGGAGTGTTCTGATGTTGTCTTTGCTGATGCATCGAACACCACACGCAATTTGGTTGTGCAGCTTTCAGGCTTTAGCACGCAATAATGTGGGATGAAGTAGTGTGGTGATTGAATGCGTTCGTATGATATCTTCGTCATGTGCTTCATAGCTTCATATTCATTCATAAATTTTGTATATTCAATCTTGAGTTCTGGATTTTTTCGAAGTTCTAATGACAGAAATCGGTTAAAAGCAACTCTGTACGACTCACCAAGTGCTTCGGGGTTTTGATGGAATGGAATTCTCACTACGAATCGAGTTTCTTTATTTCGGGTGGTGTGCCGTGTGAACGACTCTTCACATTGTCTTTCTGCCGATCATAGGTGTTTTTCGGATGTCTTTATTTCATCCAGTTCCCAAAGTTTTGCAATGAACGCTTCATGATCATCGTTAGTCGTGGACACTCCGCAAGCAAGGCTTGTTGAGTTCTGATCTTTGATTTTTCCTGATACTATCCACCCAAGCACAGTGTTTTGAAGAATTGGCAATTGCGGAGATAATTCGATCTGCCCCACTGACAGCAACTGAAGAAAGTGTTCTGCCCCTAGTAAAATATCAATTTTGTCCGGTTGGTTGAAATTCGGAACAGCTAGCACCAAGTTTTTGGGTAGTGACCAGTCACTTGTGTCGATAAATTGTGACGGTTGAGGTGAAATGATACGTGGAAGTAGAAATGGTTCTAACCGTGTTGAAAAACCGTTGAGTCTGGAGTGCAGTACTACATTAACTCGATGTTGTGTTTTGGTGTTGCTGCTTCCAATTCCACTGATATTTACTGATGACGGGTACATTGGGATACCAAGTCGTTTCACTAACCGCTCAGTTATACAGTTTACTTGCGATGCGGAATCAAGTAATGCACGACATTCAATTTCCGACGAATCATTCTTGATTTTTACCATCGCCGTTCCAAGCACCATAAACAAAGATGATGGTTGCTTGTGTGTTGTAGTTAATGAAGTAGATCCTGATTTCGTTGAACGTATCGATGTGGCGTCTGTTATTGTCGTTGCAGAAGACGAAGTCATTTGTAGGTTTTGTTCAGTTGACCACTTCGATTTTGATGGATAGGTTTTGTTTTCCAGATGTAGCAGTAAATTATGTTTTTTGGTGCATTTTGCGCAACCCCTTAAAGTACATTGCTGTGTGACTGTTTTTTAAGCAAATCACACATTATTTCTGTTTTTGAACGAAATTTAAGCGTTCGTGGGTTTTGAGTTTTAGAAATCGATCGCATCGAAAAAGTGGATGCGATCCCGTCTTGCAAACTGCGCAGTTAATATCAATTGTTTTGTCGGATGCACCAGAAGCACAGACTCTAGTTGATGGTCGTTCTTTTGAGCCCATTGCTTCCATTGACTGAAAGCCAGTTTCTAAAAAGGCTAGAAGGTGATTGACTTGCTGCAACTCTTTTGGATTTGTAATTGATCGTTCATATTGGTTATGAATGTTTCGATCAAGTTTCTTTATGAGAATGTGCATCAAAAGGGGATCCCAAGAGGTGGTGTTAATTCCAATGTTTTGCAGTGCATGAAGGCATTCTTTAGTAGTATCATGCAATTGCTTGATGGATGTGGAGATGACTAATAAGCTTTTCAGCCTCGCCTGTGACGTTTACCTTAAGGTACAACATTTTTTGTACCGAAGGAAGTCGCTGGTTATGTACAAGCTGCAAAAACAGGTCGTAGAAGGTTCTCCATTTTAGGTAGTCGCCATCAAATCTCGGAATAGTTATTTTAGGCAATGGCAATCCGCAATTTTGTTCATAAGTGGAGCTTGATTCTGGAAAGGGTTGTGAAGTGATTCGAAATTCTTGCTTCCAACATGGTATATGCGTCCATATCATAACCTTCCAGCAGAGGATCTTGACTGTTTTCAAAAATTGAAAAATGTAGATCCTGGATTTTATCCCACAAGGTTTGTTTCAGTTTCATGCTGTCTGCCGTCGGATCTATTACCAGTAATCGCTTTAGAGATCCTATCATGACATTTAGTCTTCGTATTGCTGACGCAATTGACGCCAGGACCGCTGAACAGCCGATGTCACCATCTGTTTTGCTGATGGTTGATTGGTTTTTGGTGGGTCTTTGTTGACCTACCTCCCTTGAAGCTTGCGATTGTGTGCTTGTCAAGGCTGCTTCAAATAGGTTCCTATATTTAACCACTAGATCAGATATGGACTGGTAATACTCCTTGCTGAAGTATTCGTGCTCCATTGGAATTTTTTCGAGGCATCGGATTTTGGTGTCAGTATTTTCGAATTCTGACCATGCCGTCTCTAA
This sequence comes from Linnaemya tessellans, assembly GCA_951800035.1. NCBI lineage: Eukaryota > Metazoa > Arthropoda > Insecta > Diptera > Tachinidae > Linnaemya > Linnaemya tessellans. The sequence continues at coordinate 90,661,395 of OX637532.1, forward strand.
TCTTTGAATGCGTTCCTTATAATAGCTAATAGTTTTCCTAATGGCGGAGTCTTTTTTGAAGTTTCGAACTATAGTCTCTATGATTTCGCCTGTTGTCTGCTGAGCTTCAACCAATTCAGTGAACACACTCGTGTCTGATTTGTCGCTATACAAAGCCATCTTCAGGGTTTTCTGGTGCTTCACTTTTATCGTGGAGATTTGCTCCTTGCTGCCGAAGGAGAGATTATTGTCTTCAAGGTAGGAACCTTGAAGGTTTATGTTAATCCTGTTATAGATCACGTCGGGGTCACCAATGTTTAATTCAAAATATTGATTTTGAATAAGGATAAACTAGTTTGTTTATCCTGGCTGAAAATGTCTTCAAGGCAACGGCATCAAGAAGAATATGTATTGCAACACAAGCACTTGAAACCTGGTTGCTGCGGAGATTAAAAATGGTCTTTGGAAGAATAAACTAGTTCGCTTATTTGCTTTTCTAATTATGACAAAGTTTTTATTAATTTCGGTTTCTTATATACTAATTTAATTTTAACATTATTATACAGTTCATGGCATAAATATCACTTATGCTGACTAAGAATAAACGGTTTTTTATTAGAACAATGAACGTAACTGAAATATTATATTACTTTAGCTGATAATGCAATTAACTCTATAAACACAACATAAGCAAATATATAAATTTATTCTTGAATGAATGCAATGAACTCTACAAGCGTAATATAAGCATAATCTAAGTTGATTGTTATGTGAAGGTGTAAACAGACGGCTCGAAGATGGACACTGGCACTGGTTCGGGGGTGTACTCCGAGGATCTCGACCTTTCGGTATCGTTTAGGCTACCCGATACCTCGACAGTTTTCCAGGCAGAGATTTGTTCCATTACCGAGGCAGCATTGAGGATTGATGGCCTCAGTTTGGAGGCAAGAGTTATTATTGGAAAATGAGATGGCGGACGAATGCACAAGAGCGGGTTCAGCCTTGGATGAGACAGCCCCACGTAGGGATATTGACATTCCCTCAGTTGAGCTGCTGAACAGACAGGTGGTCAAGTGTTACCACCAGTAGGGTCTCCAAAATTCTATTTCCCTCGCTTAACAGAGTTAGAAATAGACAGCTTCTGACTTTTGGGAAACATTCGTTGGCTCTCCTGGTGGGGGTCTTCACGGTGCACTGAGCAATTGGGTACACGTCGGAGCGTTTGGGCTTTCCTCATGAGGGTCGCTGCAGGAGCTGTTTCGATGATGAGGAAGCGGAGTCAGTACAGCATGCCCTTTGTGACTGTCCGGTCCTGCAGGAGCGTAGGCTTAGACATCTAGGCTCCCGTTTCCTTCAAGATCTGGACTGCCCTGACGGGCAAAACAGAATATGGAAGGATATTCACTTTGTCATTCCGTTTGTAACGCAGCGATATATCCATCTGAGACCCCATAAAGTATATACAGTAGTTTTGACTTACCTGCCTTTTACTTAAGTGCATTTTGCAGATAAGTGCACAATATTTGTGTTTCGTGTATTTATTCCACTAAGTTCCATACAAATTCACTCATTTAAGTGCATTGCACGTAACGTAAAGTTTTTGAAAAAAACACAAAAGTGGCAATACGAATCTATTGTTTCTTTACAAAAAATTTAAACTAATTGGAAGTTAGTTGGAACGTGACCTTTAAAGATAAATAAATAAAAGCGAATTAAATTAGTAATACAATTATTGGGTTTATGTCATGCTTGATTATTTGCTTTAAGTGCACTTGTAGGCAGGAAACTTAAATGCACATACCTGCATCATTTCGCAGGTAAGTGCATTAAGCTTAGCTGCATTTTTGACTTACCTGCACAAAATAGTGTGCAAAAGTTGGTTGTGCAGGTAAGTCAAAATTACTGTACATATATATATATATATATATATATATATATATATATATATATATATATATATATATATATATATATACTTGATCAGTGATGAAATCTAAGACAATCTGAGCATGTCCGTCTGTGGAAATTACGATTCAGTCCAAACGAAAAGAGCTAGCCTCTTGAAATTTGGTATAAATATATTTTGAAGGATAGCACAAGTTAAGTTTGGAGATGAGCTAAATAAGGCAAGAGAGAAAAAGTTCCCCTAAGAAGAACTAAACCAACCTATAAAAAACAACATAATGTTTCAAGTTTTTTTGTAATTTTGTTAAGCAAATGATATATTTTTATATTAAGGAAGGTCCAACGCGTTAAACTTGGAGCTATAAAATAAAAAAAATAAATTCTGGACCCCGCCCCCTTCAGTGGGCTTATATAAAAATAGTGTTAAAATTTAAAAAAATCGTTTACTTAAGCCTACATTGCTTAAAAATAACGCTTTTAAGCTTTAATGACGAAGCCTAGACGTAACGTTAATTTTTTTTTTTAAACATTTTAAATTTACTTACTAAATATTTGGAGGATGTTTAAAAGTCGACCCGGTCGAATGTAACATTTTTACTTGTTATTATTATTAGAAACATAGACAACGAGTAAAAGTGCTATATTCGGCTGTGCCGAATCTTAAATAGCCTTTACAGAAGTAATTCTTCTTTCTTGCTAAAAAAGAAACTAGGTTTAATTAAAAAATCAAAATTATGTTATCAGTTACTTTTATATTTAAGAAAACATTTAAATTTTTCGGGTAGGAAGCTAAATATTTGGCTGTTCTTATTTCTAATACCTCTGAACGTCTTTCAAAAATATGAAATATGTTTAATTTAACACAAAAAGTAAAAATCCGTTTCATGTACCCCAAAAAGTTCTAATTGTCCAACTGTAGAATAGTCGTTTAGATATTTTTGGTTTTTAATACCAATTTATTTCTTCCTGATGTATAAAGTGGGTATAATTCATCATAAAAATCAAAAATAGCAAATTATATTGTTACTTTTATGAATAAAAAAATTTCGATATTCCAATCATGAAATTGGATCTTTAATTTTTAATACCAATTTAATTCTTAGCGAAGTATAAACTGGGAACTTATATGGTTACTTTTATGTAACGAAAAATTTCGGTTTCCAACCCTGGAACCGAATTTTTAATTTTAAAATTTTTAATACCAATTTAATTCTTCCTGTGGTATTAAACAATTTTAATTCACTAAAAACACAACATTTGGAATTTATGTGGGTACTATGTACTATGTATATATTTCGATTTTCCAACTCTGGAAGCGAATTTTTATTTTTTTACCAATGCAATTCTTAATGAGGTATAACATAGTTTTACTAAGTTAATTAAAGTTTTTAAACTGTTTGGTCACTTTCATGTAGCATAAAATATTTCATTTGTCCAACCATGGAGCCGAAATTTTGATTTTTTAAGATTTTAATACCAATTTGATTCTTCCTGAATTATGAAATAGTTTTAATTAGCAAACACAACAATGTCAATTGCCTTTTTGGTTACTTTTATGCATAAAAAATATTTCAATTTCCCAGCCCTGGAAACGAAATTAAAATTTTTTTTTACCAATTCTAGTCTTCATTCGGTATAAAGTATTTAAGAAAAACTTAAAATTTGCAACCGTTTTGGTCACTTTCATGTACTACAATATATTGCATGTACCAAAAAAACTTTCAACTCTTCATGAGGTATAAAGTAGTTATTTAGGAAAAATTTACAATTTTGGATCATTTTGGTAACTTTCATGAACAATAAAATATTGCACTTGTTCAACCCTGGGTTCGAAACTTTAATTTTTTTTTAGATTTCTGATACCAATTTTGTTCGACCTAAAATATAAAATAGTTTTAGTTTGCAAAAAAAAAAAACAACGGCAATTGCCTTTTTTGTTACTTGTATGTATAAAAAAACTTCAATTTCCCAACCCTGGAAACGAAATTTAAATTTTTTCTATCAATGCAAATCTTTATGAGGTATAAAGTAGTTTTGCTTAAGAAAAACTAAAATTTTGTAAACATTTTGATTATTATATGCACTACAAAATGTTCCATGTACTAAAAAAACTTCAATTTTCCCAACCCTGGAAGCGAAATTTAAATTTTTTTGTTTTTTTTATCAGTCCAACGCTTCATGAGGTAGAAAGTAGTTTTATTTAAGAAACATTTAAAACTTTTAACCATTTTGGTCACTTTCATGTACTATAAGACATTGCACTTGTCCAACCCTGGATTCGAAATTTAATTTTTAAATTTTTGATACCAATTTTGTTCTTTCTAAAATATAAAATGGTTGTAGTTAGCAAAAAAACAACATCAATTGACTTTTTCGTTACTTTTATGTTTAAAAAAATATGTCATTTTCCCACCCATGGAAGAAAATTTTAATTTAAAAAATTTTGTTTTCACCAATGCAAATTTTAATTATGTAAAAAGAGGTTTTATTTAAGAAAACCTTCAAATTTTTAACAATAATAGTTATTACATGTACTACAAAATACTGAATGTGCAAAAAAAAACTTTTACAATCCCATCCCTGGAAAAAAAGTTTTATTTTTTTAGTTTTTAATAGACCATTGAGGCTTCATAAACCATGAAATAGGTTTAATTTACAAACAACCAAAAAAATAATTGGTTTTTGGTATTAATTTTGCGTCGAGAAATAGGTGTAAGCTTCCCAGCTCTGGAACCGTATTTCGGATTTTTTCTGAATTTCAATACGACTGTTTAAGTTCATTTCCAATCCAGTCTCTAGCTCTTCTGGGGGCTTGGGAAAACCGATTTCACGTACAGACAGACGGACATTGCTCAATCGTAATCGCTATTCATAAGGATTCAGAATATATATACTTTATGGGGTCCCATATTGATATCGAAGAAATTACACACGGAATGACTAACCTAGATATAGCCTTTCACTTTTGTGTAGGGTATAATAAACATATATGGCCTGCAGGTACTTATCTTTTTGCTACATATTGTGGTTATTGAACAAAGTTATTGTCAGAACCCTTTTGAAGCTTCGATAGTAAAATGGAAAAAGTGTATACAACGTTAGAGTTATTCCAAATATTAAGAGGACCAATTTTTAACCATGCCACATGGCTGGGAGGAACAGAGGCAAAATATGTGTTTGGGGATTGGTTTGTCATTGGGAAGACACCTTCCCTCGACATAAAAGCTTACAAATTAATATTTTTTGGAAACTAACAACAAAAAATTTTTTTGGTAGAGGCGTTTTTGGAAGGGGATTAGAGGGACATCTTCCCCTTCAGTGTTATGCTCTAGCAAGCAACCGTTCTTTTATTTATTTTTTTTTCTTGAATGGAAAACAACAAATTATTGTCCTATCTGTTTTAATTTTTTTCATTTGACTGTTTACTTAGAAAAAGTTTTATTGATGTGTTAACATCTATACGCGCTCCTCTAGGGCAGTAAACTATCAGTTTCAATACATACGCAACAGAGAACTTCACTTGTTGATTAAACAACCGTTCAACAATAACAAAGACACAAAAAAATTGTCTTTTATTTGCAAATGATCAAACTTGCCCGCACACTTTCTTTTGTTGTTCATTTTAAAGCAACCGAACATATGCCTCTTTGTTGGTTCTGATGCTATACACATTGCCTTACTCACAACAATAATCTTCTTTAAGCTAGGAATAAAAACATTAGTCAAACTTGCTCAAGCTTTTATATGCGTTGTTCATTATAAGGCAATCGAACCACTTGCAGGTTGAACACTTGCTTATTTTTATATTTATCAAGCTTGTGGTCGTTTTTTATAATATATTATTTCTTATAATTTTTATTCGATATTTCGTTAACAGCTTGTTAACATCTTCAGGAAATAAAAATTATTAAAATTTTATACATAGAAAAATGGTTTTGAAACATGACATGAAAAATTATTCAAAATATTTGTTTTTCAAAAACAATAACATAAATAATTTTTTCAACATTAACAATTTATAGCAAAATACAATTTTTCAACATTAACAATTTATAGTAAAATACAATTATTTTGCCTTTCAACATTAAGAAATTATAATAAAAATTTTATAAGAAAATTATTTTTTATATATGTATAACATGAAAAAACTTATACATAGTATAAATTAGGCGCATATAATTAATTTTTTTTTTTTATATATATATAAAACATAAACGTACATAAAGGAACATAAATATGTATATATACAAATGTACATACTCATATGCATACGTACATACATACATATATACATACGAACACACACATATATACATATATACACGTACACATACATACACCCATACATACACATACATATATATATATATATATATATATATATATATATATATATATATATATATACATATATATACACATACATGTACATACACATACACACATACATCCATACATACATATATATACACATATAGATACACATACACATACATATACATATATACACACATATATATACCTAAAATTATAATAATAATAACAACACCAATAATATAATACAATAAATTATCCCTAGCAAATAATATATAGTTAATATACACAATTAAATTATGTAAATCTGCAATTTTTACTAACTAAATGTCTATAACTCTGTGCTAATTTTTCTGTATCTGTTTTAAAATTTATTCTGTGTGATGATGGTGTGTTTATTATTTCTAACATTTCTAACATTAATCTACGTTTATAGTTATTTTCTGTGTTTAATATTGAAACATTTTCAAAATCTGGAAAATGATATGATTTAGAACAATGGGAAGATAAAGCTGTTTTTTGTGAATTTATATTCCTATATTTTTGATTTGATTTATGACCTGCTATCCTAGTCTTTAATTTATTTTTGGTCGTACCTACATATACTTTATCACAATTCTCTATATCATTACCCTTGCATGGTATTTTATATACTAAATTTGATCTATCCCATTTTTCAATTTTATCTTTAGTTTTACTAAATAGTCTGTTTAATGTATTACACGTTCTATGAGCTATTCTATATTTATCTGTATCATAAATTCTAGATTTTGTTAACCTTTCTGAAATTCCTGGTATGTATGTTAAAGATTTAAATAATTTTTGTTCTGTATTATTATTATTAGTACTTTCTGTTCTTCTATTTCTATATTGTGATATTAATTTATTAATTATGTGATTTGGAAAATTGTTATTTTCTAATATATTTATAACCTTCTTCTTATTGCTATTGTGAAATTGTTTATCACTTATATTTAGAACCCTTTCTATAAAATTCCTAGCTGTGTTTATAATAATATGTCTACTATGTTTTGAATAGTAGTTAATCATCCTTCCCGAAGCTGTAGGTTTCTGGAACCAATCTATTATCAATTTATTACCTTTCCTAATAACTAGGGTATCTAAATAAGAAAGTTTTAAGTCATTTTCTTTTTCAACTGTAAATTTAATGTTGGAATTAAATTGATTTAATGTTGATAACATATTATCTATCTCAGATGTATGAAGGATGCAAAATAAGTCATCTACATATTTTGTCACTATTTTAGGTTTTATATTAAGTTTTTGAATTGATATGTCTAATAATTCCTCCATTACTATATCTACTATTATTGGAGATGCTGGTGATCCCATAAAAAGACCCCTTTGCTGCATATATATTTTGCTATTATATTGAAAATACCTATTATCTTCTATACAAAACTTTAAAATACGCAAAAATAAACATTTTTCAATCTGTGTATACCTTCTTATCATTTCCCATTTGTTTTCAATTGTATTAACTGCAAAATCAATAGGTACACTTGGGAATAGGGAAACTACATCAAAAGAAATTAAGCTTTCATTATCAGATATATGTTGATTCCTAATTTTATTCACAAATTCTATTGAATTTTTAATATTATATTTAGAATCCTTAGTAATATTTTTTAAAATATTTGTAATATATCTGCATAATTCATATGAGGGTGAATTTATAAAAGAACATATAGGTCTTAATGGAAAATTGTCTTTATGAATTTTTGGTAACCCATATATACGAGGAGCAACTGCAACATTTGTCTTTAGCTTATTCTTATCATTAGAAGTTATAATTTCTTTCTTAAATAATTCTTCAACTATATCAATATTGATTTTTTTGGTATTTGGTTGTTGGATCTCTATTAATAAGATGATAATTTGTAATATCTCCTACAATGTTATTGATTCTTAAATCATAATCCTGTTTACTAATGGCTACAGTTACATTGCCCTTATCTGCATTTAGAACAAGTATATCTTTGTTTTCCTTTAAGAAATTACTAGCTTTCTTTGCTTTATCTAATATAAACTTATCTCTATTTGTCAACTGTATTTTATTTAAATGGCTATCAATAACCGTAGTTAATCTATTTCTTGCTATCTCTTGTTCTTCTTTATTATTTAAAGTCTGTACTAAGTCCTCTCCCTCTGATATTACTTTTAAAATAGGAATTTCATATTTTTTACTAGGTAGAGCGTGTTTTTGTCCAAGTGAAAGTATCCATTGAATATCCTTAGGTATGTCAGTGTTAGTCTTGTTTATAAACCACTTTTCATTTAATTTTATACCTAATTCTTTTTCTTGCAACTTTTTCAATTTATCAAATTTATTTCTATGTGTAATATTTACCTTTTTCTTTTGTAAAACAGCCAAATGTTCCTCAAAGTATAAAAATTCAACCATTTCCTCCAATGAAAAATATACCTCCAAATTTTTAATAATTGTTTCCCTTTCTTTTTGATAAATATTACAATAAACTGATAAGGTCAATAAAAATAAATCAATAATTTGTATTTCTTATTAAGCTAAAATTGAGAAACACAAATTTTCTGCAGCAGAAGTAGCTCTCCAGTACCTATTCGTTTTCCATAATTATTTCACTTAAAATGGACCATATTATACTTTTTCCCTTACGCCGTGGCGACAAGGTGTAAACTTTCTTGGAAATTTGACTTAAAAAAATTGTTTTCCCTTTTGTCATATTTGCATGTGTATTTCGGCGTATGTAATTCAACTAAATTTGTTCTATTAATCCGACACATGTTTAACAATAAAAAACAAACAAATGATCAAACTTGTGCACACATTCTCATTTGTTTCAATTTAAAAAAACAGTCCCATAAACCACCGTGCATTTGCCCATGTGTACTCCCTTTGACTTTGTTTTTCATGAACAAATTCAATAAAAGACTAAACTTGTACCTCCATTTATGTATCAGTGTTGAATTGGTTATGTTGTTTGCATTGTCGGTTCAAACATGTTGTATGAATTAATGAGAATAAGAGCGTTTGGACACGATGAATTTACTGCAAGCCCTTCTCTTGCCTGTGCGATCTTGCTCATAAAATGCTTTTGTTAATTCTACTCATAATCAGAATTTGATGTATACAGCAGAATGAAATGATTTTTAATCATCATTGAATTTTTCTTTAATCTTCAAAATGAACAAAAATTTTTGTGCTGAACAAAATCAAGAAAAATCGTGATTTTGAAGTACTCTGATACGCAAGTGTAAGTGTAAGAGTTTGTTTGTTTGTTGTTGTTGCTTGGCAGTCGGTATTGAAAGTGATTATTGGGCGATTTTCATATAATTTTCCCACGCGATTTTCTCCGGAAATTCATAGCCGATTTTATTAATTTTTGGATTAGTGCGGGTTTTGACGAAGAGTTTAGGCCAAAAATTAAGGTGATCCGATATTGGCGAGCGGAGATTTAAGTGTTTTAATTCGGAGTATTAATTTGGAGTAATATTAAAAAAGTGTTTTATGTTGATCTTCGGTTTTGTCTTATGCATAGCAAAGAAAATAGTGACGTGGTTATACGTACATATATAAAAATGAGAGAGCAAGACAGCAACGTATGTAGCTTATGTACAAACATAACAATGTATGTATGTACATTTGTCTGTTGCTTTGCACTCTCTTTTTTTTGTGGGTTTAATATAAAATAAATCAACAAAAAGGTGTTAACAGATCGCCCGTGAGTTCGAACACTCATTGATTTTTTTTTATTAATAATTTAACGTAATCAACGTTTTTTCAACTTTTAAAATATTGCTAATTATGTATAAATATACATAATTAGCATTATTTTTCAAACGCTTGGCTTTGTGTTTAGCGGGTAGCTCGCAAACTCAACACATACACAATTTACCAAACATTGACGGTGCCCACCACTGATATATACGTATACTGATAAGTAAATTTAAAAAGAGCAAAAGAAGCCAAGCTAAGATAAAGGAGAAATACGTAAATATAAGTATAAATTGTAATTAACCCATTATAAACAGAAAACAAAAATATTTAAAATTAGCAACCGCTCAGAAATACAAAAAAGATAATTATAAATATTTAAAATATAACACAAACGTTAAGCCAGCTACTACCACCACATCATTAGACAAGAACAAATATCAACACGGAAAAATCCACAAAAGTGAACATAACACGATACCGTGAGTTTTTATACCCTCCATACTCCTTTTTTGGAGGGTATGTTTACACAAAGAGAAGTAAACATACCAGGATACAGTGAGTTTTTATACCCTGCAAAAAAGAATATGAAGGGTATATTCACTTTGCCATTCCGTTCGTAGCGCAGCGAAATATCAATCTGAGAACCCATAAAGTATATATATTCTTGATCAGTGATCAAATCTAAGACGATCTAAGCATGTCCGTCTGTCCACCGCCCGTCTGTCTGTGGAAATCACGATTCAGTCCAAACGAAAAGAGCTACTTTCTTGAAATTTCGTATAAATATATTTGAAAGGATAGCACAAGTTAAGTTCGGAGATGGGCTAAATCGGGCAAAAAGGAAAAAATTCCCCTAAGAAGAACTTAACCAACCTCTAAAACACAACAAAATTTTTTAAGTTTTATTTTTGTTAAGCAAATAAAATATGTTTATGTCAAAGAAGGTCCTCCCCCTTTGCCCCTAAATGACCTTATCAAAACAAATAAAAAAAATTTAAATTTTGTATATAATTATCCCAAACATTTATTTTTAGAGTTTTATGACAAATTGAAACGTCTCCCCCACAGCCCATGCAATAGTGACCCCGCCAAAATACAGTTTTAATACTCTCCAAAGAGAATTGGACCCCATAAAGTATATATATATTCTTGATCAGTGATGAAGTCTAAGACGGTCTAGCAATGCCCCACGTTCCTCTGTGGAAAACATGCTATTGTCTATTTTTGAACCCCGCCACATTTATTGGGCGTTGACGAACGATATTATATAATGGAACTCTGTCCCACCAAGTTATGCATATTAAATTTACTTACCAAATATTTGGAGGGTATTTAAGATTAGCCCCGGTCCAATATAACGTTTTTACTTCTTTATATTTATATGTATATACCAGAGTACTTCAAAATCACGATTTTTCTTGATTTTGTTCAGCACGCAAATTTTTGTTCATTGTAAAGGTTAAAGAAAAATTCTATGATGATTAAAAATCATTTCATTCTGATGTATACATCAAATTCTGATTATGAGTAAAATTAACAAAAGCATTTTATGAGCAGGATCGCACAGGCAAGAGAAGGGCTTGCAGTAAATTCATCGTGTCCAAACGCTCTTATTCTCATTAATTCACACAACATGTTTGAACCGACCGTCTGTGTGACTTGAGCAATATGATATACGAACAATGCAAACAACATAACCAATTCAACACTGATACATGAGTGGAGGTACAGGTTTAGTATTTATTTGAATTTGTTCATCAAAAACAAAGTTAAAGGGAATACACATGGGCAAATGCACGGTGGTTTATGGGACTTTTTTCTTTACAAAATTGAAACAAATGAGAATGTGTGCACAAGTTTGATCATTTGTTTGTTTTTTATTGTTAAACATGTGTCCGATTAAGAGAACAAATTTAGTTGAATTACATACGCCGAAATACACATGCAAATATGACAAAAGGGTGAAAAAATTTTTAAGTCAAATTTCCAAGAAAGTTTACACCTTGTCGCCACGGCGTAAGGGAAAAAATATAATACGGTCCATGTTAAGTGAAGTAATTATGGAAAACGAATAAGTACTGGAGGGCTACTTATGCTGCAGAAAATTTGTGCTTCTCAATTTTAGCTTAATAAGAAATACAAATTAAATAACACAAAAAACACCACTGTAAAGGAGAACAAATAAAAATAAACAAAAATAATAATAAATATTATTTGCAATATCGAACTGCAAATAAAAATAATATTTTCTTAAAAAAATTTCCTATTTTGTCATAAACAACTCGAATGGACATCATAAACCACTGTAAATTAAAATAAAAAAACAAGCGTGCCTCTGTTGACAGGAATGAACAAATTCATACACAATGATTTTTTGCTGTTTGTACTTTAATGTTGATCAAATTTTTGAGCGTTGAGCGGAATAGACAAGTACACAAGTTGACAAGTTTGATTCGGCCTATGATGAAAATAAGCAAGTGTTCAACTCGCATGTGGTTCGATTGCCTTATAATGAACAACGCATATAAAAGCTTGAGCAAGTTTGATTAATGTTTTTATTCCTAGCTTAAAAAAGATTATTGTTGTGAGGAAGCCGATGTGTTTAGCATCAGAACCAGCAAAGAGGCATATGTTCAGTTGATTTAAAATCAACAACAAAAGAGAGTGTGCGGGCAAGTTTGATCATTTGCAAATAAAAGACAAGTTTTTTGTGCCTTTGTTATTGTTGAACGGTTTTTTAATCAACAAGTGAAGTTCTCTGGTATATACATATATGCTAAAAACAAGCACAAAATCATACGACATAAGTTCCCTCAACCAAGTACATAGATCGATACAACAACGTGAGTTGTAAAGTATAAAGCAAAAGTTCGCGAATCCCGGCGAACTCAAAGAACTTGACAACTCCGTTAGATTCCCAAATTCCCGGGAAAATTAAGAACATTAAATACCAAGGCATAGATTAAACTTCGCAAATCCCAGCGATCGTTTAATTAGTAAACCATTTGAATTCGCAAATCCCGCGAAATACTATGTATTAAAATTTGCTAATCCCAGCGAACGTTTAATTATTAGACCATTTGAATTCGCAAGCCCCGCGAAATACTATAAATTGAAGTTCGCAAATTAAAAAAAGCAAATAGAGATTCCCAAATCCCGGGAAACTCAAATAACGTGAGGTTCTAACGAAATATTAAAAAACTCAGAGCCCCGGGAAAAGTCAACGCACTTAGTCCCCGCGAATGTAGTTGTGTATTTAGAGAGGGTAGGCAACTCTTTATATAAAACATAACATTTTTTACTAATCTCAATTTTTAATTAATACTTATAAAAGTATTAAGTGTTTCTAACTGATTAAGTAAATAATTCTTGACATAGGTTTTAAAAATTTATATATTTGCAATACTGTGTAAATTTAAAGGCAATTTGTTATATTCTTGTGGTCCAGCATGTGGGATTCTTAGCTTTGTCAATTCCAACCGACACCTACTTCTGCTTATATTGTGTGACTGCCGTGTTTCCCGCCTTGTGATATTTACATTCCTATTGAATTGTATTTCATGCTGTGAATTTCTTCGTATCATTTTAAACATAAAAACAAGAATTTTTTGTCTATATACTTTAATGCTTTAATTTGAGCAGCTTGAAGGGACTACTGTTTTCCCGTCAAACAATTGGAAGATATGTTAAACAACAATGTATCAAAGACTGCTAAATAAGCAACTTTGCATCAATACTTAACTTGTTTTTAAATTTATAAAGAATACCAATTCCAGACTCCATTTTTTTTTCAATAAATTTGTATGTTCATCCCAAGCTACAAAATCTTGATCATGCCTTGAAGCATAAGTTCTAAACCTTACTATTTTCGGTTTTGATGCGTTTAGAACAAGTCGATTAAGCCTAGAGAATTCAATTTGGACGAACTGCTTTCTGTTGACGAGATAGTTGACAAATATATTGTTACAAAGTTTGAAAATAGATTCAAATATAACGACAAAGTGGCTATATGTACTTGGCAGCACTGCCAACTCATCTCTAATTGTCAAAATGTTACAACCCTGGTCAACACAATGTAGATAATATTTGAATTAACGGAAATGGGATATTCCGGATACATCGTCGGGAATATACAAGATCATTTGAGGCTTTGCAATAATAAGTGTAAATAACAACAACGAAAAACCTAGCAACATCAATGCTAAGGGATGCTGATGTTATTCTTAATGATCTTGTACGCAAGTATTCCCTGCTAATAAAAGATAAACATGTACACCAATATACACAGCAACATACACACAAATATACACAGCAACATACCCACATAGCACAAGAAGAAACAAAACTACGCAATACACAGAACACTCATACATACAACCACACATAGTTACAATGAACAAAACACACAAGACAGCATTGTCATATATACAAACACACGTATATAGCTACATGTTAAGTAAAGCACAACCAACAACAACCATGACCAGATGCTTCACGAAGTTACCAGACGACGTCACTTTGCTATATAAAGTCGCTGCCAGAGATCAGCGGGAGTAGTGTGATTTTAAATTTAGACGTGTTAACATCGCTAAGTGTTTAGTAGCACAAAAACTCTTGTTAATTAAGAAGTAAATAAAGTGTTACTCTATTATATTTCTAAAATTAATTGTCTGTGTTTTTAATTTGATGCAATTAAACGAATCTTTGAAGGATAAGTAAAAAGCGTTTTTACGAAAAGGTCTAAAAACGTAAATATTGGTGTCCAAAGTGGAATTGCAAAAATAATTACAAGGACATTGCAATTTAAGAAACAAAGGACATTAAAACAAAATAAAATAATAATAAAATTATAACAAATCATCATGACATTTGATGAGCTAAAAGTTGAACAGCTAAAAAAGGAGCTTAGTAAGAGGGAATTGCCAACAGCAGGCAACAAGGCTGAACTGCAGAAGAGACTGATAGATGATTTTAAGAATCGCGGCATGTACATTGCGACATACGAGTTTGAGGACAAAGACGATGTAGAGTTATGTCCTCCTGCTACGACCAGCAGCATGGACATAAATTCAATGTTTGCTGCTACGATGATTCAGATGAAAGGAATCAATGATGCACAAGTTGAAATTAAAAAAAACTCTCAGCAGATGCAGGAAACATCAAAAGTCAGCAGTGAAAAGCTTGTAGCCGGAATAGCTGAAATAAAACAACTCTCAGCTGATGCAAGAGGCATCAAGGATCAGCACTGAAAAGCTTGTAGCCCAAATAACTGAAATAAAACAGAACTCACAGCAGATGCAGGAAGCATCAAGGATCAGCACTGAACAGCTTGTAGCCGAAATACAGGAGTCAAATAGAGCCATGAACGAGACTCTGGTAGAGGTTTCTGAGGTCATTAATAGGAGGGTGGATTCTATTGAGAATAAATTCTCAGAGCTGACAGAGTTTAACATCTAGAAAGCAGTGGCCTGGAACAGCATTGCTAGCGTACCATTAGGCATCTTTAGATTCCAGTTCGAGACGGTTGCTAGCAAAAATGGATGGGATGCTGAAGAAAAGGCCATAGAGTTGATTTTGTCCTTCAAGGGTACAGCCGCAGATGTACTTGAGACCGTGCCAGTGAGCAGCAAAAACAACTATAATGAAATAATAGGAGCATTGCAGCGCAAGTATGGTGGTGAGCACAAGCGCGATTTATACAGAATGGAATTGCGATGTAGAGTTCAAAAGCCTAACGAGTCTCCAAGATTTCGCAATGGAAATAGAGCGTTTAGTACAGCTCATATCCAGGCGAGAGTCACCCGTTCCTGGGCCGTTTTAAAACTCAGGCTTTCGTTTTTTTTATTTTTTATCTTGGACCAGCACTCAGGGGATGACCCCTATATATGCAATGCATTGCGCCGGAACTGAAAACGAGGGGATTGTGTTGAGGAGACAGAATAGGAAAGATGAGAAGATAGACAGTTTTTTTTGTAGCTATTTCAACCTTTTACTTCGCCGGCTAATTTTTGCTACAGGGACGACGAAGGTGGGTGCTGTTACTCTGCTTTTAGTACATGATAGTGTCAGTCGCTGCTGCCAATTATGTTCAGTGACCAGTGACTATGCCTTCATCATTGAAACAGGCTGGCAACAACTAACTCAATCATGCATTAATGCTGATCAGAAGAATTAAACACACTATTCATGACTCAGCGCGGGCTTGAACTCACGACCCTCCGCTTCATAGTCTCGTGTTCTACTACTTCAGCCAACAGCAAACACAATGCGTTAATGGCATTCGCGACTCTGATGTTAAACTGGCTGTGTGCTCTACGCAGAAATCCACTTTCGCTGAGACTGTTTCATTTGCGCTGGCTCAAGAGACTGTAAGGATGGTTTTCAAGTCACAGATATGTAAGGTGCGGAATGTGGTGGTTTTGTCCGAGAATAATAATAACCGGGTAGCTAGTGTTAAGGAGGCAATGCGACAACTATTGGCGGAATGTGCTACCAAAGAAAAGTCTAAATGTTTTAATTATAGAAAAATTGGTCATTTTCAGCGCAATTGCAAAGCACCAAGAAAAAGAGGTAGATCTATTTCGCCACCAAGAAACAGCAAACGGGTGAACCAAAACACCGCACAAGAGTCCCCGTTAAACTAAAACGATCTAGCACCAAGGGGCAAGAGCTAGCTCCCACAAACGAGGGCCCCACAATCTCCATATCAGTGATGCAGCAGAAAAATAGCAACCTTACTGCATCTGGACACATCAACGGGGAAAAGCACGTACTTACCATAGACACAGGGGCGTCGCAGTCAATAATAAGACGCGATATAGTGAAGGGGAAATGCGATCGTTTAAGCAATATACAGCTACTGGAGTGAATGCCACTGTCTATGGTAAGATTGAAGTGAAGGTGACTATAGCCAACATCAACGTGAGGCATGTGTTTATTGTTGCCGATATTGTCGATGAGGTAATTATTGGAGCCGATTTTTTGATGAACTATAGCATTAATCTACACATGGGGCAACAGCTGATGATTCGGCGTAATGTGGAAATAGCCCTTGATGTTGGATTTGACAGTAAGCCGCAAGTAAAAGAAATATTTGCTATTGAGAGTCAGACGTTACCGTCGCAGTCTGAAACAGTTATATGGGCGCGTATGAAGGGAGATTGTGAGGACAATCAATTGTGGGTTGTAGAACCAGCAGATCTAAATAGAGAGCTTATAACAGCAAAAGCTCTAGTAAAAACTAGTAAAGGAGGAATAGTCCCTATAAAAGTGCTTAACTTGGCAGAGCATGAAAAAGTCATCAAAGAAAGTTGCGATATTGGCCAGTGTACTCCAGCAGAGGCAATAATAAACTGTGAGAAGAAGATGGGGCCTACAAATTTGTCTGCAAAAGAACATAAACAATTTGAGCAATACGTAGGGAAATGGATAACAGGACTGTCAGCGACAGACAGAAATAAAGCCAAACAGTTGCTAAAAAGGAATGCCAGTATCTTCGCCATGGGAAACCAAAGCCACTGTATTGGTTAAACATGAAATTAACACAGGCGAAACTAGGCCGATTAAATAGCCACCCCTAGCAAAGCGAGATGAAGTCAAAGAGCTTGTGAGAGAAATGGAGCGTGAAGGCGTAATTGAGCCATCTTCTGGTCCTTGGAGTTGGCCTGTAGTCTTAGTTAAAAAGAAAGATGGCAGTACTAGATTCTGCGTAGACTACAGGAAGCTCAATGACATAACCAAGAAGGACAGCTATCCACTCCCCAGAATCGATGACACTTTGGACACGCTAGCTGGTACGAAATGGTTCTCTACGCTAGACTTGCGAAGGAGAAAACTGCCTTCAGCGTCGGTAACGGATTATGGCAGTTCAAAGTTATGCCATTCGGTCTCTGCAATGCTCCGGGCACATTTGAACGCCTAATGGAGAAGGTACTGAAAGTACTCCACTAGAAAACGTGCTTGGTATATTTGGATGACATAATCGTGATGGGGAAAACTTTTGATGAACACCTCAAAAACATGGCAGAAGTTCTTCAACGGATATCATCAGCTGGATTGAAACTCAGCCTGAAGAAATGTGCATTGTTCCAGAAAGAAGTGAAGTATTTGGGGCATCGTGTTACAGCAGACGGAATCTCAACAGATGAAGATAATATACAAGCAGTAAGGGACTGACATCAACCTAAAAATCTTCATGAATTGCGCAGCTTTTTGGGCCTTTGTACATACTACAGACGCTTTGTGCCAAATTTTGCCAGTGTAGCTGCAAGCCTGCATGAGCTGACAAAGAAGTCGAGACCATACCATTGGGATGAGCCACAAGAAAAGGCATTCCAGAAACTTAAAGGATTATTGTGTACGTCACCAGTACTAGCGTATCCCATACCTGAAGAAAAATTTGTGCTGGATACTGATGCGAGCGGCTATGGCATAGGGGGCGTGCTATCCCAAGTAGTTAATGGCACTGAGAAAGTCATAGTATACCATAGCCGTGTACTCTCAAAACCTGAGAGGAACTAATGTGTGACACGACGTGAGCTTCTGGCAGTATTGGAATGCATTAAACATTACCATAAGTATCTGTATGGTCAACACTTTACATCAAGGATTGACCATTCTGCACTGAGATGGTTATTGCAGTTTAAAAATCCTGAAGGGCAACTGGCAAGGTGGATTGAGCGCCTGTAGAGGTACGACTTCAGTATTGAGCATAGAAGGGGCACAAAACATAACAATGCGGATGCTCTTTCAAGAAGACCCTGCTGTTAAGAGTGTAAACATTGCGTTAGAACCGAACAAAAGGAAGGCGTTGTTGATGTTCGGCTAATGCACATCGACTCTGATGAAGACTGGTCAGCGGCACAGAGGGACGACAGTATACTGGGGAAAATTATAGCAGCCAAAGAGGAGGACAGAAAACCGTCCCGGAACGAAACTTCGGCTGAGAGTCCACTCGCAAAATCTTATTGGGCTCAGTGGAACAGCCTCAAGGTAATAAAAGGGTGCCTATACTGCGTATGAGAAAGTGTAGATGGCAAAACAACTTCAAATTTGATAGTTGTGCCATGCTCCAAGATAAGTAAAGTTTTGTAAGAATTTCACAATGGACCTAGTGGCGGTCATCTTGGAGTAACAAAAACACTTGAGAAACTGATGCAGCGTTTTTATTGGGTTGGATTTCAACAAGCCGTAGCCGACTGGATAGCAAACTGCCCACAGTGCATAGCAGCCAAAGGCCCAGTAAGAAGAAGCCGGGGACAGCTACAGCAATACAACTCGGGACACCATTCGAGCGGATCGCAATGGATGTAGCAGGTATGTCGTTATGGTGTCCCAATAGAATTACATTCCGACCAAGGAGGGAATTTCGAGTCTGCCATATTCAGGGAAATGTGCGAACTATATGGGATAAAGAAAACCACAGTCTGATGGCATGGTAGAGAGGTTCAATCGCACCTTAGAAGAGTACCTGCGAAAAGTGGTAAGCAACCATTAGAGGGATTGGGATGAGCACATTCCCAAATTTTTGATGGCATATACGTCAGCTGTACACGACTCAACATCGAGAATGCCAGCCAAAATTATCTTCGGGACGGAATTAAAACTGTTCCTGTTGTTACCATTTCTATATGAGGAAATCATATTATTATCACTACTTCTTGTTGCGAAGTTTCTATTCGCATTATTACCACTATTTCTGTACCTATTATTGCTACTGTTACTATTGCTGTTGCCATATCCATTGCGATTGTAATTAGCATTATTATTGTAGAATCCATTATTGTTGCTATTTCTGTTGCTATTTTGGTTTGGATATCCCTGACCTCTGTAACCCGTATAATCCCCACACGTTCTTTGCGAATTGTACATACGTTCATTCTCACGCCTATTAATTCTAAATATACTATTATCATTTGTTTGCATGTTTCTTTCCACTGTAATACATTTCTCTACAGCTTCACTGAGAGTTTTTGGACTACTTGCTACCAATATATTTTTATATTTCATATTAACACCTTTTGTAAACACATTTAAGGCCATATTTTCACTCATTTTAGATATTGCGTTTTTTGTTTCCTGCGATGGATTTTCTATTGCTTTAAGTTCAAAATCGCTCAATTGTTCTGCCAACAATGCAACTTTCTCTCTAAAGGCTGATATACTCAAAATTCCTTGCCTTATTGATCCTAATTCAATTAAGACTTGTTGCAGAGTTCTTGGGTTCGGGTACGCATCAACCAACAATTTCTTCAATTCATTAAACGTAGTAGGTCTGTTGGAACTTCCCAAAACACTCCTGACATTTGCAGCTAATTTGAAATTATAGACATACTTTATGAATATCTCTCGGTCTTCTGTTCTCAAAATATCATGCAATAATTCTGTTTGCACTATAAAATCTTCTAACACCTCATATGAACCTTTAAAAACGTTTAGGTTTTTGCCCACAACTCCAATATCGAATTGTGCCATATTAATAATTTCCCATTCAACACCTGCGTCCGAGTTACCTGTTGGATCTGTACTTTCTTTAGTACTTATATCTTTTACCAAGTTCAACACTCTTGTGTACAATTCATTAAATTTGGTTATAAATGATTTGATCTCTTCTTCCTGCAAACGACTACAAAAACTGTCAATTTCTAATTTAATTTCAATTAAGCGCGATAAATTTTCAATTTTATAGCTATAGGAGTAAATTCTGTCTGTGCTCTTTTTTATGTTCTTTTCTAATTTTTCTATTTCAATATAATAATCTTTAACTTGTTCCATTAAAAAATAATATATATTAATTATAAAACCAATGTTTCACAAAAATTTCTCTTTTTGGCAACCCTTAATTCAAACAAAAGTAGTGGTGCCACCTATTGTTAATATTACGAGTAAAAAAAATTGTTTTACTGAGACAGGGATGTTGTGCTGTCAATTATTCACAGGTGGCATTGATTCTAATATTTGCTTCTTCGCGTTTTTAATATATTTAGCTTTTTTTAATTATTTGTAAGAGTTAGCTTAAGTGTTTATTAATATTGTAGTGTATTAATATAAATTTAAGTTTTAAATATTAATTTATATATATTAATTCATTATTTTTATTCTTAAATAAAAAAAAATATACCTAATTGTTCATCTTTATAATGTGTGTTTTTTGTGTATACAAAGTGTGTGTGGTTATAGTTGCTTTTGTTTGTTGCGTCGGGAATCCAACAATGCCTCGTACGCTTCAATTTGCATCAATAATTCCGATGCTATATCCCACGATGGAGGAGGATCAGCATTCACCGTGGCTTTTAGGGCTGCCAATTTGCGGCGTACCGTCACCAGTTTACCACCTCTTTTATGTTTCGGTTTGCCCGTAGTTGGGATGTAGGTGAGCTTCTGCTCCGATCGCCGTTCTTGCCTTCTTCTATAGTCCTCGACTGTGAGGGGTCTGGGGCCAGATGGAATGGTGCTTCTTTTGTTTTATCGATTGGTGTATAATCCTCAACGGGGAGTTTTTCCTGGTCGTTGGGCAGGATCGCCGTGTAATACGCGCAAGGATGCCGCAGTTTGTCTGGCACAATTTTTATAAGTTTGGCTGCCGGCGCTTAAAAACGCCACGCTTATTATAATGGCTGAGGCAGTTTAATGCCTTTTTTAACTAGAGCAGATGAATGCTTGTAAGAAAAACTAATTGCCGATTTAAGGTTGTTTTATAATTGATCCTTTATTCAATAAATTTCTTCTTTTTATACCTAACTAACGGTATCCTTAAAACTACAATAATATTTAATAATTGTTGTTTTACAAAAATGGAAAGTTATTTATTGTAACAAGTATTATTTATTATTATTATTGTTTTGAATTAAAATTTGAGTGACATTCCTATGGGAAAGTGCATATACCAACTTATGATACTTAACGACTATAGGGGTACACTACACCACATAAATTCCCAATTTTGGTTTTTTTTTTCAGTGAATTAAATATATTTTATACTTCGCTAAGAATTTAATTGGTATTAAAAATTTTTAAATTAAAAATTCGGTTCCAGGGTTGGAAAATCGACATTTTTTGATTCATTGAAGTAGCCATACATATAATATGCTATTTTTGATTTTTATGATGAATTGTACCTACTTTATATATCAGGAAGAAATAAATTGGTATTAAAAACCAAAAATATCTAAAAGACGGTTCTACGGTTGGGCAATTAGAACTTTTTGGGGTACATGAAACGGATTTTTGTTCGAAAATTAAACATGTGTAATATTTTTGAAAGACGTTCAGAGGTATTAGAAATAATAAAACATTTAGCTTCCTAGCCGAAAAATTTAAACGAAAAGAATGACATCTGTGAAGGGTATTTAATATTCGGCACAGCCGAATATAGCACTTTTACTTGTTTAATGTATACTTATCTCTATTATTAATTCTCATTTTATTTAAGTGATTATTAATAATTATTGTAAATCTATTTCTTGCTATTTCTTGTTCTTCCCTATTCTCAATAGTTTTAATAAAATCTTCTCCATCAGCTATCATTTTTAATTTTGGAAACTCTTCTTCACCGACTGGTAAGGCGTGTTTTTGGACTAGAGAAATAATCCACTGTATATCTTTTGGTATATCTAAGTTTGTTTTGTTCACAAACCGTTTTTTGTTGAATTTAATATTTAGTTCTTTCTCTTCTAAATACCTAAGATGTTCAAATTTCTTTTTATGTTTTGTATTTACCTTTTTACTAACTGAAAGTCCTATTCTTTCTTCAAATACTATAAATTGTTGCATTTCATCTCTTGTAAAAATCACATTTAAATTTGATGTTATGACGTTCATCTTTCTTTGAAATTACTTCAGTTTTTCATGACATTTTTGTAATGAAATTCTTACAGTTTTATTTTGAAAACCTTCAATAAATCTTGAAATCCTACTGTTCATAGATGTTGATCCATTTTCTCTAAATATATTTGTGATGTTTTCTGTTGCATTCTTGATCAAATTTGGTGCAATTCCAGAATTTCTGCATCTCATCAAATGTGTTATCGCTGCTTTTATTCTATGTACAGTAGGATTTCAAGATTTATTGAACGTTTTAAAAATAAAATTGTAAGACCCAATAGACTTAGCTATAAATACAATAGAGGAAAAGTGGACTTTATTGGAAACATTTGCTAAGATTGGTAAAAATTTGTTTTGTAGAATCTTAAAATTTTGTATAGATGACAATAGATGTATAGATGACAATAGATATATTTCATCATATCTAAATGATGAAATATATTATTTTCAACAAAAAGAGTTACCTATGGGTTCTCCTGTGTCACCAGTTGTAGCAGATATTATTATGGAAGAGTTGTTAAATACATGTATTAACAATCTTAACATTAAACCTAAATTTATTACAAAATTCCTATCGCACGCGATAGGAAAAGGAATTCTGCTTGCGCATCCCATTCTCTTGTTGAAACATGTATACTGTAAACAACAAATTGTTTCTCTCGCGCTCTTCAAGTTTCTTCAAACAAATTATGAGTAGCAGGAATGGATAACGTATGTTGTTTGTTAATGCGTTAGCTAGTCAGTCTGTTTGAAAAAAATTACTTTATAAATATATTTCCAGTTCTAACTAGCGTAGCCAGAATTTCTTACAAACGTATGTTTATGTGTTAAATTATTGTAAAATTTGATTGCATATGAAAAGTACGACCGTACAGACTTTTACTACGCTGTTCAGTTATTTCGCTGCTTCAAATACATTGTAAATGTGTTTATGTAGTGTGCTTGATACATTAAATAGTTTTAATAGTAATATTAAATTTACAATTGAGAAAGAATGTAATTTAGAGTTAGTTGCCTTATTTAGATACGTTAGTTATGAGGAGAGACAACAATATAGTTATGGATTGATATCAAAAGCCAACAGCTTCAGGTAGGATAATTAATTGTTATTATAAACACACTAAGAGAATTATAATTAATACAGCAAAAAACTTGATAGAAAAAGTCTTAACAATTAGTGATAGCGTATTTCATATAAAATATAAGATGAAAATTAGAGAAATTCTTATGACTTTCCAGACAAATTAGTTTATTTTGTAATATAAGAAAAGAATTACATATTATATAAATAATAGTACATAACCAAAATTTTATAAATCATTAATTTACATACCAGAAATGTTAGAAAGACTAGAGAAATCAAAAATATTTGATACTCAAAAATACAAAATGGCTTTTAAAACATATTGCACCAACAACAAACTATTTAGTAATATGAAATATAGAGCGAACAAATGGGCTAGGTCAAATATACATAGTTTATAAAATTCCATGTTAGAGTTACTATGTTTTAAGATATAAAATTTGACTAATTTCTACTATTTATTTAATTACGCAACATTAAAAGAATTGTATTTAACACACACACCGGTTTCATTATTTAATTATATATAATTAAAATTTATAATAATTATACATTTTAGAGTTATTATGTTTTAATATTTAAAATTTATGATTTATGTTGTTAAAAAATTTTGTATATACTAATTGAAAAGAAAATTATTTTGAAGAAACTAAATAATTTCCTGAAGAAGCTAACCGATTGTTAGCGAAATATCGAACAATAATTATTACTATAAAATAACCTAAAAGTTTAAACAAATCTATTTACTATTAAAAGAAAAAAGGTTAAAAAATTAAACACAAGAATCATATAACCTAATTGTGATAGATTTTCACAATAAAAGAATTTTGGACGTTATACCATCATAACCGGGACTCTTGTTGTGTTTTAAATTATTCAGGACGCATTCTATTTCTTTATCAGTTACTCTTTGTAAACAAAAAGTTGAAGTAGTTGCAACCAAAGTACGAAACAAACTTATATCATCGCTTTCATCTATAACGACATTATTTTGTATGTTATTAGCACTGTGGATAAAAAAGTTATTAAGTTCAAAGGCTTTATCGAAGTCATTAGAAATTATACTACCATTACCACTTGTCGCACACCTTTTTTATTCCTACATAGTTCTTTATTCAAGAAAAAAAATTTTTTTTTGAATCAGAGCTAACTGCTTTTAAGTTATTCATATAATAATTGTTCATTAACCGCTTATTACATATTTCGATTACTTTACTTATTTTTTTTAGTCTTTGATCTATAGAACTGCACTTGCGATTTTTTTATTCTAGCTTTCAGTAACGTCTCCTTATATGAAATTAACGATAAAAGATTTGTTGTAATCCATGGTGTTAACTTTATAGCCGACGATAAAATATTTATTAAGTCGCTGCACTAAATAGAGTCTACTTGAGAATTTGTCAAGTTATCATCTAAATACGTACCTAACTTTTCATAGTCTATTTTGTACTACCTTTTCACCACTGACTCCCTATTTTCCAGTGTCAGTTCCAGCACACAACTTATAATATTGTGATCCCTAAGTTTATTTTCAATTGATTGTATATATGTAGGAGTTGACAAATTTGTGAACACAAAGTCTAAGCAGTTATTACTACAAGGCCGTGTAACCATATAATGGCAGGAATGCATGTTGTATTCAGCGAAAAGGTTAATTAGAAGATTTTTATTTGAAGTGGGCGAAAAAATATCAACATTATAATCACCAGTAAATATACATGCACTATTGCTATATAAAATTAACATGATTCCGACTTTCTCATGTAGTTTTCGAAAACAACACTTTTGCGACCTATAAATATATGTAAATATAATTGGTTTATTCTATATTTTAATATCTGGTAACAGCACTGACACACTTTCAATGTAATCTTTTCTACGATTTATTAAGATATTATATTTTACCGTGGATTTTATGAATACAGAATTTCCTCCGTAACCATCTTCCCTAACACAATGAATCACTTGATAGCCTGGAATTGAATGAAGTTGAATACATTCTTTGCTGAACCATGTTTCCTGAATTGATATTATATCAGGAAGTTTTTTGAATCTGCTAAGATCAAGTTTAAACTTATTGAATTTAGTGATAGAAGAAACATTTCTTATATTGAAAGATAATAAACAAAGTGAATTGCAATGCTTTTTAATTATATAAGTGTTATATGAGTTTAACTCTTTAAAGTATTTGGACTTCATAAAAAAAAAAGAATAAAAAAAATTTAAATTTCGTAAATCCCAGCGGATATATAATATTGTAAAATTATTCTCCAAATTAGTTTCGAACAATTAATAATACAAAACAATACCCTATACTAAATTTCCCAAGCCCCAGCGAACATTTAAAATTACAAAATTATTCTCCAACTTAATTTCGAACAATCAATAATACAAAACATTACCCTACATTAATTTCGCAAACCCCAGTGAACATTTAAGATTGTAAAATTATTCTCCAAATTAAGTTCGCAGATCCTTGCGTGCCACGAAGAAATAAATTTTTTAATTTTTTTTAATTTAAACTGAATTTCGCAATCTCCAGCGAACGTTTAGCAACAAACAATATATCCCACCATATATTCGCAAATCCCAGCGAAGTTATAGACAAGTGAACTTACATTTCATAAACCCCACCGATAGTGTAAGTAAATTCTAGATCAGATCAGGTCTATATTCTAATCTTCAAATCCCCTCATTGTAGAGAGTCTCTCGTCTATAATAGAATTCTTTTGACCAAAGCCAGAACAAATCTACTCTCGGCGAACCCCTTTTACAAACTCATCCACGATTGTTTATACAAGAGGTAATCATCATTGTCAAGGATTTAAGAAGAATTGATTTTCGATTCCGACGATCTAGTCACCTTCTGCTCGGAATTCGTCAAAGATCTCACAGAGACCCTTCTAAAGGTAAACCTCCAAGATCTCAACGACCGATGGGCAAATTTTGCAAAAGTCATATAGATCTGTCTATGTAGATAAGGATGCAAAATCAGGGAAGAGATTTATAGAAGCGGTCAGAGTCAAGTACTCAACTTGCACTAGGGCATATCACAATTCGAAGTCTAGGATTCTTGAACTTCAGAAAACGTTGGTTGGGGATGCGACTGCAACAGCTACCATCCCCTCCTTAAACGGAGACAAGTCACGTCAAAGTGCCGCCCTGTGACACAGATGTATTTTACGGAAGTTATGAAGAATGGCCGTCGTTCCGGGACATGCTCACTGCCGTATACGTAGACAGCCCGAGAATACGCCTAGTTCAAAAATTATACCACCTAAGGCTCAAGATCAGGCAGTTAGAATAATTAGGGAATATAAGACATGCTCCCATAACTACACAATTGCGTGGGAAGCGTTGAGGGACCGGGACGAAAATAAGAGGATTCTTGTAGAATCAGATTAAAATTCTGATTAATCTATCTCCGGTCACAGTTGAAAGTAGTAAGACCCTTCAAAATACTCGAACCACAATCAGCAACTGTCTCTCAGCCATAAAATCTCAAGATGTCCCAATAGGCGAATGGGATCCCTTTGTAGTAATTCTTTGCTCTAGTAAATTGCCAATAGAAACTCTTTCTTTATGGAAACAATCTCTAAAGTCTCACATGAATATGGTCAAGTGGGATGAGATGGATAGATTTCTCTCTCATAGCTGTGATGTTGTAGAGCGTCTGGAGTCACGAAAACAGGACGCACAGCCATTGGCTCAGAATAAGTACTCACGCTGGTCAGATTACCGATATACCGGAGTAGAACCAGCCCAATACTCCTGTAAGATATGCGGGGCTAATCATCCATTGAAGAATTGTTCACGATTTCTAGGCTTTGACACCCAGGCTAGAAATAAGTTCGTCACCAACAATCAGGTGTGTTTAAATTGCCTAGCATACAGTCACCCCAGAAAGGGCTGCCCCAGTAAGTTCTCGTGTACGCAATGTCAGAGAAACCATCACTCGCTTGTACATTTCACTAAGTC
Source organism: Linnaemya tessellans (assembly GCA_951800035.1). Lineage (NCBI taxonomy): Eukaryota > Metazoa > Arthropoda > Insecta > Diptera > Tachinidae > Linnaemya > Linnaemya tessellans. Next base: position 90,689,195 of record OX637532.1, read on the forward strand.
TGCCAAGACGGGTCCCATATACCCTCCTCTAGACGTTTCCCCTGGAACTTCCGCCCAAGCAAGGAAAAGGAATGCAGCGATAAAAGCTACTCATGTGACGCAGACCTACAACCAATCGTTTGTGGAAGGCACTCTGCTTCCCTCAGTAGTATTGTAAATTCAGGAACGGAGGGAAGGATTTAGGGCGCGTGTATTCTTGGATCAAGACTCTGAAAGAACAGTTATCTCCAGAAAACTGCAGCAGCAGTTAATGGTACCCACAGAGTTTAAAAGGTTTCAGATCCATGTTATCGGAGGGGAGTTGGTTACACATTCTAACGCTTTATGCAGATTATCCATGTTCTCTGACAAGGACAAACGATTGCTGCTCATTCTAAGATAACTCGCGTGCTAACTAGGCATATGCTAGCAAAATCGGACGTCCCTTAAATGGAACTAAGTAATATTGAGTTAGCTGATCCCGAGATCCATCTACCGATTCACGTTGATATACTCATGGGCAGTGATGTGCTCCCCCAAGTGTTACTTGAATGTGTCCCCATCACTTCTGGCCCAAAACACTATATTCGGTTGGGTACTCAATTTACCGCTTGTTTCTGAAACAGTCGCTATCTTTACATTGGTGCTAGCGATGTTTCTTCTGATTCCTTTAGTAATGAATTGAGAAGCTTCTGGGAAGACTAAGAGGTTCCCAACCAGAGTCCGATCTCAAAGGAAGAAGCTTTTTGTAAAGATATATAAACGAGAGCCACGGTACGGAACGACGAAGGTCGTTACATTGTTAGGCTTCCATAGATATCTGTCTCGGTCGTCGGTGATGGCTCAATACTTACAATTCGAACAATCTTTGAACAGAAGAGAGGATTTATCAGAAACTTATAACAGTGTCTTAGAAGAATATATTTCCCTAAATCATATGAAACCCACAAATGCCGTAGAGATTGTATCACGTAAAGGATGCAGAAGTTTTTATCTTCCTCACCATACAGTACTTAAGCCCGAAAGTCGTACCACAAAAGTGAGAGTAGTTTTTAATGCTTCGAAACTAGCTCAGGATTGTCTCTCAGTGACGTGCTATATGTTGGTCCCACACTACAAGCTGATTTGATGTCTTTGGTTTTAAATTGGCGGCTATACAAATATGTATTTAATGGTGACATACAGAAAATGTACCGCTAGATTCTCGTGCACGATGACGACACTCAGTTTTAAGGAATACTCTTTCGCCGAAATTCAAAGGCATCAGTTCAAGATTTTGCTCTTAATACAGTGACTTTTGGAGTGAATTGTGCTTCCTACTTGGCTAAACGGACATTCTTTCAGTTAGCACAAGATTCAGCAGAAGAATAACACCAGGCAGCATATATTTTGACGAAGGAAACATATGTTGATAATATTTTGTCTGGAGCCCATAATATTCAGTCGGCGTCTGATTCACTGTCCCAAAAGATTTCAGCGCACAAATCTACGGGCTTTCCATTAAAGAAGATTACATCAAATTCTCCAGACGTGTTAGGATCTGTCCCCAATGAGGACATGTTATTGTCGGACTTTCTCAAGTTTCACGAGGCAAGTACCCCCGAGACTCTTGGTGTTCAATGTGATGCAATATCAGATTGTTTCCCATACACTATTGAACCCATCAGTCCAGTTGATGGCATAACAAAGAGGAACATTCTTTCCAATGTTACCAAATTATTTGACCCTGCCGGGTGGATCTCCCGATTTTCATCCAGGCGAAGATAATTATTCAACAACTGGTTAGAGAGCACGGGATGAGAGCACATGTGCAGAATGATGCGGGTATACACTCCCATCTCTATCGGGCCTGTTCTGTAAATCACGTCGGGTTAAAATCGCTTGAATTCAAAAATAAATCATGGCCCTGGAAACGTTCTTAAAATTAGATACGGAAGTTTTCTTCTGGATATGATATTTGAAGCTATATATAACAGCAATATTGAAAAATGTCTGGAAAAATATTTCTATTAGTGGAGATAATTTTCTAAAATCACACGATTTCAAACCACGTGATTTACAGAACAGGCCTGTATGTCTCAAAGACGAAAGTCGCTCCGTGAAGTGGGATAAGAAGATCCTGGTCTTGTCCTATGTGCGGCGGTTTATTGAGACTCTATGCGAAAGAATGCGCAGCAAGTTGAAACAGCCCCTGAGACTTGGCTTCAGAACTCAACGCGCCGCCCCAGCGGAATAGATCTCATATGGAATCCAACAAATTTCCGCTATTACCCACAAAGACTTTGCAGAGACAAAACACATGCTGCTCCGTGTGGCCCAAGGGTTATATTATCCCAAAGAACTCAACTGTTTACTGGGTAATAAACTAGTCAGCTGTAAAAGCCCGCTACATCCTTTAAACCCCTTTTTGGATGAAGACACTGTAATGCGAACGAACAGCAGAATATCTAACGCCGCACTAACCCGTAAGGAACGGAGTTCTTTACGTCAACTCTAGATTTTGCAAACTGTTCACCGAACTCTTGAATAACCTTCTGATGCGCGCTGAAACAAGCTTATTGCTCCGCGCATTCAGGGGATAATATTTTGTAACTCGACTAACATCAGCTATCCGACTATGCGTCAGAAGATGTGTAACGTGCGTCCGCTATAAAAAGAAAGTAAGGACTCAAATGACGAGAGCTCTCCCTGCAGAAAGAAGCACGTTTTCCCTTACCTTCACCATTACTGGGTTAGATTTTGCAGGCCCATTGTCTATCAAAACCTCTGTACTCAGAAACGCTCCATATCACAAAGGATGCGTCTGCGTTTTTGTCTGCATCTGCACAAGAGCCCTTCATCTTGAGCTGTGCTCCGATCTGTTTACCGACTCCTTCCGTGCGGCATTCACTAGATTTATCGGCCGACGAGGCTTACCGAAGAAGGTCATGTCGGACAATGGAACGAATTTCGTAACAGCAGAGAGAGCTGTCAACCTGGAATTCGACACCGCTTCACAAAACGTGATCGCAAAATACTCAGCTCATGGGTTCCAATGCCACTTTATGTCCCTAAACGCCCCACATATGGGAGGATTATGGGAAGATTAGGTAAAGTCATTTAAGGTCTATTTCAAAAAGGTAGTTGGGAACCACAAATACACGTTTGCAGAGTTCACCACCCTCCTAGCCCGAATCGAAGCAGTTCTAAACTCTAACTCTTCTCGCTCTTACGCCAGGCCACTTCTTTTGTGGATCTCCTCTAATGGCGACACCCGAACCCCCTTTGGAGCCGATCCCGTTACGGAACCGATGGGAAAATCTTAAGGTTCACCAATTTGTCCAAAGATGGAATGACGGGTTCCTTAAAGATCTGCCGAAAAGGTACAAGTGCAAACATCCCGAAGAAAACATAGAGGCTGGTCAGATTGTCATAATCAAAGAAGACCTTGCCCCTTCTAACGAATGGAGACTAGGGCACGTAGATAAGGAGCACACAGGAGGTGACGGCTTTGTGCGATTCGCTGAGTTAAGGACTCAAATGGGTCTCTGCACAAGACCGATCTCCAAGCTCTGCATGTTCCCGGTTGAACCAGAAGAAACTGAGTAGAAGCAGCCGCTCTGCCCTGCTTATCACCCCTTAGCGTCACTTCCAATCTTAATATCCCCCAGGATCTCCCTTAGTGTCACTTCCAATATAAACATTTACAACTCTCCCATTGTTTCACTTTCAATCCATATGTTTCCCAATATCCAGTTCACTCACCCACATTTATTTCGCATTCTTCTAACCTTACCTCGCGGCACCTAAACAAACAATTATGATAACTTTTTGCAGCTATCCATTGGTGCCTGGTATGCGCTAAGTTCCACCCGCTGCGGTTCTGCAAAGTGTTTCTCAGAATGGATGTGGCAACCCGCAGACATCAGGTCCGGACTCACGGCTACTGCCTAAATTGACTGTTTATCCGTTAATGTGTGTGCTAAATGTGAATGGGCTCACCGGACTCTTCTTCATCAACCGAGTCGCACCCCAGCCCCTCAAGATCAACATAGCTGTCTGAGTCGTCCACGGCACCGACGCCATAATTTCCGACGAGGTAGAGTACAGGACCGGCTTGGCACCAACCGCCGTCCAGCATCTCCACCGCTTTAGTAGTCACTAAAGTTTACCTAAAAGGTCCATTTTACATTTTATTATATTCATTCATATTCATTACCTATTCAGCTCTTGAAGTGAATCAAACACATTTTATTAAAACCAACTCTTTGCTTCTTTGAAAAGCACCAACAATAGTGACATCCACCAAACATTGTGAACCACATATATAACCTTTGCGTTGAGCAACAATAAATTGAAGAATGGAGATTCTTCCCCGTATCTCTTATTATGGGCATTTAGTGCACTCCGCTCCATATTTTGGAGTTCATTTTTACTTACAGTTGGATTATATGGCTGGTAATCATCTAGTACATTGTGAAGCAGGGGGTGGTGCATGTGCTTCCTACCTGATATAGCACATTCCTTGTTCATATTGCATTTTCGCTTATGTTGGTTGAGGTACTGTCGGCACAAATTATTTTTCTTAAAGATTTCCCATTTTGCGTTTAGCTGTAGATTTTCAAACTGCTGTAACCTATGTGAGTTTGTCTTACATACGCCGTATGAGGCACCACTTTTCCAAAGCTAGATGTGACCACCTTACTAGCTGCTTCATATATGCTGTACAACCGTGCACTAAACGTTTTAATTGTTGGAATGCTATCGTCTCTTGGCTGCATTGCCCAATTTAATTTGTGCTGATTTGGTAACATGTCTAAAAGCTCCTTTGCCAGAACAGGGTTGTTCTAGACCACGTGCTTCCATTGCAAACTCGATTAGGACTTGAAGTTTAACACGTAGAGGATCTTTGTGTTAAAGTTCTGATAGCTTGTTGATTATAACCCAAGTTATGTTGGGTTGGCATTACTGAGGATGGCGGTTTACTGTCATCTGACAGTATTTCATATTTCTTCTTTAAGAACTCCTGTTGAATTTTCTTCTCTTCCTCTAGTCGCTCTAACTGCAACATTTTCTGTCTCTTCCTCGAGTCGAACGAACTTTGGATTTCCCTAGTAGAATTTGGTTGATTTAAATTGGCTCTGTAAGCAGCTATATGACTTGTTGTCGGTTGTACTACACGGACATAAGACGATGTTGTTATTTAATTAACATTTACCGTTGGACGATAAGTGGGTAGTTCAGCTTAAGCTGCTATTATATAGTTGTTATTAGCGGTATAAAGATGCAGATAGGTACGTACCGGCACTTGTGCTACGCTTGATACTGGCAGCTGTGAGGCGAGCGGTGACAAGACGTGTGCTTTGCCTTGCGCTGTTGTTGTTAGTGGTATTAGTATTAAAGATGATGTTGGGCCTTAAAAGCAATACTTTGATTTGGGTTAGCAGCGTCAGATGACCGATTGTAACAAGATTCGCAGTTCCAACTGTAATCTGCTACATTGCTGCCCACACTCACGCAACCATAATGGAACCACCGATCACATTTATCGCAAGTATGCTGTGTAACGTTCTTGTCAGAAATAGCAAAAATGTTCACTTAAAGTGTGTAGGTATTAAATTTAAATAATGGTTGCGGGAGCAAAGTGTAAATTATAAAAATATTTTTTTACAGCACTCAATTGTCGTTTTATAAAGTTTGCTTTATTAATTTATTAACTCCATATAGTTATAATATACTAGTGTAAATTGCTTACTAAACTTTTAGTTAATCGACTTATTAAGATGTTTAATATATTTTGACTGCGACGTTAGCTGTCTTAGTTCAGACTGCCTATTAAGTTACAAGAATTATTTTTTTTACATACATATATTTAAGGTTTTATCAATATATTAACGGAATGCATGTACATAATTATCACAATTTATTCTTCAATTTTTAACTGGTAAAATTTTCTGAATTAAGCCTTAACAACCAAAGTACAAGCAGTTAGAAAATCATTCGACAATATAACTTTGCTGCATTTTTACATATGACGATACATACATATGTATGATCGTAAGCACAGCTATGTTCAAATTATTGTACTATTGTCAGTAACATCAAGAAAGAAAAAATCGCCATAACGAATTGGATAAAAGTTAATAAACATTAGGAGGGGGTAGGCCAGAGGACGATATTCAAATTTAAGGAATATAGGCTTAAGTAATACAATTTGATAAATATTTACACTATTTTCGTATATAATATCTTACGAAACCTCCCATTAAAAGGGGTAGTTTCCAAAAATTTATTTTTCTGATTTCATATCTCCAAATTCAATGCCTTGGACTTTCTTTGACATAAAAATATGTCAATTGATTAACAAAATTACATAAAAATTATGTTGTATTTTGCAAATGGTTTAGTTATTCTCAGGGGAACTTTTTCCCCTATGGTCCGATTCAGCCATTTACGAATTTGATCAACGCTATCCTTCAGAATATATTTATACTAAAACGGGTCAGGCTCTTTTCGTTTGGACATGGCTAGATCGTCTTAGATTTCATCACTTATCGAGAATATACAGATATATTTTATGGGGTCTCAGAGTGATACAGGATGCCTGGTGGAAAATTTATATTTTTATATGCGATTATTTCAAAAAGTAATAAACGGTGTGGAGGGGGGTTGCGCCGTTGGAATTGTCGATTGTGCGTGTTTGTCGAGTGAGAATCGCGCTTTCGCTTCGGTATTTGGTGAATAAGTGATGGACCGAGTGTAAATTTAATTCGTTCGTGGGTGCAGGGATTCCGCGCAACTGCTTCGGCTATGAATGTCCACTGCCAGGGCCCAGTCTATCTTATAGGACTCCCGAAAACATTGAACTGGTTGAAAGCAGTTTACGTGAAAATCCGCGACTTTCAATACGAAAAAGAGCACCCTCCTGGGACTTTCAAGAGCGATTATTCATGAAATGTTAAAAAAGGATGTGAAGTTTGTGACGACACGTTTCCTCTGGTATACTGGGGTATGGCTCAGCGGCGTCCAGGGTCGTTTCATTTTTAATTTTGCAGGGATGTGAAAATTAAACTCCAGAAATTGAATTAATTGGGCTCTTTATTAAATTCAACTGGGCTTCGACGAAGTGATGATGATTGCAGCGGCATGGCGGGTGGCACAGCGGCCAACGACGAATTTACTTTACGAGGTTCTGACTGCCTGATTAACACGCGGTGTTGGTGAGCAGTGAGCGTACCATCAGGTAGGGATTACAATCCAGTTTAGATAGAAGTTCACCCCTAACGTTCAATAATGCTTTCCAATATGAAGCGATTCGGATAAGGTCTCACGCGGTGTTGGTGAGTAATGAATGTACTTCTAGGTAGGGATTTCAATCCCGTTTAGGCGGTAATTCACTCCTAACCTTCACAAGAGTTTCCCAATACGAAGCCAAACGCAGGGAGTGGGCTCAGGCAAGTATTTTACAACGCGGTGTTGGTGAGCAAAGAATGTACCACCAGTAGTGCGATTCAGTAACTTTTAACGATTCGGTATCTGTTTAATTTGTCTATGTTTTTAGCTGTTTGCAATAACGATTGTGTTATTCAGTATTCTTGTGTTAAGAGAAGTAAACAAACATTGAAATTAAGTGGCAGCTCTGTGTAAATATATGAAAAACGCAAAGAGAAATAAAGAAAACCATATGTGCAATTTTCACACTTGAAAACAATCTGCTGCCGCCAATTAATTTTTTTTATTATTTCATTTAAATTTTGCTACAGGTAAGTAAATTGATGTTTTTATTATATTTGTTACTACATATATATTGTTTTTTATTACTAGGATGTCACTAAACGTTCCCAAAAGAAGCCGGGCCACAGCCGAACAGTTAAGTCATATGGTTGACTTCATGGCAGAAAATCCGGGACTACCTGGTGGGAAGTTCCAAAAAATGCACGGAAAGTTGGCTCATGACAATAAGTGGGCTCAACTAGCGGAGATTTTAAACAGTTTAGGCGGTGCAACAAAAACTGTTGAGCAGTGGCAGACTGTAAGTAATCATACTTGTACACATATGTATAGCTATTTCCATATATTAATATTTTAAATATCAAAAGGTTTGGAGAGATTTAAAAAGCCGCACAAGTGTAAAGGTTCGCGACAGAAAGCGGCAGCAGGCTTTGACTGGAAATAGACCCGTCACCCAAGAGATTACGGATCTCGAGAGGAGAGTCGTTTCCATAATAGGAAACGAATATATTGAAGGGCATGATTCGGTAAATGAGAATGTGCCAATGAATGAGGTATGTATAAAATGTCAAGTAAAATATGCATAGGTTTTTGAAACGTAACTAATCTTTCAACATATTTTTTGTAGGAATTGCAACTAAGATTGGAAGATGGTGAGGACATTGTGTTACTGATGTCGCCAACCGAAAAAGCAGTCGAGTCAATGTGCGATAGCCTCGACACTCCTGCCATAAATACTCCACGGAGATCTTTTAAAAGAAAACGTGGAGGGTGTAGCACTGATATCGAAGACAAATTTATGGAAATTGCAAATAAGCAAGCAGATGCTATGAAGGTAATTTTTTAAAATAAATATGTATGTATGTAGATATCCCTCATTTATTTACTAAAACATCACAGCTTAAGAATTTATTTTTTTGAGTTAATTGTGCAAAACAATTTTTAAACAAAACAAATGTTTTTAGTTGTGTAGTGGTTTCAATAAATGTGCGGTGTGCATATATTTAAATCATCTTTTGCATTAAATATTCTTTGCTATTATTACTAAAGAATATAAATATGCAATTTATATTTATCGTTATTACTATGATAATTATTATTACAGTCTAATATATTTTTCCACCAACAGATGCTAGCTGAAAGCTCTTCCACGACGCAGCAGACAGTGAAATATATGGCTGATGCAATTAAAACGATGGGGGAGGGTTTAAAGGCTATCGCTGACGCCACAAACAACCTAGCAAATTCCATCAATCGTTTGTTATAAATATGTGATAACTTTAACTTCTATTTTTTTAACTTATATAAATATTTGAATTTTGTGATATTTTTGTTTTGTATATATTAAGATATTAATTTTAAGTTTAGTTATAATATTGATCTTGAGGCTTATTTTTATAAAAAATAATTATAAAACTATTTATTTTATATTTTCAATATTTCGATATCCTCTGGATATTTTCTTCAGAATAACAATTTAAAATTAATTATAATATTTTAACAATAACAAAATTTGAATAATTTGAAAAATTTTGTTATTGCTAAAATATTATAATTAATTTTAAATTGTTATCCTGAAGAAAATATCCAGAGGATATCGAAATATTGAAAATATAAAATAAATAGTTTTATAATTATTTTTTATAAAAATAAGCCTCAAGCTCAATATTATAACTAAAATTAAAAAATCAAAGGCTGAAAAATTAGAACTATATAATTTTAAGTTTTTAAATTTTGTTTTTTTATTAGATATATTTAAGTACCTTTAAATGAATTTTTATTTTATTTTTTTTTTTTTTTTGTTAATCCGAAAGACTGAATTTGTTTTGTTTATAACGTTTTATTAAAATATATAATTATTAAATTAAATATTTATATGTTTTTATTTAAGACTCAAGTAAAAAAATTATCGATTATTCGATCTTGAACACGCTTTGCTATCGAGGATGGCGCATCTTGGGTCATGAAAACATTATCCGGTTGTGAAATTAGCAACTCATTGTTAATCTCGTTTCTTTCTTCAGTTAAACGCATATTATGCAGTACTGCACACGCACTAACTATTTTTCCAGCAAAGGCTGGATTATACAAAAGCATTCTCTGCTGTGATAAGCATCGCCACGTTCCTTTGAGAACACCAAAAAGTCTTTCAACTGGGTTGCGAGCTTTGCATAAGGCCTCGTTATAAAGGAACTTGGGACTACCTTCTGGTTGATTTATAAGAGGAGTCATTAGCCATGGCTCCAATGGGTACCCAGAATCACCTGTGAATAAAATTAAATATAGTACACTAATATATATAAATGAAATTTATTTGTTGGTGGTTAAGCAATGTCTATATGCATTTCATTGGTGCTTTACCAAATCATCAGTAGACTTTAACCACAGTTTTCATTTATATATAATAGTATTGTGACAACAATGTCTCAAATAAAAATTTCATTATAGTACACTAAAAAATTAAAATAACTTACCGATCAAAAACATGTTATGATTTCCATTTTCAAAGCTTCTCTGCATGACTCTTCGAACTGCAGACGAGCTCCATATATAAGAATCGTGTCGGGCTCCCGGATATTTAGCATTGACATTCAATATTTTAAGGTATGGATCACATATCTAACAGAACAAAAAGCGTTTCTACATATATATAATATACAACATAACACTTTGATTCTTTTACCATTTGCACATTGATTGAATGGTATCCGTGATGGTTGACGTAAGCCTCCTCATGGTTTCTTGGTGCCAAAATTGACACATGTGTACAATCGATGGCACCAATAGCACCTCCTACAAAAGGTGAGGGTGCTGATGCAAAAATGACTTTTGCAGCTTGGCGCTCTACTTGAGTCATTGGAAATTTCACGTATTCGTAAAACATACTCTGGCAAATTGCATCAGTTACACGGTGCACACAGCGACTTATTGAGGACTGGCTCATAGATACGCCCCATTGTTCTCCAACAGGCCTTTGGTAGCATCCAGTTGCCAAGAAACGCAATGTAGCTAGCACCTTGCAGTGCAAAAGATCATTATTTACATTACAGCTAAAGTTAACAATATTTACCTGCTTTTCCGGTGATATTGCTGTAACTCTTGACCCCTTCAATTTACTATTAAGGCGAGAAACAAGATCTTCTACTAAATCTGGTGTTAGCCGGTAGAGTTTCTGAAACTCCGTACTTGGTAAATCGAAAGGGTTGTCCAATTCTCTAAGAATACGCCTATTGACTGCTGGAGCAGTTGTATTATGCTCATTCCGCGACAATTCGTATGCTAAATATTCGAAAGCCATTTCATACAATATTTAAAATTGGTAACTTTAAAATTAACAACACAAAATTTTTTGTCGTTTACCTAACAAAAGTTGAATAGAAAACACAACACAGCTGATATCAAACACTAGCGAGTATCGTTAAAAATGGTACAGAATAGTAAAATCGCTAAATTATTGTTATTTTTATTTTATCGACACGATTATCGTAATAAAAGTTACTGAATCGCACTACAGGTAGGGATTTCAATCCCGTTTAGCTGGTAAATTCCCTTCTAACCCCCACTAAAATTTCTCAATATGAAGCGATTCGGATAAGGTCACACGAGGTGTTGATGAGTAATGAATGTACTTCCAGGTAGAGATTTCAATCCCGTTTAGGCGCTAATTCACTCCTAACCAGCACAAATGCTTCCCAATATGAAGCTAAGCAAACAGAATAAATTTAAAATTATAAACGACTTACCTCCACGCCGGCTGCCCAGGAACTCTGTACTTGTGCGAAGTGCTTCGCCTTTTATAGTTGCGCACAGCATGCACACATTGCCCTGGTCATGCATGCATGTGTACAATACTTTCTTTTCTTGTCTGTTTTCTTAACTTAACATTTACTATACAATTTCATCATAATGTACCGTTCTTACATATGTATATAAGAATAATGTATAAGCAACGTAATGACTACGAACAATTCTTGAAATCATGTCCCGTATGTTAAATTTATATATAAGCAATTCATCGCCACTATACTTTGTTGACAACCAGCTTAAGTATTACAAATAAACAACAACCAGTATGTGTACCGACATACATGAGTTGGTAAACGCGTAGATGCCAACTATATGATCACGGCTGTGCTATGAAGAGCAAAGCAGATCACAGTAACAACTAACCAATGCATGTATGTATGGTTATGCACAAGCAGTATGTAAACCAGGGAAGCCCAAAAATGTTGTTGTTGTGTATTATTGAGTAAGAGAGAAAAAACAAATTGAGAGAATTGATTTATTAACAGCCATATTATAATGTTAGTAAGAGATTGAAAAACAGAATAATTATATTCATATAAAAAACCAAACATATTAATATACATGTTTTTAAATAAAATAATTCAATTTACTTTTTTAAAATTTAAATTAAAATACTCAATTATTTATGTTATATTACGCATAAATTTTATTTAACAAAAATAAAAAACTACTCAATAATATAATTCATTATAATAAATCAAAACGATTTCAAAATTTTCACGAAAAAAAAGATTGCAATTATGAATCTTATATAAACGATTCTAGTTTAATACTTTTGTGACAACCATTAACATGGCACGCAACATTTTTTGAATGACCACGCAACATTTTTTGAGTGTGAACCTGAAAAAAGTTATAAAGCATCCGCTAAACATGTGCACCTGTCGACTTATCATCAACGACTAAATGAAAGAGCATAAGAATATGTGAGAGTTCTCTCCAAACAATTGTTTCATGAACTGGGCTTCCCTGATGTAAACCAAATTGATATTTTGGATTGCGACTGTTACTCATGTCGTATGAAACACTTGAACAGAAACAACGCAAGTGGCGTATGTGCATAGGCATGTATGTAGGTACGTAAGTATTTTAATATATACGCTGGTTTGCAAATTCATTAGCGCAGTGGGGATGTTTCATTAATTATGAAATCAAAATAATACGATCTTACTGTATAGATCCGGATTAGTCAACCTCTTCACTTAAGTATAGGTACAATAATTCATACGGTCTGTTTAATACCAATTCATAAAAATAAAAAACAATAAATCAAATTCTGTTCTAATTATAATTCAAAGTACAAGTACTTATCTCTAGTATGCGCCAAAATCGAGGTCGGCGACTTTTGGTCGTCACAAGTTCCATCCTTTTAAAAATCAAATCGTTCAAGAACTGAAAGAAAGTGACTTTGATTTACGCAAAAAATGTTATGGAGCGTTTTCGCACTGTAAATTCCATTTTTTGGAGGGACGAGGCTGATTTTCTCTTAAGCGGCCACGTCAACAAGGAAAACTGCCGTTACTGGTCTCCACACAGGTGGTTCCAATAGGATGGTTCGACTGTTCAGACAGTCAGAGCTTATATGAATTTCCTTCGAGAAAATTTCCCCCAGAAACGGATCAGTCGTTTTGGGAACATCCCATGGGCCCCACGTTGCTCGATCTAACTCCCATTGATTTTTTATGGGGCTACCTCAAATAGAGGTTTTATAATGCTACCTCAAAGAGAGGTTTTGTAATGGCCTCAAAGGCAAATATTCGTTGAGAAATCAGCTCAATTGAATCAATTTTACTGTAGCTTGTGGCGCAGAACACAAGGCTTCGTTTTAAACAGTAACTTCAACTCGACGGAAGACATCTGGATGACATACTCTTTAAAAAATAAAATCAGCATTTCCATTCGATCGTTCAATGCTCTTAATAAAACTTTGTGTCAATTATTACGTTTTGATGTATATATTATAACGGGGTTATATGACTTCCCCTCCTTTATCTCTAACATGTTCAAATTGGCGGACTACAACTTGTTATTACCCCACATGATATGCGTGTCAAATGATAGGGATTTTTGAGAACGAAACGTAAAATATACTTAAACGACGGACTATTGAGAAGGAAATATAAAATATAATAAAGTAGCTTAAAAACCAGGGGACTGATATAAGATATCAAAATGTCGGTTGCCGTAAACGGCAGACCCGACAAAACGCGGACTACTACTTTTTATCCACCCCATGACATTGTTTTTAAATTTAAAGAATTTTTGATACAGCACACGATATGGGAATCAAATTATAGGTGTTTTTGAAAAGGTAACACAAAATATGATGAAATCTCTACAAATAGAATGTGAGACATGCCTCGTAATGGTGCACAGTGGTTCAGCTTCATATGATTGCTGGCATTAAATAGAAGGAGACATGGTAGAGTCTTGAATTTTGGTATAGACTAATATTGGGTTGTGGTAAACAAATACTGCAAATATGGAAAAATATCCGAGCACAACCACGCCTACTTCCCATATAACACAAAAGTTAAAAATCATTGTAGAGTCACAATTTTTTGCTCATTGCAATTTTATGATAATATTAATGAATGGAGAAAATATTAGCAAAATCTGCCAACAGCCACGCCCACTTCTCACATAAAATGCAATATTCTCCTTGTTAAAAAAGTCAGATAGCTTAAAAAAGCTATACAGATTTAAATGTTCGTATTTTTTATTTGATTAATATATAAATAAAATACAACATTCATATCCATATACGAGTATAGTGAAAATATCTGCAAATAATTCGAAGAAAATATAAAAAAAGTTAAAAGCAAAGTAATTCGTGTACCTTTATTAACATAAAAAATTTTTTACTTCATCAGAAAATTCCAATATATCCTTCTTGAACTGTTTACGGTATGAATTTATATATGGATCTGAAAATGCTATTAACATATGCATGATATCTTCATTTGTTGATATGCGACCAGCTTTTCTGGAGTGCCTTAGGCGATAACATCTGTAATGTTTATTTCGAGCTTCCATAGCTTCCTCCGACAACATGCCAAGTGGCAGTATTGCTGCTGACACAACAATAATCCAATAACGAATAATCACAAAAACAAAGCAACTAATAATGACAGCAACGCATCGTAGTAAACAAGCAAAAAAAAAAAAAACAAAGTTGTTATGGCATGCGCAATAAAATGCTTGTGAAGGAAATTTTTCCTAACTTTTTTTAAGTTTTTTATACCGGAATTGCTTAAGAGCAAAAAAGAGCAGCTGAATTTTTAATAAATCGTTAGCTGAGACTTCAAACTTTAATGTGATATAAGTCTGGGGCTAGAGGGAGTTGGAGATACAAGATACAAGCCATAGAAGTTAGAGAAAATAAATATTTATGGACCATTTTTAGTAGTAAAGAAATATTTTTTTTTTATTTTTAAATTTTTTTATATATATAAAAATACTGTATAGCATCCAAATTTATATAAAACAAATAAAAGTGCTATATTCGGCTGCGCCGAATCTTACATTCCCTTCATTACAGATGTAATTCTTCTTTCTCTCTTTTTTTCCAAAACAGAAAGTAGGTTTAATTAAAAAATCAAAATGATGTTATCGGTTGCTTTTATATTTAAGAAAACGTTTAAATTTTTCGGCTAGAAAGCTAAATGTTTGGCTTTTCTTATATCTAATACTTATGAACGTCTTTCAAAAATATTATATATATTTAATTTACAAACAAAACAAAAAATCCGTTTCATGTACCCCAAAAAGTTCTAATTGTCCAACCGTAGAATCGTCTTTTATATTATGTTGGTTTTTAATGCCAGTTTACATCTTTCTTATATAAAGTACGTATAATTCATCACAAAAATCAAAAATAACAAATAAAGTGGATGCTTTTATGAAACAGAAAATGTCGATTTTCCAACCCTGGAACCGAATTTTTAATTTTTTAATACTAATTTAATTTTTTGTGATATATAAAATTATTTTAATTCACTAAAAACACAAAATTTGGAATTTATGTATGTGATTTTATGTACCAAAAATATTTCGATTTTCCAACCCTGGAGCAGAATTTTTAGTTTTTAAAATTTTTATACCAATTTAATTCTTAGCGAAGTATAAAATAAGTTAACGTCACTGAAAAAAATCAAAATTGGGAACTCATGTGGTTACTTCTATGTACCAAATAATTTCGATTTTCCAACCCTGGAACCGAATTTATAGTTTTTTTGTACTAGTTTAATTTTTTCTGATTTATCTAATAGGTTTAATTCACTAAAAGCACAAAATTTGGAATTTATGTATGTACTATTATGCACGAAATATATTTCGATTTTCCAACTCTGGAAGCGAATTTTTAAACTTTTTATTTAAATTTTTAAACTTTTTGGTCACTTTCATGTACCACAATATATTTCATTTGTACAACCCTGGAGTCGAAATTTTGATTTTTTAAGATTTTAATACCAATTTTGTCCTTCCTGAATTATAAAACAGCTTTAATTAGCAAAAAGAAACAACGTCAATTGCCTTTTTGGTTACTTTTATGCAGAATAAATATTTCTATTTCCCAACCCTGGAAACGAAATTAAAATTTTTTTTACCAATGCAACTCTTAATGAGGCATGAAATAGTTTTATTTACTTAATATTTGTAACCATTTAGGTCATTTTTATGTACCACAAAATATTGCAGTTATCCAACTCTGGAATTAAAATTTTAATTTTTTTTTTATTTTTGATACCAATTTTGTTCTTCTTAAGTTTTAGTCAGCAAAAAAACAAAAAAAACAACATCAGTTGCCTGTTTGACTACTTTCATGTATAAACAAAATTCAATATCCCAAACCTGGAAGCAAAATTTGAATTTAAAAAATTTTCATTTTTTTGGCCAATGCAAATCTTCATGACGTATAAAGTGGTTTTGTTAAAGAAAAACTTGAAATTTTTGGCAATTTTAGTTACTACATGTACTACAAAATACGGAATAGGCCTAAAAAAAATTTTTAATTTCCCATCCCAGGAAAAAAAATTTTATTTCTTTAATAGACCATTGAGGCTCCCCAAAGCACGAAATAGGTTTAATTTACAAACATTAAAAAAATAATTGATTTTTGGTATAAATTTTGCGTCGAGAAATAGGTGTAAGCTTCCCAGCTCTGGAACCATACTTCGGATCTTTCTGAATTTCAATAGCACTCTATTTAAAATCATTTTCAATACAACGGTCCAAGAACGAAGTCTCTAGCTCTTCTGCGGGCTTGGGAAAACTGATTTCACGTACAGACAGACGGACATCGCTCAATCGTCATCGCTATTCATAAGGATCCAGAATATATATACTTTGTGGGGTCCCATGTGCATATCGAAGAAATTACACACGGAATGACAAACCTATATATACCCTTTCACTTTTTTGTGAAGGGTATAAAAGCATTATGGTGTCATTATAAGAGCATTTTAAAAGCACGAAGCGATTGAGAGTAACATATATAATACGTTCATTTGAAGCTCATTCACTTAGCTCAACTTTGAATGTCTCTGGACAAAAAAGTAATAAAGATATAAACCTAATATTTTTGGTACATGATAGCTAGATTGTTTGTTACAAACTGTAAAAAAATCAGCTAAATCAGGAGACATAAAAAATGAATTAATGCCGCTCTTGAACCAATGTGTGGCGGGAGCCCCAAAATGATCATACGACTACTTTTTATACACCACATGATATTGGTATGAAATTAAAAGTATTGTTAAAAAAGAAACTAAGAATAAGGTATAGTAAATCCAAAGAAATCTAACAGAGAGATTTATACTGAATTAATCGACACCAATTAATAACAAAAACTCGACTTTTTATATATTGCTGATAGGGCATTTTACATTTTCTGTGACGATGTATAAATTTCTATATATATGTATATATATATATATATATATATATATATATATATATATATATAATTATATATATATATATATATATATATATATATATATATATATATATATATAGTATATATATATATATATATATATATATATATATATATTTATATATATATATATATATATATATTATATATTTATATATATATATATATATATATATATATATATATATATATATATATAAATATATATATTATATATATTTAAATATACATATATATATATATATATATATATGTATATATATATATATATATATATATATATATACATATATACATATATATATATATATATATATATATATATATATATATATATTGCTGATAGGGCATTTTACATTTTCTGTGACGATGTATACATTTCTATATACATGTGTATATATATATATATATATATATATATATATATATATATAATTATATATATATATATATATATATAGTATATATATATATATATATATATATATATATATGTATATATATTTATATATATATATATATATATATATTATATATATATATATATATATATATATATATATATATATATATAAATATATATATTATATATATATATATATATATATATATATATATATATATATATATACATATATACATATGTAATCGTTTCGATTCCGAAACGATTACATATGCATGTACATGCATATGTGTTTGTATCTCTCTCTATGTGTGTGTATATATGTTTGTATGTAGTTGTGTATGTTCATGTATGCATATATGTATACGTTCATGTATGTATTGATGTATACATGTATAAATATATACAAGCCTGTATATATGCTTTTGTTTTTATGTTAATATTTTTGAAAACATAGATATATTCGAAAAAATTTTTGTCATATTTCAAAACCAATTTATACAGAAAATTTTAATTTTCGATTGTTATTCCTGATGATGTCAACAAATTGTTGACGAAATATCGAATAAAATAGAAAAATTATAACAATTTTTACAAAAACGACCTCGAGCTCAATCATTCTAAAATACATATATATATATATATATATATATATATACTTTAGCATTCGGATTTTAACGCACGAATTTATAGCAAATTTTTTGATATACATAAGTATGTATAATTAAAATACATGCTCTTTTCTTTAAAACAAAATATACTAAGTATTTAATAACCAAGCAACGCAATTAAATCGATTTCCACCCAAAACTTCGGAATCGAAACGATTACATGTTTGTCAAAAATATGTACATATGTAATTAGTACTATTTTCACCAAATGTGTAAAAAAAATCCTGTAAAAAAATACCTCCAAATAAATACATAATTTTTTATTCCGGTGGCATTCCTTACGCTTAACTAACACAAACATAAGTTTAACAAAATGTTGTTATTGTTATCGCAGCAAACAATCAGCGAAAACATGAACTTCAATCTAAATGTACGCAAACGAAAGCAACATTTTCTACAACTCTTTTGACATATGTATTTGTATTATTGAATTTATAACTTTTGGCTGAACCCATTATTATTAAAATTTTTATTTCGTTTACAATTTCATGCATATCAAATATACACCCAAACATAGTCATGTATACAAATCAACACGATTTTGATTGCTTGTGTTGACTCAGTTTGATGTTGACTTGTAACCTAAATTTGGAAAAGAAATTCGATTTGGCTCCATTCATTTAAAAAGAAAATTTTTAGTTTTCCTTCTAATGTTTTTAGTAACGGTTTGGTATTGTAAAGGGCATTTAAAATGAATTAGCTCTAATATTAATTTTATTCGAAGTTAAAAATTAAAGTAAATTGTAATACAGCATGTACGTATGTAAATATGTATGCATGCATATACTATGTACATATGTAATTCCAATCGTATTCAGATAAGTGCACGCTGTGTGATTGAAAAACTGGCTTGACTAAATTATGCATTTTTATTTATTAATTTACACCGATTTCCAAAGACTTGCTTCTTAAAAGAATATCCGCTCAACCGTAAACCTGTTGAATTAAATCAGAAAAATTCTTTAATATACCGGCAATATACCTTGTAACAACGTTCTCACATAAAATGTGGAAATCTATTTTATTTTTCTCCCCTTATAAAATTAATATACCAACAACAAAAATATACAATAGAGCAAAACGAAAAACAAAATGTATATTTATGCGTTTAGTTGAAATGTTGTTTGTTTGTTAGTTTTGATGAAATACTTCACAAAGTAAATTTGCAAAGTATTTGGTACACAGACGCCGACAGGGTGACTTAAACCATATGCCGGCAATGTTATTAACCCGAATTTTTTTCAGCTACTGTGACTGACTGTACACGACCTATGCCTTCACATAGGAATATTCCTCAGAAGAACTGTAAATTTATACAGTTATCTGAGGCGTTGAAATTAACTAGTGCGATTGAGATGCAAAACTGCCTGCACTTAAAAACTATTGCCAACGAGGCTTGATGTTGACTGACTCAGAGCTGCTTTGCGACGCCCAATAGTTGAAATGCATTTGGGATATTGTCCCTTAATTTATTAACAATAATGCTTTGTTTGTTGTGTGGTTAAGTATGTCTGTCATTGGAGCTTACACCAAATCAACAGTAGACTTAAACCTAATCCCAAAATAACAAAACTTCTTAGCTTATAGCTCCCAAAAATTAATTGAGAATTACACAAGCAAAAGCATAGAAAGTAATCAAACAGGCACCTGATGTTGTTTATTTTTTTTTTTTTTTTTGCTAACTAAAACTGTCTTATAATTTAGGAAAAACAAAATTGGTATCAAAAATTGAAAAATAAAATTTCGAATCCAGGAATGGACAAGTGCAATATTTAATAGCTTATGAAAGTGACAAAAATGGTTAAAAATTTGACATTTTTCTTAAAAAAAATACTTTGTACCTCATGAAGCGTTGCACTGATAAAAAAACAATAAATTAAAATTTCCCTTCCAGGGTTGGGAAAATGAAAGTTTTTTTTGGTACATGCAATATTTTGTAGTACATGAAAGTGACCAAAATGGATGCAAATTTTAAGTTTTTCTTAAATAAAACGACTTTATACCTAATGAAGACTGGGATTGGTAAAAAAATAAAATTTCGCTTCCAGGGCTGGGAAATTTAAATATTTTTTTTATACATAAATGTAACCAAAAAGGCAACTAATGTCGGTTTTTTACTAATTAAAACTATTTTTTAGTTCAGGAAAAACAAAATTTGTATCAAAAATTAAAAAAAAGTCAAAATTTAGATTCCAGAGGTGGATAACTGCATTATTTTGTAGTACATGAAAGTGACCAACATGGTTACAAATATTAAGTTTTTCTTAAATAAAACTATTTCATGCCTCATTAAGAGTTTCATTGGTAAAAAAAATTAAAATTGTGTTTCCAGGGTTGGGAAATTGAAATATTTATTCTGCATAAAAGTAACTAAAATGGCAATTGACGTTGTTTGTTTTTTTTTTTTGCTAATTAAAACTGTTTTATATTTCAGAAAGAAGAAAATTGGTATTTAAATCTTAAAAAATAAAAATTTCGACTCCATGGTGTGGTGGTAAGTGACCAAAAAGTTTAAAATTTTAATCTTTTTGTAAAGTAAAACTATGTTACACCTCACTAAGAATGGCATTGGTAAAAAATAAAAATTCTCTTCCAGATTTGAAAAATCGATATATATTTGGTATATAAAAGTACCCACATAAATTCAAAATTTTGTGTTTTTAGTGAATTATACCTATTTTATATATCAGAAAAAATTAAATTAGTATCAAGAAATTAAAAATTCGGTTCCAGGGTTGGAAAATCGAAATTTTTTGGTACATACATTTGGTACCCACATAAATTCCCAATTTTGGTTTTTTCAGTAAATTAAACATATTTTATACTTCGCTAAGAATTAAATTGGTATTAAAAATTTTTAAATTAAGAATTCGGTTCCAGGGTTGGAAAATCGAATTTTTTTGGTACATAAAAGTAACCATATAAGTAACAATTTTGTTTTTTTCAGTGAATTAAACATATTTTATGTTTCGCTAAGAATTAAATAGGTATTAAACATTTTAAAAACTAAAAATTCGTTTCCAGGGTTGGAAAATCGACATTTTCTGATTCATTAAAGTAACCATATAACTTGCTATTTTTGATTTTTATGATGAATTATACCTGTTTTATATATCAGGAAGAAAAAATTGGTTTTAAAAACCAAAAGAATCGAAAAGACGATTCAGCGGTTGGGCAATTAGAACTTTTTGAGGTATATGAAACGGATTTTTTTCATTTTGTTTGTAAATTAAACATATTTAATATTTTTGAAAGACGTTCAGAGGTATTAGAAAAAGCTTTCTAGCCGAAAAATTTAAACGAAGAGATCTGTGAAGGGTATTTAAGATTCGGCACAGCCGAATATAGCACTTTTACTTGTTAAAAATCAAATTTCTTATATAATGGAAGTTTGTTACAAATACATTATTTTCATTTCAATAATGGATCATTTTAATAATCAAATAAACACCTTGCTAGTATTATGGTGCTTACTTTTCTAGAAACATTATTGTTTGTTTTTGTAAATATTTACTGTTAAACGCAGTTTAACCAAAGAAAATTTTAGAGAAACCTGTTTTCAAAAGACATAATAAGCAATTTTTTCTTAGAAAAGTACAAAAAATATATAATTAAACAACAATAGCTTTCTGTTTAGATATGTACATTAATATTACTGCTTTAATTCCAAAATACAAAACCCCAAATTTTAAACATAAACTCCCAAAAGTTAATGGCAAAATCATGATTTGGTGTAAGAGCCAATGAAATGCAGGCATATAGACATACTTGACCACATAACAAGCAAAAACATTAATATTAATAGAGAATATGTCGAATGGAAGTTTTTAGATGCATTAATTTATACGTCATTTAATTTTTGCAAATAAGTACAGTGTTGTATTCATTAAACTTTTTGAATAATGTAATGCCAAAAACTGTTGAGGTTAAAAATTGTTTCCATATATGTACATATATGAACCCTATCTTTTGTTGGTTAAGCAATGTCTATATGAATTTCATTGGTGCTTTTCACCGAAGTATCAGTAGACTTCAAACATAGTTTTGATAAAATTACAAACCTCTTATCTTATAAACATACTTTCAGAAACCATTTGAATTTACAAATTATTTCCAAAAAGCACAAATTATTTGCACAAAGCACATATTATTTACAAAAATAAATTA
>OX637532.1:91429372-91644372 GCA_951800035.1 Linnaemya tessellans
AATCAAAAAATTTGCTTTCAAGTGAATTCATCTATTAAAATGTTTGTAATTTTGAAAAAATTTTATATAAGGACTTTACTAGACGTTGAAACTCGTACTTTTAGCAATATAATTCATAATATATTAGTAATAGGTGATAGCTACATTAAAGAAGCTAATTAAAAAATGTAAATAATAATAATCGGCAAATTAACTTCTGAGAGATAGAGCCTCTGAAAAAAGAAAATAAAAATAACAAATTAAAAATATTTATAGTAATAAAAATATTTCTTACTTTACGTATACTTCAAATTGAACTGTAGAAATTTTGTGGTATTTTTCATAAAACTGCCGTAATAATTTAACATTAACGAGTTGAAAAAGTAATATGAAGATTTTGATGTTTTTTCTCCAAAATCTGACGATTTTGCATCTATTTTGTCTGGCAACTATGTGAACAAGGAAGAACATTTCAAGGAGTTGCCGTTGATCACAAAATCAAATTGATAATAATATAAGAAAGCAAACTTAGTTTTCACTTTTATACAATGTGTGAAATTGATTTTTGTTTCTACAGCCTATATTCTATTCAAAGTTTCGACCGAAGTGCTTTCAAAGCCCTTATAAAATATATTTAGTCGGAATATGCGTGGAAAAATTTGGTAAACTAGTATCTACTCTGTTTTTACTATGAAAATCACGTGAAATTTTTCTGAAAACAATTTTGCTAAACATTTTTCGAAAATTCAAACAGAGTACCGGCCTTATCGCTGTGAGCCCTTGTATGTAGTATAATTTTTTGGCCTCCTAAGCGCACACAAAAATTTAATTTAATTGACTGTTAAAGTTCGACAAGGCAAGTCGTATGTTTTTTATAAAAAAAAAAAAAAAAAAAAACTACTGCAATATTAGGTACTTTCCTCCATTATGTACACATAGAATTTAATGTTAAAATTGGGAAATATTTTAAAATTAATAATTTTGCTGCATAAAATAAGCTATGAGCTAATGAAAAATAAATAAATAGAATTTTCTAAAATATGATAAGAAAATTCGGAAATAAAACTGTAAATGGTGTAAAAATAATGAACCAAAAATTTTAAAATACTCGTACAGCTAAGTAAATAACAACATTTCTTTCGATTTAAAAAAAATGTTCCTCTGTAGAAAATTTTCATAAGGCTTATATTAAAAAATTCTATTATAGACAGTACTATCTTCCAATGACGATATAAAATATTATAAAACCATTTTTATATCATACAAAATTACTAAGAAGCATAATATATATAAATTTATCCATCCAAGAATACAAAAAATCGAACGATGGCAACGCGGGTTGAAAATTTAGTCATGCATTTGTTGTTGTCTATGAATAAAATTTTTATTTTCTCTTCTCTCATTGATGTAAATTTCGTTACTGTTCGGGTTGCGTATGTGAATATGTGTAAAAAATCCGATTGGTACTCGTTTCCTGAGTGTTACGGACCAACCTAAATTACGACGCAAAGCGTTGTATGGCTGTCAAAATTTCTCATGTCCATGCAAAATGTATGAGACCAACCGAAATAACGCGGCGCCAACGTTTTGCAATTGGAAAATCCAATTTTGACAACGCGTAAAGAAGTGAAGTTTGTTGCAGAAGCACTCTTGTTTACTTTGTTGAAGTGTTAAGTGATGTAACTTGAGCTACTTTTAGGTCAATTTAGCGTGTTCATCTCTATTTCTTATTTCTAATTAGAGTTTTTATCAATCAAAGTGAGTAAACATTACTGATTATGGGGCAACGTTAACGCTCTAATTTAGGTTACTCATTTCAGCGTAAAAGCTAAGCGCTAAATTACGTTGCACTTTGCGTCGTAATTTAGGTTGGACTGTAAGGGTTGAGTTGCCCTGGTCTAAATTTTCGACAAAAATTTTAGTCTATCAAGAACTCTCAGTGGAGCAGGTGTAATTTATTGGTGTGTTTTTTTGGTAGTTAAAAACTTGTAAAATAAATAGTTTTTGATTTAACTATAAATATATTTATTATTTATACCTAAATATAATGTCGCCAAAGCGCAAATTGTCTGGTCACGCTTTCAGACAAAAAAAAGCATATGTTGTTATCCTCTAAAAAACAACAAAATGCTCTGCATACATTTTTTTGGAAGGAAACGTAAACCAACAACAACAAGCCATAACCAATCAAATCAATATTTCCAATAATATTGAAAGTATCAATGTTATTGATAATACACCACCACAAAATAATCTAGGTTGTGATGAAAACACACCTGTGTTAGGTGTATCTGCGCAGGCTGGGGTCTCATTTTCTGAAACGATTTCAGAAACTCTGCCACTTAGTTTATATATAGATTTAGATGATCCGGCTGTCTGGCCAGCTTTAGGTAGGTAGGGTTCTTATGGAACATGAAAGGATGGAATTTGAATTAAGACTTTCCAAAAATTCCACAATTGATTGCATTCTTCAAAATGCAATGTCTAAAGAAGTCCAACATTGGAGAGATGTGTTGAAACGGCTTATTATTCTTGTAAAATTCCTTTCAGCGCAATCTTTGGCATTCAGGGGTGGGTCAGACAGGTTATATGAGAAAAATAATGGTAATTTTCTCAAATTAGTAGAAGCCATTGCTGAATTTGACAGTGTTCTTTCAGAGCACCTACGACACATTACCAATAATGAGACGCAAAACAAATATTTGCATAAAAGCATTCAGAATGAGCTAATTTCAATCGTTTCCAAAGTTATTCAAAATAAAATCTCTGATATGATAAAAGGAGCAAAATATTTTTCGATAATTGTTGGTTGTACCCCATGTCAGAGCCGCAATGAACAATTATCACTTACTGTTAGAGTTCTTCATAGAAATCAAAACAAACATGAAATTAAGGAGCTTTTTATGGGT
This sequence comes from Linnaemya tessellans, assembly GCA_951800035.1. Classification (NCBI taxonomy): domain Eukaryota; kingdom Metazoa; phylum Arthropoda; class Insecta; order Diptera; family Tachinidae; genus Linnaemya; species Linnaemya tessellans. The sequence goes on from OX637532.1 coordinate 91,432,261, forward strand.
TTTTTAAAAGCAACAGATACTACGGGTAAGGGCTTAACGAATTTAGTTTTAGACCGACTAACTTCTCTAGGATTTTCAATTAGAGATTGCAGAGGACAAGGCTATGGTAATGGCTCAAATATGAAGGGGAAAAACATTGGAATGCAAGCTCAGATTAAACATTTAGAACCCCGAGCATTTTTCGTGCCATGTGCATCACTTTCAGCTAACCTGGTCCTTCTGGATTCAGTTCAATGTTCACTTCAAGCTGTAAATTTTTTTGATACTGTCCAATGTTTATATGTATTTATTTCTAGTTCTGTTTCAAGATGGGATATTTTGAAAAAGAATGTGAAAACATAAACTCTGAAGCCACTCTGTACGACAAGATGGGAAAGCCGTATAGAAGCTTTAAAACCCTTAATGTGTAGTTTAGGTAATATTTATGACGCTTTAGTTGAAATAGGAAATGACAAGGATAAGGACGGCATAACAAGAAATAACGCGAATAGTTTATCTCTCAAAATTATTCAATTTGAATTCATTTGTTCATTAATTATTTGGTACAATATTCTAGATAGAATTAATATATTTAGCAAATATTTACAAAGTCCTGCTATTTGTTTAACGACGGCAGTAAATATGTTAGAGGGCACAAAACAGTTTTTGACGGACTTAAGAAATGACGAAAAATTTCAGAGGTTTATCTTTCAAGCTAAAGAAATAGCTTTAAAATTAGATGTTTCACCAAATTTCCCTGATGCTCCAAGACGCCCTAGTTGAAAACCTCAACTTTTTTCGTACGAAGGTAGAGACGAAATCATATCAACAACAAAAAGTTTAAAGTTGAATATTATTTTCAAATCCTTGATCAGGCAATTCAGTCTGTTAGCGAAAGATTTGACCAAATTTCGGAACACAATAATATTTTCAAATTTTTGCATAATATTTCTGTGGTTTCATTAAATCTTTTAAATAATTGTCTTTCCCTTGAAAAGCATTTAACTTTCCATTCAAATTCTGATATAGTAGGATTAGATTTATTGGATGAAATTAAAATATTCCAAAGTATAGTTTCAGGAACATTAAGCCCTATAGAATCATTAAATTTTATATTTGAAAAGAAATTAGACCCGATATTACCAAATCTAGTTGTAGCTAATAGAATTTTATTGACAATACCAGTAATTGTAGCTTCCGGGGAACGTAGCTTTTCTAAATTAAAAATTATTAAGAATTATTTACGTAGTACAATAGGACAAGAAAGACTGGTAGATTTAGCTAGAATATCTATAGAAAGTGAATTTCTGAGCAACTTAGATTATAGTGATTTTATAGACGACTTTGCTAAAATCAAAGCTCGGAAAATTAAATTTAATTAATTACTTAATATATTTTTTAAAATTTAAAATTGCACGCTTGAATTTTAGTGCTTTTTATTTATTCAAATATTTTATTAATTTTTTGTTATTTAAATTCGTAGTGACTTGATAGACGACTTTGCTAAAATCAAAGCTCGGAAAATTAAATTTAATTAATTATTTAATATATTTTTTTAAATTTAGAATTGCACGCTTGAATTTTTGTGCTTTTTATTTATTCAAATATTTTATTAATTTTTTGTTATTGAAATTCGTACGCTGGATTAGTACGATAGCAATATTTATTTATTTTTTACATTTTTGAGGACTATGCCTACGTGGCATACCTCGTTAAAAAAATGCATTGCATATCCTACCTCTTGGGTGATGTGGAAACGGATTATTTACGGCAAATGAATGTTTTTTTTTTAGGGCGGCATTTTTGAAAACTGCACCAGGTGCAAAAATCGGTAGCGCCGGCGCTGCATGCACATATGTATATATATTTATATCATGTCATTATTTTTATATGTTATTTATATACACTATACTGTAATCAATTCTTATCCTTGTTGTAATGTTGATTGAATAGTTTAAATATTGTAAATGTTTAGTTATATACATATGTATGTAAATTGGTATGTATTTTAATATATTAATTTGTAATTATGTTAGTTATTTATATATATATATATGTATTCATATGTATGTGTGTGTATGTGTATGTACATGCATATGTGTTTGTATCTCTCTATGTGTGTGTATATATGTTTGTATGTAGTTGTGTATATTCATGTATGCATATATGTATACGTTCATGTATGTATTGATGTATACATGTATAAATATATACAAGCCTGTATATATGCTTTTGTTTTTATGTTAAAACCAATCAAAATGAAAAAGGTAATCAATGTTTGTTTTTTAGAAAATCTTTTATTAAAAACAACTTAGCAAATAATGCTTTCAATGTTGTTTCCAAATTAAGATTAAATTTAACTTAAAATTAGTTCAGCTTATATACTACTTACTAGATTATTTTTATAAATGTTTAAGTATTAACAATGTGGGAAATTTGGTTGAAATTTGATTTTCCCTAAAAATATTTGTTCTTTCCCACGGTGGCGAATATTTTGGTGTAACCGAATATGTATGGCATATTAAAAAATATAATCAAATTTTATCATGACAGTATAGTGACACACACACACACAAGCCATTAATATTTCATGGTCACTGCAAGAGGTGCAAAGGCGGCGGTGTATTAAAACTATTCAAATATGTTTGCCGGCCTGTGCTGATATTTTGTGACACTTGATATTCTTTTGGTTATTTCGTTGATGCCCTTAAAACAGTGATGTCAGCCTCATACACAATTGTGGAAGCAAAACTCACATGAACGCTTACGCTCTTTTATTTTGAGAGCGTAAAATATAATTGTTTACTGAAAAACACTCTCATTCAGCGGGAAGTATCGCAAGTCCTGTTTTGAGGCCTCTAAACAGAAATAATATATTTATATAAATATGTATATATACAATATATAAAAAAGGTTTGAAATAAGTTGGAACCACTGTATGTAGGTACATCTTTTCGAAAATTTCTTAAAGTAGCTTTTAAATTAATTCATAAGTAAGACTTCTTGTAAAAATTGTTTCTCTTGTATATAAACTAACCAAATGTTCAGCTTAAAAATGGAGAAATATTTTAAAATTAAATATCTGAGCACATGGCAATTTTTGAAACCCTTTTTTACAACTTATAAAATTAGAAGATATTATTGGTAAATAAAAGGATACTCTTAGAAAAGGCCACTAGTTAGGCCTCGCAACCGCACATTTATCCCGCTGGGAATGTAAGAGATAAGAGTGATCTTACCAACACAATCACATTTGACATCACTGCCTTAAAACGATTAATTCTTTCATGTTGATGTTGTTTAAGAGAATTAATTTATATTATGCTACACCTCCACTTTTCGCAAGAATGTTCATATAACGATAGTTTTATGGACATTCTTTTACAAATATGTTTTATAAGAAAAAAAAAATTTTAAGAAAAACTAGGAAAAACAAATTAATAATCTTATCTGTTAAATTGTTACATATATGTGTATATTTGTATATTACAGTTGTTTATAGTGTTACATTGGTTAAATTATTAATCCGGATTGTTTAATTAAGGGTTTTGTATTATTATGCGGTTGTATTATGTGTTATGATATAGCTTAAGTCTATTTTTATGGACTATTTGTTCTTTATTAGTTTTCTTATCGACTATAGTTACATGATTTCTTATGTCTATGTATTTAATTTGGTATGGTCCTTTGTAATTTGGTTCTATTTTGTGACCTGCTTCGTTTTTAAGTAAAACTAAATCTCCTATTTTTAAATTGTAGTCTAGAATATTTTTATCATAATTGTGTTTTTGCTTAATTTTATTCCTATCTAATAATTGTTGGGCCCTTTTATATGCTACTTCTAATCTAAATTTTGACTCTTTGGCATAATCATCTATATTGTATATAAGAGTAATTCTATCTACTTCATGAAATTGTTTAAACTTGTTAGGAAGCTTTGAAAAAACTAGTTCATATGGACAGTAATTGTGAACTGTTGATGGGATTGTATTAAAACAGTATGTAAAATATTTTAACCATTCATCCCAATCTGTCTTATCAACTTTAATGTAAGAGCGTACATATTCATTGAAAGTTCTATGGCTCCTTTCTATTGTTCCTAGCGTTTGATGGTGATAGGCAGTTGAAGTTAGTTTTTCAATCTTTAAAAATTTACAGATTTCTTGCAATATTGTATTTGTATATTCAGTACCCATGTCCGAAATGAACGTCTTCATTGGACCATAGGTAAGTATAAAGTTTTCAAAAATCGCTTTAGCGACTGTTTTAGCGCTTTTGTCTTGTATTGGTATAGTTACTAAATATTTAGTTAAGTCACATATTAATGTGATTGCATATTCATTTCCATAAATTGATTTTGGAAATGGACCTATTGTATCTACATACACTATGTTAAATGGTTTATCTGGTGTTCCTGTAATGGTCATTGGACTTTTTAAATGTTTAGTTGTTTTTGATGTTTGACATTTATGACATGATTTAACATAATTTGATATGTTTTTGGACATATTTTTCCAGTAATAATATCTTTTTATTTGTTCTATTGTTCTATATATTACACAATGTCCTCCTTCTATTGAATCATCGTGATAATTCAGCATTATTTCGAGAATTGCCTTGGCATTCTTACTATCGATTTGGGTCACCTCATTTAGTAGTGCTACTTTAATATTCTTTAATATTTTATTGCCCATATTTTTAAATTCATTAATTGAGATAAATTCGAAAATTTTCTCACTAGGTGCCACTTGTAATTTATTTATATTTTGCTTACCGGCCACATATTCGAGCCTAGGGAAAAATTGTCTTAAGTCAAAGTTCCCTTTAGTAAACAAATCAGTAATTTGTATATATGTAACTATAGATTTTCCTCGTTTGATGTAACATCTTCCGGGAGAAATCTTTAGTTTGTAATATTTTCTGACGTCAGTGTTATTTAATGGTACATAAATACTGGGCTCATTATTTTTCTTATTATTAGTATTCATATGCTGTTTGTTGATAATTTTTCTATCCTTCCTTTTTTCTTTTTCATTGGTCATCGATCTAGTCGTGACTCTTAATATAGAACAAATTTTATTATTCATGTCTTTTAGGTCATTTATGCTAATTCGGGATAATGCGTCGGCAACATAATTATCTTTTCCCCTAAGATATTCAACTGTAAAATTGTATTCTTCGAGATCGGGTCTCGTTCTTGTTAATTTTGAGCTTGGGTTTTTCATCGAAAATAAATAAGATAGTGGTCTATGGTCAGTACGGACAAGAAAATGTTTTCCATATATGTATGGTCTGAAATGCGTTATAGCCCAATGTATGGCAGTTAATTCTTGTTCAATTGTTGACTTGTTGCTTTCGCCTTTAGTAAATGTTTTTGAGGCGTATGCTATTGGTAAATGTTTACCACCATATTCTTGGGTTAACACTGCTCCACAAGCATATTTGCTTGCGTCTGTTGTAATACAAAATTCTTTTGTAAAGTCTGGGTATTGTAGCAAAGTAGGACTCATTAATGCCTTTTTTAAGTACTTAAATGCGAAATCACTATCCTTTGTCCATTCGAACGGAATGTTTTTCCTGGTTAATCGTGATAAATGTCTGAAGTATTCAGAAAATTTTTTTATAAATCTTCGATAGTAATTACAAAACGCGATAAATCTTTTTGCACTATCCGCATCTGTTGGTGTTGGATAATTTTTAATTATGTTGTATTTACTATCATCTGGTAATATCTCTTTATCTGTACATTTATGACCAAGGTATGTCACTTCTTTCATGAAGAATGAACATTTTTCAGGATGTAATTTAAGGTTGTATTTGCGACATAGATCGAAAACATTTTGTAAATTGGAAAGCATGTGTTTTTCAGAACACCCCAGGACGACTAAGTCATCCATATAAAGAAACGCTTGGTTAGGTTTAAGTCCACTGAAAGCTAGTGTCATCATTCTTTGAAAAGAATTAGGCGCAATTTTCAAACCATATGGTAATCTTGTAAATCTGTAAGAACCGTTAGTTGTGGAGAACGACGTTAAGTCTCGTGAATTTTTATCTAGGGCTATTTGATGAACTCCTGACATTAAATCAAGGCAAGAAAAATACTTAGCTCTTCCAAGTTGATCTAAAATATCATCTATTCTTGGTAATGGAAATTTATCCGCTACTAATTTCTTGTTTATTTGCCTGTAGTCTATTACGAGTCTCCATCTTTTGCCTTCTGAGTTGGGTAGTGATTTCTTTGGTACCAACAGAATTGGACTGTTATATTCAGAATATGATTGTTCCACTATTTTGTCATCTATTAATTTCTTTACTTGTTTGTCTATTTCTTCTTTGTCGGAATGTGGAATTCTATAGTTTTTAATGTATACAGGTTGTTTATCTTTTACTCTCAACTTTTGTTCATAAAAATTATTTGTGGTTATTGTTTCAGTTTCTAAACCGAAAATATCACAATATGAACTACAAAGTTGTGTTAATGTATTGTTAAATTGTTCAGGAAAATTTTTCTTTAAAATTTGCAAAACTTTCTTATTATACCCTCCAAAAAAGAATTTGGAGGGTATATTCACTTTGTCATTCCGTTTGTAACGCATCGAAATATCCATCTCAGACCCCATAAAGTATATATATTCTTGATCAGTGATGAAATCTAAGACGAACTGAGCATGTCCGTCCGTCCGTCCGTCCGTCTGTGGAAATCACGATTCAGTCCAAACGAAAAGAGCTAGACTCTTGAAATTTGGCATAAATATATTTTAAGACTTAGAGCAGGTTAAGTTCGAAGATGGGCTAAATCGGGCAAGAGGGAAAAAAGTTCCCCTAAGAAGAACTAAACCAACTCAGAAAAAACAACATAATTTTTAAAGTTTTTTGGTTATTTTGTTAAGCAAATGATATATTTTTATATCAAATACGGTCCAACGCCTTAAACTTGGAGCCATTAAATAAAATAAAAATATTTTTTGACCCAGCCCACTTCAGTGGGCGTTATTATAGGCAAAAATAGCATAAACATTTAACAAATTGTTTTACTTAAGCCTACATTCCTTAAAAATAACACTTTTAAGCTTTAATGACGAAGCTGAGACGAAACCTGATACTACTCTGCCCTACCCCCTCCTTCCCCTTCACCCCCTAAATGACCCTACCAAAAAAAATTTTTTTTTTGTAAATTTTGTATATAATCATCCCAAGTATTTATCTTATCACTGTGTTTGTTTTAGATTTACTTTTAAATATGTTATAGTTTGCGATGTTTTCGGTTTTTATATTGCTTTGGTTAAATTTACCAATACTATTATTAGTGTTTAGGATACGAATGAAAGCTTTATTTGTTGTTACTATTGTATTTGCTATAAAAATACCTGGTTCTATTTGTTGGTTAGGAATTAATAGTTCGTGTTCTGTGGATATTAATTTTACTTGGCGTATGATTTCTGATCTTGGTGGCAGAATTATGTCGTCGCCATTATTTGTGAATCACATGTGTTATTAAAATCTAAAATACAGTTATATTTTTTAATAAAGTCCATACCGATGATTCCATCACATGGTATTGGAAAATCATTTTTAACCACTTAGAAATTATGTGGTATTAGAAAATTTTTGTGTTTCAGGTCGAAAAATATACTTCCAAGTGATCGTATTTTACCAAATCCTATTCCGCTTAATGTTGTTACTTTTTTATACCCTCCAAAAAAGAATTTGGAGGGTATATTCACTTTGTCATTCCGTTTGTAACGCATCGAAATATCCATCTCAGAAACATAAGTTGAGATTAAGATTGTATATTTTGTTATTTATTGAATTTGTCTTAGGGGATCGTCTTGGTTTTCCGAATCAAATTCGTTTGATTCTGTTGCCCTAATGTAGTTTCCGTTTCTACGATTGTTGTTAGGACGTTGGTTGTATTTATTGTTATTGCCGTTATTGTTTTGTCTATTACTGTTATTATGTGGGTAATTGTTTCTTCCACGAAATTTTCTGTAGTTCCCACGGAAAAAGATATTACGATTGTTTTGTTTGTAATATAATATGGAATTTTGTTGCTCAGTTGCCTCAGTGCAACTATTCACAAATTTACTAATAGCGTCATTCATGGTATTGAATTGCCCTGCTTCCATGATAAGTTTTACTTTTTCTATAGTGCAGTTTTTGGTAAGTGCTTTTACGGCTACTTGTGTTGAATATTTGGTAGCCAAGTCACATGACAATCCATCCGAAATGTATGCGTTTTCTCTAATGATTTACTTAAACTTTCTATTTCGCTGCAATATGCGTTAGCAGTTTTATTGTTTTGTTTAATGTTCATTATTTTTGCAGTGAGAACCTCAACTGATTCTCCTTTAACTGAATTTTTTAGTTTGTTTATAATTTCAGTTATAGTTGATTCGGTATTTATTAAGTTTCTGGCGTTCCCTTTTAATTTTGTTTTATTAGGGAAACTGCCATTGTCTCATGTGTACCTTTGATTTCATTGACCAAGGACAAAGAATCAATGAATGCACTTAAATTTTCAGACTTACCATCGAAGTCTGTTATCAGCTTTGAAGCTGTATTAAGAAATTCTATTGCTGTTTGTGTCATTGTGTTTATAGTGTTTGGTGTTACTATATTAGGGTACACACTTTCGTGTAGTGAATTTGGTAATTTTACTGAAATAGAGTTCTTTGCAGCTAATTTCAAAATTCTATTCTTTAAATCTAAAAAAATGCTTCAGCTGCGATTTTATGAGCTGCCGTAAACCTGTTATAGTGTACGTTAAATAAAATTCTTATATTCTCTAAGCTGTCGAGAATTATTTGCATATGTTGTGTAACCGTTTCTTCCTTAACTGGTCTGTCAACATTAAGGCATTTATATGAACGGTCAAAGTCTTCCTTAATTAGTCCGGCTTTAGTAAGAATAGTCTTCCATTCCATTGAAAAATATCTTTAGATTTTTTTTTACTTATTTGTGCCAAAGTGTATTTGTATTTTGTATGATCTCTATTATGAGCTAATAAGGCCTAGGTTATTTTAATGACAATAAAACAAGTTTTATTTCATTTTTCCCGACGTTTCGTCAATTATTTGTTGACTTTATCAAGGGTTGGGAAATCTATTTTATTATTAAAAAACATTAATTAATGATTTTACATATACATATATGTCTAAACATTTTTCTCAATTTGATTACTTACAAACTTTGCTAATTTTTTCAATAATTTAAAATTTTTTTCAAACATTGAAAATTAAAACTTTTATTATGACAATATCACAGCTTAAGTTTACATCACCGTTTATTTCAATGCTACTTTGTAGCTCGTGCTGATGTTGTCTGTATCTTCTTTTAAATTCATCGTCTTCTCTATCCTTTGTTGTATTCTTAAGCTTTCTATTGTATATCTTTTCTTTCCAATATTCTCTCTGTCCAAGATCTTGACTCTTTGGGGAAAAAATTTGCTCTACCTGTAGATAAAAACAACTTCTCTGCACTACACATAATTAGGGACGTAGAACAATGCATTTCAACAATGAATGATGACGAAGGACAAGAGAAGAATCTGGCAAGGACCATATTAGCTAATAATATCACGCGTTTCAAGAGAAAGTTACAAAATACCCCAAAAGAAAAGTTTATTCTCACTATATACAGCAAAACAAAAGATTTCTTGAGGAAACATAACAATATAATTTTCGTACAGGCTGATAAAGGGAACAAAACAGTAGCAATGTACAGAGAAGAGTATCACCTCAAGATGGGGATATTATTGGAGGAAAAGGGTACATATAGAAAAATCAGAATGGATCCTACTGCAAAATTACAGAAAGAAAACAACAAATTAGTTTCAGAGTTACATAAGGACAAAGTAATCGATAATTGGCAGAGAAAACAATTACTTTGCTCGGCTGCAACAGCACCGCGTATATATGGGCTACCAAAAATTCATAAGCCAGAAATACCGTTGAGACCCATAGTTTCTTCCATACAAGTTCCATGCTATAAATTATCTAAATACGTAGGCCAAATTCTCAAAAATATTATATCAAAAGAATACAATGTATTAAATTCGCACAGACTCAAAGAGCAACTAAAAAATATTAAAATAGAAAAAGGAGAAATACTAATCTCACTGGACGTCGTTTCACTCTTCACTAACATACCAGTAAACAAGGCAATAAATATAATAATGCAGAAATGGACAATCATCCAGAACCACACAAAAATGTCCAGGTCCCTGTTCGTAAAAATACTAAGATTTTGCCTCTGTGAAAATAATTATTTCATATATGAAAATGAAATTTTCAACCAGATATTTGGTATGCCGATGGGGAATCTACTTTCACCAACCATAGCGGATCTGGTACTTGACAATTTGTTAGACGAAACTCTAAAAAAACTTAGCGTGGAAAACATCCAATTAAAATACATAACTAAGTATGTAGATGATTTATTAGCAATTGTAAAATCCGAAGAGAAAGAAAAAATTTTAACATTTTTCAATAGTTTTCATCCAAAAATACAATTTACCATGGAAATAGAGACAAATAATACTATAGCCTACTTAGACACAAAAATACAAAGGAACTACAACAGATTAATAACAGACTGGTATAAAAAAGATACCGCTTCCGGCAGAATCATAAATTTCAACTCCACACAACCGAAACATCAAATAATCAACACTGCCAAAAACTTAATCTTCAGAATTCTCCATCTTAGTGACAAACAATTCCACGAAAAAAACATAAAATACATCAGAAAAACGTTAATAGAAAATAGTTTCCCGAACAAACTCATCAGCAAAATGATCAGCGAAACTAACATAAAGTTGAACAACAATACAATAGATAACAAATCCATCACTGAAAATGAAGAAAAGATATATTACAGCGTACGTTACATCCCTGGATTGACTGATAACAAAAACATAAGAATTGCAATAAAAAACAACAACATAAATTTTGCATACAAACCAAACACAACAATAAATAAAATCTTTTCAAAAATTAAAGCGCCAATTAAAAAACAACAACAAAGTAATGTAGTCTATGAAATCAAGTGCAAAGGTAATGAAAACAACAGCTGTGATATGTTATACATTGGAACTACAAAAAGAAATTTAGGAAGAACATAAGAAAGATATAGAGAAAAATAAACAATCAACAGCACTATCACAACATATACTGGACACTGGACACACAGCTGATTTTGAAAGAGTCAAGATCTTGGACAGAGAGAATATTGGAAAGAAAAGATATACAATAGAAAGCTTAAGAATACAACAAAGGATAGAGAAGACGATGAATTTAAAAGAAGATACAGACAACATCAGCACGAGCTACAAAGTAGCATTGAAATAAACGGTGATGTAAACTTAAGCTGTGATATTGTCATAATAAAAGTTTTAATTTTCAATGTTTGAAAAAAATGTTAAATTATTGAAAAAATTAGCAAAGTTTGTAAGTAATCAAATTGAGAAAAATGTTTAGACATATATGTATATGTAAAATCATTAATTAATGTTTTTTAATAATAAAATAGATTTTCCAACCCTTGATAAAGTCAACAAATAATTGACGAAACGTCGGGAAAAATGAAATAAAACTTGTTTTATTGTCATTAAAATAACCTAGGCCTTATTAGCTCATAATAGAGATCATATAAAATCTTTAGATTTTGTCTAAATTGTCGGCTCTACTAATATATTTCTTTTTTAGAGATTTTTTATGAAGTAAATAGATTTTAATAACGAGATTTATTATTGATATTATTACCAAAAGTAGCATTCATTTCCATAATGAGTTATTTTCTTCAGTGTGGTCAATGACTTCCACGTTGTTAACTACATTTGCATTGGGGTTCTCAATCTTTGATTGAGGTTTTCCCATTTTAAAAGAATTTTATGTAATTATATAAAATTATTATTTTTATTTTGAGAAAAAGGTTAAATTTTTATTTAGTGTACATGTTTTTTTTTCGGTTTTTTTATTCCATATTGAATTTCGGATATCTTTTGTATTACGATTTGTAGTTCTTCGCCTGTAGCGTATGTTTTATGGTATTGGAGTGCACGCAGCTACACTTTTAGTTTATTTCTCCGTCCTTTTCTTGTTTTGTTTATATTTGGGAGTGGAAAAATTGGATATGTAGGTTCTTCGGGTTCTTTTTGTTTCAGCTTCTTTGGCTTTGGTCCCACTGAAAGAATTGGTGGCTTATTTGCGTGGTCGGCACCCTTAACTAATTCTGCTTTCCACCTGGACTCGGTTTCTTCTAGTTCCTTCAGGATTTCCTCTAGGCTTTGTCCCATTCATGCAAAGTGCTGCTTTTGAATATTAAATCAATTTAGGATAGAGATCCAACTAAGCATAAGCTGTCTGTGTTGGATCCTTTAATCCTTTCTGAATTAGGATAAGCAAAGGCAGGATCGCCATAAAACCAATCAAAATGAAAAAGGTAATCAATGTTTGTTTTTAAGAAAATCTTTTATTAAAAACAACTTAGCAAATAATGCTTCAATGTTGTTTCCAAATTAAGATTAAATTTAACTTAAAATTAGTTCAGCTTATATACTACTTACTAGATTATTTTTATAAATGTTTAAGTATTAACAATGTGGGAAATTTGGTTGAAATTTGATTTTCCCTAAAAATATTTGTTCTTTCCCACGGCGGCGAATATTTTGGTGTAACCGAATATGTATGGCATATTAAAAGAAATAAACAAATTTTATCATGACAGTATAGTGACACACACACACACAAGCCATTAATATTTCATGGTCACTGCAAGAGGTGCAAAGGCGGCGGTGTATTAAAACTATTCAAATATGTTTGCCAACCTGTGCTGATATTTTGTGACACTTGATATTCTTTTGGTTATTTTGTTGATGCCCTTAAAACGATTAATTCTTTCATGTTGATGTGGTTTAAGAGAATTAATTCATATTATGCTACAATGTTAATATTTTTGAAAACATAGATATATTCGAAAAAATTTTTTTTTCATATTTCAAAACCAATTTATACAGAAAATTTTAATTTTCGATTGTTATTCCCGATGATGTCAACAAATTGTTGACGAAATATCGAATAAAATAGAAAAATTATAACGATTTTTACAAAAACGACCTCGAGCTCGATCATTCTAAAATACATATATAAGAAAAGGTCAATAAAAGCAAACAACAATTATAAATATATATATATATATATATATATATATATATATATATATATATATATATATATATATATATATATGTATATATATATATATATATATATATATATATATATATATATATATATGTATATATATTTATATATATATTTATAATAAAACCATTCTCATGTACTTGTATTTTTAAAAATATGGTTTCATTTGTAAAAAATTTCTATACGTACAGGCATGTTCCAGAAAAGTAAATGAAGTTAATTTTTAAAGTTTTTATTTTTGATTTTATCCAAAATTGTTAGTTTTTTTGCTATAATTTCCGTATGCTTTTAAAATAATTTTTCATTTCTAACTGAAAAATGTAACAGCAAACTACTAGTTTTGCAGAAAATCAAAAATAAAAATTTAAAAAATTTAACTTCATTTACTTTTACTTTTCTGGAACATGCCTGATAAAGATTGGTTCTGTAGACATGCCACAATAACATATTCAATGACGTATATATATCTGTCTGGCAGCATATTAAGAACTGTGGTATCATTACAATTATGCCAATAATAATCAAAACCGCTCAGCTCTGAAGCAAAAGCGCTCTGAAACAAAAGAGCTCTGAAACAAAAGCGCTCTGAAACAAAAGCGCTCTGACACAAAAGCGCTCAGTACTGAGCTAAAATCATCTATTGTAGTGCGCGAGTTAACATCTCTTATTTTAAGATAGTAATAACAAATCCATAAATTCAAATATAACTAAGATAGTAATAAAAGATGATAACAAATCCATAAACTCAAATGTAACTATTCTAAGCTAGAGATAAGACAAACATCATAAATACAACTATTGTAACGATAAGAAACACATTTTCTCTTTTCTAACTTAATACAAATAACTCAAAACATGTTTTACTGATAAAAAAGGTACTAGTAACCTAAACAAAGAAAAACATATTTTGAGTTAGTACAAAGAAACATTAAACATAATTATTATTATAAATAGATGCTAAGAAAAATACGATAGGGAGTCTTAAGAATATTATTAATAAAGAAGCACACGTTTCGGTGTAGCAAAAAAATTAAAATATATTTTTTTTATTCATTCCTTAAACATGGAATTAACTGGGGGCTCAAGCCGGTCTAAACTCTTGACCACAGCCAAATATTCTTGACATTCAAGATATTTAAATAAAAATTCCACGGCTTTGAAGAAAAGCAAACCAATCTCTGAAAAAGTGAGAAATTACCACGCTGGACCAACGTCAGAAACGGCAGAAAATATTCAATTCCCTACGATCTATGGGAAAAGACAACGACACAATGAATCAAGATATCGCAGCTTTACGAGCACAAATAGAGGTACTCACACAAACTCTACAGAATACTCAATTGAAGGTAAATACACTGGAGGCGGAACGATCTCCCCACACAATCATTACTCAGGAACAACATAGTGACTTCACACCAAATATAACTGATGCAACTCAGATAAATTTAAAAACATTCGAAGCCATACCGTGCTTCAGTGGGGATAAAAACCAATATAGATCCTGGCGGAAAAGGGCATGGACATTCATGGAAAATATCAAACAATTTTCCAACCACCCAAATTACTACACAGCATTCACGATACTGCATTCAAAAATTGTTGGAGAAGCAGCAGACATCCTCATCAACCACAATACCAAGATGAACTTTTATTCTATAATTAACAGGCTTGACTACACTTACGCAGATCAACGACCATTATACGTACTTCTCGAGGAAATGAAGAAACATAAACAGGGAAGAAAAACACTCAGAATTCCACAGCAAAATCAGCAAAGCACTGAACCTCGCACTTTCGAAGATAGAGATGTCAGGTGATAAGGGATCTGCATCCATGGCGGAATATGCAAATCAGGAAGCAGTCAGTACATTCATCACAGGACTCAACAGCAAATATACAAGCGGTACATTATATAGCTATCATCCAAAGGACCTAGAAACTGCATTTGCAATCGTAAGCACTATATACCATGACAACGCAAATATGCAGTTCGACACACTGGCTACAACACAACTATACAACCAAAAACCAAACTTTGGACCACAACGATACGAAGATAGAAGGAGGTACAATCCTAATGTACAAGCTCAATTTAATCATCAACCACGGCAGGAACCCATGGAAGTGGATAGTTCGCAACAATTTAGACGTTCAACACAATATTCTCCACAGCAGCAATACAACCCATTCAGAAGGGAGCAACAACCAACAAAAAGGGATAGAATGCCTTCATCAAAAAATTATAATCCGAACAAAGTTCAACGAGTAAACCAGACGAGAGATGAAGATATACAATCACTTGTACCACACACCGAAGATACTTACGAAACCGGCAGCGCTTTTTTAGGCGAATAAACGGATTGCCATGTCTACAGAGGCACTGCCAAACAACAGGTAAATCCGTTAATATATTAATCGACACAGGTGCGACAAACAATTATATTAGTTCTAAGTGCAACATAGGAAAATCTATTCCAATAAAACCAGTTAAGGTAAAAACGCTTCACGGATACTCTTTAACGAAAGCAATAACAAATTATTACGCTATTAGGCCATAATTTAGTATTTTTCGAAACTGAAGCCTTAGAAGAGTTCGATATGCTTCTCGAGGAACATGGTCTCAGAGCCATAAAAGCAAAAATTAACTTATTTGAGTATAAAGTCACGTATAAATTTAAAATAAAAGAAGAAATTAGCGAACAAAAAGTGAATTACACAGTCAATAATGACAAATATAAAAATGAAATTGAAAATATAATGAGAATAAATGACAAAACCAACAAAATTCTGCCCTTTACAACCACTGTACAAGCTACAATTAGGACAAAATCAGAAGATCCTATTTGGGTGAAACAGTACCCGTATCCAATAGCAGACAATGAATTTATAAATAAAGAAATTCAAACATTATTAGACAACCAAATAATACAACCTAGCAAAAGCCCATACAACTCTCCAGTATGGACCGTTGCAAAAAAAGGCACAGATGAGGAAGGGAAACCAAAAAAACGTATGGTAATAGATTTTCAAAAGCTTAATGCTCAGACTATAACTGACAGGTACCCTATCCCAGATGTAGCAATGACTATTCAAAATTTAGGTATAGCATAAGTCTTTACAACACTAGACTTAGAGTCAGGATCTCACCAAATCTTGATAAAAAAATCAGACAGAGAAAAGACTGCATTCAGTGTGAATGGAGCAAAATACGAATTTCTTAGAATGCCATTCGGCTTAAAGAACGCACCTTCTATATTTCAGCGATGTATAGATGATATTCTGCGTCCATATATTGGTAAGTTCGCTTACGTTTATATCGACGACGTGCTTATATATTCTTCTTCGCCTGAAGAACACATGGAGCACATTCGAATAATAATAAACGCATTACACAATGCAAATATCAAAATTTCTGACGAGAAATCACATTTTTTCCCAGACTCAGTAGAATATCTTGGTCACGTAATCAAACACAATAAAATAACTGTAGATCCTAGTAAGATCCAAACAATAAAGGATTATCCAATACCTAAAAATTGAAAAGAATTAAGGTAATTTTTAGGACTAGCTAGTTATTATAGGAAATTTGTACAAAACTTCGCTTCAATAGTGAAACCTCTTACTACATTCTTACGCGGAGACAATGGCGGTGTAAACAAAAAGCAAATCACAAAAGTATTAATTAATCTAGATAAACCAGCACTCGAAGCGATAGAGAAAATTAAAGATATGTTACAAGCACAAGTCGAATTATTTCAACCAGATTTCAACAAGCTCTTCGAACTAACGACTGATGCAAGCAACTTTGCAATAGGAGCTGTACTTTCGCAGAAAAAGAAACCTATTTCATTTATATCTAGAACCCTTAACCAAACCGAACAAAACTATAGCACAAACGAAAAAGAGCTTCTTGCGATCGTTTGGTCACTTCAAAAATTAAGAAATTACCTTTACGGTATAGCAGACTTAACCATTTACACGGACCACCAGTCACTTATTTTTTCTATATCTGATAAAAATCCCAACACAAAATTGAAACGATGGAAAAATTTCATCGAAGAATATGGCGCTAAATTAGTATATAAACCAGGAAATCAAAACGTCGTCGCTGGCGCATTGTCACGTCAACAAATTAATAATACTTCGAGTTGTTCACAACATTCAGCACAAAGTTCGCCAATCGAAAAATTGAAACGCGTGAAACAACCATTAAATGCATTTAAGAATCAAATAATTATTCACTATAACACAGATAACCTAGTGCAAATATCTTCACAAAATATTTTCTCATATGCACGACACACACTTTTCTATTCAACCAAGGACGAATTATTAGACAGATTAAAACAAATAATAGACCCAAAAGTAACAAATGCTATAAAAATAGAGGAATAAACTCTATTCCACGTCGAAGATAATATCATTTCTTCTTTTCCAAATGTAAAAATTGTAGTAGCTCAGAAAATGACAGAAGATATAGAAAACATAGATAGACAAAAAGAAATCGTAGTACTAGCACATAGACGAGCACACAGAAATTACAAAAATAATACTCAAGAAATACAGACAACGTATTTTTGGCCAACCATACGCACCATGTGTAAAAAAGAAGCACAAGACTGTGAAATCTGTCTTACAAACAAATACGAAAGAAGACCAAATAAACAACCAATTGGAGCAACACCGATTCCAAATCACGTGGGAGAACACATACACTTAGATTTATTTTATATGAACGGAAACACATACATCACCACAACTGATAAGTACTCAAAACATTGCTATATACGAGAAATTCCAAATACGAAAAACATACACATATACATCGAAGAAATACTATCGCAAATCTATCCAAATGCTAGATTCATAATGACTGACAACGAAGCAGCATTATCAAGTATATGCGTAAAACAGGTTTATGAAAAACTACATATTGAGCATACGCTAACGCCAACATACCATTCAACAACAAACGGTCAAGTGGAACGCACTCATAGCACGCTGATCGAACTCACTAGAGTCCTAGCTCAAGAACACAATTCTTCACCAGGAGACGAAATCTTTAATGCCGTTCGACAATACAACAAAACAATACACTCAGTCATTGGAGAGAAACCCGAGGACGTGTTTTTTAACCGGAGAGCACATCCTGATATTAAAGAAAAAATCGAAATAAACCAACAGAAAATACTTCTATATCACAACAAAAATCGTAAGAACATCACATACCAAGCAGGGGACGTTATATACTCCAAAACGCACCGACGCAATAAAAACGTAAGGAAATACTCAAAACACATTGTAAAGGAAGATAAAGGTAACACAATAATTACAAACAAAAATATTGTTATACATAAGGATAATATACGAGTACAAACATGCAAAGAATAATAATATCATTATACATATCCGTCGCTTTCGGTAACAGACTAATAGACTTAAAAGACAAAAAATATATAATGATAGAGACTGACCCTGTATACGTTTTTCAGGACACAGCGTTCTTATACCATATGACAAACCTTTCTAGAATCTTGACACCCTACGAAAATATAGCACGATTTGCATAAAATTTAGAACAAAACTCTGCAGAATATTTGTTGATAACTAAAATAGAAAATCTGAAGTCACAACTACTTCCTAGAATCTCCAGAACTAAACGTTCACTTAATTTTCTAGGATCAGCCCTCAAACTTATTACAGGAACAACTGACCACAATGACCTAATCGAAATCAAGACAGGATTGAATATGCTAATAGAAAATAATAATAAACAAAAGAAAATAAACTCTGAATTTGAAAAAATATTAGAAAGAATTAGCCCCGAATCTATTTCAGAACATTTAATACTTACCGAAGTATACAACGAACTACATTCTATCGCTACAATGATTAATTTCGCAAAAGACGGAAACTTTTATTCCGGAACTTTAAATTTAAAAGATATTCAACAAATAGTGTCTAATGAAGCGTTAGATCTACCTATAATAAATATATTAGAATATGCCGATATTAATGTTTTTTATTTTTATCACACAATTGTAAACACCTATAAATACCCATTATTAAAAACGAAATGTAAGCTATTTAATTTGTATTCACTAGCATTTAAGCACGGAAAACTATTACTAGACTCTAGAATAGCAAAATGCAATAATAAATTTACAAGTATCGAAAAATGTAAAAATTATCTAGGAAACTTTATATGCAAAATTAAGAAACCGGACAACTGTACTATTAATGTATTAGAAAACAGGCCAGCCAAATGCGAAGTAATACATGAAAATAACGCACCGCCACAAGTACTCGAAAGTGGAAACATCATTACAGATTACGAACACACCTGGAATAACGTAAAAATAAATGGACCTAAACTAATACAATTCAATTACTCAACAAATCTAGATGGAAAACAATACTACAACCACCAACAAGCACTCAAAGATGCCATACATAACCAACACGACGAACAATTACAAATAATGCGCATCTTAGAATCTAATGGTAATTACAAATTTAACAATATCCAAGAAATATCAACCTTCCTGATACCCATCGAAGAACATCCAGTCAAATACACATTTTATTTCATGTTGGGACTATGTACATTAGCATTACTAACTTATGGTATGATTAAATTCTGCGAAGGCTACAGGATAAAGAAAATAGAAACACAAAGGAAAAAAATCGACGAATTATATGAAATGGAACTTCTCAAGGTCCGACAGAGACAATATACAGTTTAAAACGAGGACGTTTTTTTAAGAAGGAGGAGAGTTAACATCTCTTATTTTAAGATAGTAATAACAAATCCATAAATTCAAATATAACTAAGATAGTAATAAAAGATGATAACAAATCCATAAACTCAAATGTAACTATTCTAAGCTAGAGATAAGACAAACATCATAAATACAACTATTGTAACGATAAGAAACACATTTTCTCTTTTCTAACTTAATACAAATAACTCAAAACATGTTTTACTGATAAAAAAGGTACTAGTAACCTAAACAAAGAAAAACATATTTTGAGTTAGAGCAAAGAAACATAATTATTATTATAAATAGATGCTAAGAAAAATACGATAGGCAGTCTTAAGAATATTATTAATAAAGAAGCACACGTTTCGGTGTAGCAAAAAAATTAAAATATATTTTTTTGATTCATTCCTTAAACAAGGAATTAACTCGCGCTCATTTCGCTCAGCGCACTGAGACGTTCAATTGAACTAGCTCATAGCTCAGTGACACAACTCTAATGGTTTCCCACAAGTGCTTGTTTCGGACAACGCTACTATTTTTCCATAGCGCCATAGTCCATAGCCAAGTCCGTTTCATTTGCCGAACTTCCACAGCCTCATAAATCGGAAATTGAAGAAATACTAGCAGAGCGTAGACCTGCCAATCTAGTCATTCTAGCACTAGAGCAGCAGATGACCAGGATGGTAACGTAAGAATATCGAGTCGCATTAGAAGACAACCAGCTCGTTTCGAGAGTCCTATGTTAGTGTGGGACATTGTAGTGTCGCCACTTATTTACATTTAATTAAGCGTATATGTGGCAGTCCTTAAACCTGTCATTATTAGTTATCTTTTGATCTTTATTTTTGTGTCCTCTTTTTGCACATATTAGTATAGATACACACTTCACTTGCTGTTAATTCGATCTAGTAGAAAGTAGTGTTTCCCTAATATAATAAATAATACTTTTAGTTATGAATAAATAATGCGTGCTTTTTAATTCAATATAAACACAGTGTTGTTGACTACATCCAAAAACAATTATGCCGTCGACATATAAAAACACCTCCGCACTAAGACCACTCAATGCTATAGTCAACATTCGTTGAAAACTGTTCGATGATATTTTTGAGCCGAATGGTAATCTCGTAAACTGAAAATGTCCGTTGCCTGTAGAAAATGCTGTCAACGGCCCTTAATCTTTTTCCAAATCAATTTGGTGGAAAGAACTTGTCATATCCAACGTAAAAAAATATTTCGCTCTAAATAATTTATCAAGGGCATCTTCTATTCGTGTTAATGGGAATTTATCGTTCACAATCTTTTCATTCAACTTTCTAAAATCAACTACTATTCGGCATTTTTTTTCATCAGATGATTTTTTGGTATCACCAATATTATCAGTTAAAAATTTGTCCACCTATTTATTTATTTCGTTCCTTTGCGCTAGTTATCAATGGCAACCAACCCATCTAGAAACAACAGCAATAACAACAAACAATCAACGGTCATCGATCCCATGAAACACTCACCAACAACAATAACAGCAAATCATCAACGATCACCAATTCAACGAAATACTTACCAATAACAAATAATTTACCCAAACTGCAACCTTTGTAAAATTAAATAAGTTCAATTACATTTCCCAAGAATTTCATAACTGGTAATTTAAAACTTTAAGAACAACCACAAATAATTTACCCAAACAACAACTTTAATTGCCTTTTGGGTTACTTTTATGCATAAAAAATATTTCAATTTCCCAACCCTGGAAACGAAATTAAAATTTTTTTTTGCTTTTTACCAATGCAACTCTTAATGAGGTATGACATAGTTTTATTTAAGAAAAACTTAATATTTGTAACCATTTTGGTTACTTTCATGTATTACAATATATTGCAGTTATCCATCTCTGGAATCTAAATTTTAATTTTTGATACCAATCTTTTTTCCTGAACTAAAAAATTGATTCAATTAGTAAAAAACCGACGATAGTTGCCTTTTTGGTTACTTTTATGCATAAACAAAATTTCTATTTCCCAGCCCTGGAAGGGAAATTTAAATTTTTTTTACCAGTGCTAGTCTTCGTTAGGTATAAAGTAGTGTTATTTAAGAAAAATTTACAATTTTGGACCATTTTGGTCATTTTCATGAACTATAAAATATTGCACTTGTTCAACCTTGGATTCGAAATTTTAATTGTTTTTGAAATTTTTTATATCAATTTTGTTCTTCCTAAAATATAAAACAGTTTTATTTCGCAATAAAAACAGCGTCAATTGCCTTTTTGGATACTTTTATGTATAAAAAAATTTCAATTTCCCAACCCTGGAAGCGAAATTTAAAATTTTTTTATCAGTGCAAATCTTCATGAGGTATGAAGTAGTTTTGTTTAATAAAAACTCAAATTTTGTAACGATTTTGGTTATTACATGTACTACAAAATATTGCATGTACCAAAAAAACTTCCATTTTCCCAATCCTGAAAACGAAATTTTAATATATTTTTTTATCAGTGCAACGCTTCATGAGGTATAAAATAGTGTTATTTAAGAAAAATTAAAAATATAGGAATAGCTGACGATGAAATCCTGGTTTCATTTGACGTTATCTCACTATTCCCAAGCATTCCTGTTAAGTTTGCAATACTAACAATAGAAAACAAATGGGAATTGTTAAAAGAACACACAAATATACCTAAGACGCTTTTTATGGAATTACTGACCTTCTGTATCAAAGATTGCAGGTATTTTAAATATAATGACAATTATTATGAACAGAGAAAAGGAATGCCGATGGGATCTCCTGCATCTCCAGTGGTGGCCGACATAATAATGGAAGAATTACTAACATCAGTATTAAATAAACTAGACGTTAAACCAAGGAAAATGACAAAATACGTTGATGACTTATTTGGAATTGTAAAAACTGACAAAGTAGATGAAACACTGGCAGCCTTAAATGACTTTAATAAAGAAATTAAATTTACATTAGAAAAAGGTTCCGACAACAAATTACCCTATTTAGACGCCTTGATTGTGAGAAATAACAACATAATTAAATTGGACTGGTATCAAAAACCTTCAGCCAGTGGAAGACTGATAAATTTCTACTCAAAACATCCTCGCAACATGATTTTAAATACCGCTACTAATTTTATCAATAGAGTACTAGATACCAGCAACACGGATTTTCATAATAATAATAATATAATAAAAATTAAACACATTTTGGGGAAAAACGATTTTCCAATTAGAGTAATTAACCAACTAATAAGAATTGAAGTCCAGAGGAGGAAAAACAATCACAATGCAATAACGGAAAAACCAACAAAAATTTATAGATCAATACAGTACATACCTGGGTTATCAGAAAGAATAAAAAATTCGGATATATATGATAAAAACAAATATATACTTGCAATGAAATCAAACAATACAACAAAGAAGTTATTCACAAATATGAAATCTAAACTCGATACAATGGACGAATCAAATTTAGTTTATGAAATAACTTGCAATGGAGACGACAACGAGGCATGTAAGAAAAGATATGTTGGTACGACAAGAACAAAACTAAAGACTAGAATAGCTGGGCACAAGTCTGATTTAAATAACAATAATAAATCATTGACCCAAAAAACTGCACTTGCTGTCCACTGTGCAATAACAGGACACAAACCAGAATTAAACAAAGTAAAAATATTGAAAAAGAAAAGAACTACACAAAGAGATACATGCAAGAGATGCTGCATATAATAAACACTCCTACGGACAAGAGAATCAACTATAAATCAGACACTGACAATTGCGCACATATCTATAGGTACACAATAAACAAACACAGAATGAGAGAGAGACAAAAACCAGTGAACAGTAGGTGACGAAGTTTAAAAGAACAAACAAGTGACTAGGACCATAAATAAGTAATTAATAAAATTGTGTTGTTGTAAAATAAATTTAATATTAAGTAATTTATTGTTTTTGCTTTTTGTTTAGAAAATATTGTAACTCCCTGAAGATGACCAACAGAGTTGGTCGAAATATTGGAGAATAAAAATTATATTAAAAGAAACATTTTAATATTATTTTAATTTAATTTAATAAAGACCTCAAGCCGAAAAAGACTTCACAAACAAATTTATTATACAAAAGTTCTACAACAAAACATATTCAAAATTAATAATTTTTAACCATTTTTGTCACTTTCAGGTACTATAAAATATTACACTTGTCCAACCCTGGATTCGAAATTTTGATTTTCTTCTTTAATTTTTGATACAAATTCTGTTCTTCCTAAATTATAAGACAGTTTTAGTTAGCAAAAAAAACAACATCAGTTTCCTGTTTAATTACTTTCACGTATAAAAAATATTCAATTTACCAACCCTGGAAGCAAAATTTGAATTAAAAAAAATTTTTTTGGCCAATGCATGATTATATCAGTTGAGATATACAAAGCCAGCAAGTTGTTTAGTTTACTGGAGGTATCTAATATAAGCAATAACATAGAAGTAGGATGAGGAACCTATTAAGGTGCACAATT
The DNA here is from genome assembly GCA_951800035.1 of Linnaemya tessellans. Lineage (NCBI taxonomy): Eukaryota > Metazoa > Arthropoda > Insecta > Diptera > Tachinidae > Linnaemya > Linnaemya tessellans. The sequence continues at coordinate 91,456,733 of OX637532.1, forward strand.
ACTGTTCTAGTGAATTCTTTGAAATTCACTCCTTAGATATAGAAACATTACGAAGCGAAGTTAATGATATAAGACATCTCCTCAGAATTGATCATCTTAACAATGAGGAAAGGAAGCTATTGTTAAAAACATGTAAAAAATATTCAGAAATTTTTTATAGAAAAGGGCAGAAACTAACATTCTCCAATAAAATTAGACACAGTATTCCTACTGGTAATGAAATTCCAGTGTACACAAAGTCATACAGGTACCCTTACACCCACAAAAAAGAGGTTCAGGATCAAATTTCGAAATTATTAAACAAAAATATAATACGTCATAGTTATTCACCGTGGAGTTCACCCGTGTGGATCGTCCAAAAAAAAAAAAGGACGCGAGTGGCAAACAAAAGTGGAGATTAGTAATTGATTTTAGGAAAGTCAATGAAAAAACCATAACAGACAAATATCCTATACCAAACATAAACGAACTTCTGGATAAATTTGGGGAGATGTATATACTTTTCCACTGTGGATCTTGCAAGTGGGTTTCATCAAGTCGAGATGGACCCTAAAGACATACCGAAAACTGCCTACTGTGGAGGGGGCCACTACGAATTTATCAGGATGCCATTTGACCTATAAAACGCCACGTCCACCTTACAAAGATTAATGGATAACATTTTGAGGGAATTGATAGGAAGGGTATGTCTTGTGCACTTAGATGATATTACTATTTTTGGCTCCTCTTTACAAGAACACACTAGAAAACTGGATTTAATTTTCGAAAAATTAAGAGATTCAAACTTTAAAATTCTATTGGATAAGTCAGAGTTCCTACGAAAAGAAATTGAATTTTTAGGACATATCGTGTCAACAGAAGGCATAAAACCAAATTCAAACAAAATAAGTGCGGTAAAAAATTTTCCGATTCCAAGAACAGCAAAAAACCTTAAATCATTCTTGGGATTATTAGGTTATTATAGGAAATTTATACCAAATTTCGCCAAGCTGACAAAACCTTTAACGAGTTGTTTAAAGAAAGAATGGAAATAAAACTAACCGAAAGTTATGTAAAAACATTCGAAATGTGTAAGAATGCTCTCTGTAATGATCCAATTTTACAGTACCCAGACTTCTCTCAAGATTTTATCCTACCAACAGACGCCAGCAATTTCGCACTGGGAGCCGTATTGTCCCAAGGAGAGATAGGTAGTGACAAACCAATTTGCTACGCTGGACACTAAATACTTCGGAAACAAATTATTCTACCATTGAGAAAGAACTATTGACCATAGTGTGGGCAACAAGATACTTTCGCCCGTATCTTTTTGGTCGCATATTTGAAATAGTGAGAGACCGTAGACCATTAACTTGGATAATGGATCTAAAAGAACCCAACTCAAAGCTAGTTCGTTGGAGTTTGAAGTTAGAAGAATTTGAACATGAAATTCTGTATGAAAAGGGTACACAAAATACTAACGCTGATGATCTCAGTAGAATAAAGACAGACGTAAATGAGGTAGCCCCAGTTGCAGACACTTCCGGTAGTACAGTTCATTCTGCAGAGGAGCATCAGGATGATGGCATTCTAAATTCGGAAAAACCATTGAACGAATTCAACATTCAAATAATATTTGAAGTTCACCCAGAATCAAGAGTAACAAAAGACGTACCTTTTAAAAACAAAGTCAAAAAGATAGTTAATTCACTTACGACGAAGATTCAATAATAAACATTTTTATCAAGCATTTTAAGCCACACAGACTCATCGCAATTTATTCGGAAGACAATATATTTCGAATAATCCAAAAGGTCTTTAGCACCTATGTTTCAAATAATAAAACTTACCGTTAAGTACGATGTACTCAAAGAATAAAATACATAAAAGATAATGACGAACAAGTCGAAATAATAGGAAAGTATCATCAAGACAGTAATCTCAGAGGAATATATGAAACACACTTACATATCAAAATAGAATATTTTTTCCTAAACATGAAATACAAAATCTCCCATATAATTAACAACTGCGACGTCTATCACACACTTAAGTATGACAAACGACAACAAAAGATTGTCTATCAAATACCAGAAACACCCTCAAAACCTTTAGATATTATCCATATAGACATTTACCAAATACAGCATATATTAACCATTATAGATAAATTCTCAAAATTTGCAGCAGGATTTACAATAACTGCCAGAACCAGCTTAAACATAGTTAAATCCCTTAAAAGTTTTATGAGTACTTACGGTATTCCTAAAAAAAATCATCTGTGACCAGGGAAAAGAATTTACTGCAATAATTTTCAAAGACTTTTTCAAACAATTTGACATTCGTTTACGTATGACCTCCTTCCAACAATCCTCAAGCAATGCACCTATTGAGAGATTACACTCTACAGTGATAGAATTATATAGAATAGTAACAGCCAAATGGAAAGAGAGCCGACTTTTAATTGATCACCACGAAATTTTTTCGGAAGCTCTTATAACTTATAACAACTCAATACACTCAACGGCAGAGCTAGCACCTTACGAATTATTTTTTGGGAGACCTCATGTCTCCAATAAAGAAATTAAATTCAATAAAGAACATGAATACTCACAAAAACTCAATGAATACCAACAAATTATTTATCCAAAAATTCAAGAAAAAATGCAAACATCAGTCAAAAAAAAAGGAAAAACTAAATAAAGTTAGAATAAAACCAAAAAAAATCCTACAGCAAACGACATAGTGTTTATAAAAGAAAACAGAAGAAATAAAATTACTGCAAGATTCTCCGAACATATTTGGGTGATTCACACTGTAGTCATAAAGTCATAAGTCATAAAATAATAGCACGAAAAATATGACTAGTGTGAACAACCTGTCATAACTTAGTGTGCTATTTCAAACATCGATCAGCTGATAAGAAAACAAAACATTTGTAATTAGATGTTGTCAAAGCAAAAGATAATTGTAATAAAGTTGTTTGAAAATGCAAAAAAGTCTAAAAACTCCATTTCCATTTAAAATTATTAAATTTGTCTTCTGGTGCACAATGAATTTGTATATATAAACTAAAGCGTATGGAAAAACGCTCAGTGGCTGCCAGCTACGTAAGTTAAACGAGAAAAAATTTTCACTTGTATATAGTTTTTGCGATTTACTTCTCTTAATTTTTTTATGTTATAAAAATGTGATTTAATGTACAGAAATATAGGTATGAATACTTTTTTATCCGTTTTTTAGTCGTGAATCATATATATGTAACGGTGGCAAACATATACTACCGCCGTCTCGCCTAAAGATTTTCAGCCGTTCGACTCAGATCTCTAGAGCTATTTTATCACAAAACAAAAACATACCTGAAAGAGTGCTATTATTTTATGTCGTTTTTGTATGCAGCACAACAACAACTTTTTTAAACTGGTCTAAAATATTATGACTTTATGACAATATGACAAAATAGCACGAAGTGCGAATACCCCAATTGAGAAAAATGATAAAAATGTAGCTTTTGTAACAGAGAAAAATCAAAAAATTCATAAATCTAAAATTAAAAGAAGGATAAAAAGAAACAATAATATACAATAATAGAAGAAATAAGAATTATTATTGTAAAATGGAAATACCCCATTCCGACTTAGAAAAAAAAATTATTTCATAAAAATGGTTGTGATAAAAATGTTAAAATCAAAGAAAGAAGACTTTTAACTACTTTTTCGAATAATGTAAAAACATTTGGTATTTCCATTCAAACTAAGCAAAACAAAGAAACTAAAAACATTTTTGCTGTTTAAATACTTATTATACACGGAAAACTAAATATATCTTTATATTGCTATTTAAATAACAATTAAGCACTTTATTATATGTTTGTATAAAATATATATTTTTTTTAGGTTACCGGCAGTTCAAGCCCAAAAAAATAGATATTCAAAAACTTAATAATGGATTGGTCATTATAGAATTAAGGCTAGGAAGTTCCAAAATTATTGACCATTACCAAAATATAATCCATTTAATCGCCCTCAACGACTGCATAAACAATATTGAGAAAATTACAGAAGCATTTAATATATTTGAACAAGATGAATCTACTGAAGATTCACTAAAAATACGAAATTAAAACTGTTGCAATTAAATGACAAACGTAATAACTTATTGCCTTTTAAAAGGAAAAAGAGAGGTATATTTGATGGATTGGGATCCGCAATTAAATATATAACGGGCAATATGGATAATAACGATGCAAAGAAAATAGACTTACAGCTTAAGGAACTAACGGAAAATAACAATAATATAAACTCCAATATTAAAAAACAATTTATTTTAAATACGGAAATGATAGAGAGACTTATGCCCAGTTTTTAACTTCAAAATTAAGTACTATTTAAACTTAAAGTGTATTTAAATACAAAATTTTGTTTTTCACTTCGAATTTAAATAAGATTTAAATGTCCCACATTGTACATTTAAATTCAATTTAAGTTTTTCATACAACCATATGTTTTTCATTGTTTGTTTACATTCAACAACCTGAAAATTGGTACAGCAGCTGTTCATTGGAACAAAACTTCGGTAAAAAGGTTCTTGTATTGGATCATTTTCAGTATTTTTCTTACTATTTATTTGTGCTACCATACTTTTATCACAATTAAATACCAAAATTAATTTTAGACTGAAAAACTGAAAGTGTATTTAAACACAACTTAAGTTTATGGAAAAATTAACTAATTTTGTACTTAAATACGAAGTCAAAAACTGGGGGTTAGAAATATCACTAAACACATTAATAGCGAACAAGATGCTATCACAAAATTCTTAAAAAAAACAAAAGTTTTTCCAATAAAATGTACAAAGAAGATCTAATTATTTCGAAAATACAATATATTAACAGAATCAATTATAATATCGACCTATTAATTAATCAAATCAGTTATATAGCTGAAAGTATTGTATTAGCTAAGATAAATGTAATATCCAAATTTATACTGTCACAATGGTTTTGGAAATATTTACAACTCACTTAAACGCCAAATACTTGAAATAATTTCTGTAGAACAAATTTACGATATTTTAGAACTCCAAGCATATTATAATAATTCAAATATTGTATTTAATACAAAAAATTCCAATAAAAAAGAACACTTTTAAAGTTAGAAAAGATATATGTATATTTGTAAAAATCCAATAAGAAGTGAACTGTTCGAGCAATCATTATGCTTGGGTAAACTCATCTGCAACCAGCAGCCAAGATGTAACATTAAAGATGTAGGAGGAAATTTGTTGCCGTAGTACTGCCACCTTATATATATTTCACCATTGTTTATATGTATATAGTTTTGCATTCTTAGACGTTTATTTTTAAGGCTGCCAGAAAAGTTTTGGTTCAACTTTGCTCATGATATTTTTATCACTAATCCACATTGTCCCATTTTGTGCCATTTCAATGATTTTCACTAAATGTTCTCCAGCTTTGGCAGCAGGTTGACGAGCAGCCGAAAATATTTGATCAGTTAAAGGTTTAGAATATTCAAAAGTATCACTAATTTTTGGATTTGCAGTCATTGGACTTTCGGTGAGGCCAGGACAGAGACCGGTTATTGAAACTCCACTACGGTTAAAATAATAGGGATCCTGAAAATGCAAATAATGTTATTATTTATTTTGTGGTTGAAGTGATGTACTGGTGCATTTGTACGATATGTGCTTAAAATTAAATTTATATGTAGAGGGGAAGAAAATTTGAGTTTAGGAAGTAAATTCGCTTAAAACAATACTTTTCTGACAAATTCAGTTTTATTGGTACCAGTGTAAAATTGAAATATATGAGTTTATAATGGAATATGATGTCGGACACATGTCCATCTCTATCACGTCGGCGAACTTCCGATCTTTTCACAAAATTTTTAACCACATTTTGCAACAAAGCTTTGCCTATCTCTCCAATACAGTGCCGAATTTCATCTCTTAAAGCCTCAGTTGTTTGCGGTTGATTGACGTAAAGCGCTGTTAAAGTAAAAAAAACGAGGCGGCCAATTGACATCGACAAATCGTCAAATTAAGCGACTGGGAAATTTCTCATGCAATAAAAGAAATGTTTAGCTGGCTGTGTAGCATGTGGCGCCGCCTAACTGAAACCAGAGCTCACTGATTTCAACATCAGCCAATTGTGGCAAAACAAATCGGTTATCAATGATAACTGCTTCTCAGTTCAATGAGCAGATGAGAAATTTCCCTGCCGAATAATTTCTCATTCAATAACAGAAATGTTTAGCTGACTGTGTGGCTTGTGGCGCCGCCTAACTGAAACCAAAGCTCACTGATGTCAACATTAGACAATTGTGGCAAAACAAATCGGTTATCAAAGATAACTGCTTTTTACTTTAGTTAGTTTACTGAGCTAGTTCATTTAATAGCTCAGTGACAATGAAACACTCAAAGTTACAGGTGGTATGTGTGAAAGAGTACGTAATACATAATAGCAATAACAGCGTTAGATTAGCTATAGATTAGTGATGTGCACGAACACATAAACCCAATTGGACTTGTGTGTGGAGCAGAGAAAATCTCCTGCTTACTTTTAACAGAGGTGGAAATGTTTTTTGAATCACTTTCTGTTTATCAAAAACCTGAAATTTTCTACCATGAAAATAATTCTAAGCAAAGTACGCAATCGATTTATCGATAGACATGTAGCCGACCTACTAAGAAGAAAAAGAGTACCGAGGCTATATTGATCTGGATCAGCTAATAAATATTTATTTTAAATAAACATTTATCATAAACGAGTTTACAAACTAAATAAAATGTTCATCCGTCCGATGCTAATATATAACAAGTAAAAACGTTATATTCGACCGGGTCGAATCTTAAATACCCTCCAAATATTTAGTAAGTGAATTTAAAATGTTTACCTTGGTGGGACAGAGTTCCTATATATAATATCGTACGTCAACGCCCACTAAACGGGGCGGGGTTAAAAAATAGACAATATCAAATTTTCCACAGACGAACGTAGACCGTCTTAGACTTCATCACTAATCAAGAATATGTGTCAGCGCAAAGAGAAAGGGACCTAAGAGTTAAAAGAAATTCCATTTTCACTTTTTTTTTGATGTGGACAACATCTGAGCATTGAATGAGACCGATCCCATTCCCCAAAAGGGTTCCCTCTCAGACATATGCGCGTTTATAAAGTGATGGTACACCAAAGATACAAGTATTTAAATCTTTAAAATGGCTCTTCTGAACAAAATCGTTGTTTACCCTTAGGTCCCTTTCCCTTCCCCTTACCCTTAGGTCCCTTTCCCTTTCTATTTTGCGCGTCACATATTATTAGGTCCAATTCTCTTTGGAGGGTATAAAAATTGTATTTTGGTGGGGTCGCTCTGGCAAGGGCTGTGGGGGAACCATTTTACCTTTGTCATAAAACTCTAAAAATAAATGCTTGGGATAATTATATACAAAATAAATTTTTTTATAGCGTCATTTAGGGGGAGGAAGGGATAGGGCAGAAATCGGCAGTCATAAAACTCTAAAACAGGGTTCATAAGAATTCGTGTATGAACAGTAAAATTTATACATATATGATATATTATCATGAATGAAAATGTCAAAAATTTTTGTTTTATATTCGCGTTCGAGAATGAATAGTTATTCCAGTTATTCACACACATGTATAAATACACTACCTTATTTTCTGAGCATACATATACGCGTATAAATATAGTAAAATAGAAAACAGTCAACACTCAAACTTGACTTTCGTATTCATCGCTCTCTGTAATGTGTATGTACCAACATTTCATTGGTTGGTTTTATCAAGTTGAATATACATGAATAACAGAATTTGTGTTGAAAGTATTCACGAACAAAATTTCTACAGCGTTTAATGTGCATGAATAACAGAATTTAAGTTGAAAATATTCACGAACGAAATTGTTACAGCGTTTAATGTACATGAATAACAGAATTTAATTTAAAAATGTTCGCGAATAAAAAATTCTACAGCGTTGGAATGCACATGAATAAAAAAAATTTTATTTAATATGTACATGAACATGAAAATGATAGGGAAATGAACGTACTGCATGCATATAGAAATGAATAAAATAAGAACACGTGTAATCTTACTTTGTGCAATTGTAGAATAATGATATGTTGAATTATAGTAAAATTTTTGTTTTGGTATTTAATACATTCAAACGATTCAACGTCCATTGGTAATAGGACAACTTTATAGTATAATATATATATATATATATATATATATATATATATATATATATAAATATATATATATATATATATATATATATATATTTATATATATATATATATATATATATATATATATATATATGTATATATATATGTATATTAAAATTAATATTACATTTTAAAATTTCTTATGGTGTTTTCTTTTCTGACAAAAATGTTCCATTTATGTTACCATTTACTCGGGTTTATGTACCATTCTAAAAATATATGTAAAGATGTGAAAAGTTGCCGGTTTATTTTCTAAATATGTTGCACAAATAAATGGTAAATATGTTGCATATCTCACACCTGTTTATATTTGAGGGTGAGATAATACCATTTTTTCAGCTGCGGTTAGTACCTTTTTATACAAGTGAGTATTTTGCTTATTTATTTTGCAATTTTCAATATCTACGCCAATTACCTATACATTATTTTAAGTGCAAAGTCAATTAAATATTTTGTTCCTTTATGATATCGAAAAATGGACCCCTTTGTAAGGGTGAGTGTAACAGGAAAACAATATTCCATATTCAAAAGGCACATCATTTTTTCAGAAAAGAAAACACCATTAGTAAAATCTTAACATGACCATGGGCAGTGCAACGTACCTTATATTATTATAAATTATTGCTATGACTTTGGCTGCTTTGGGCATCTGGCATATAAATATATTTATATTAAATTCTAATACTGTGGCAACACTTGAGAAAAAAATTTAAATAACGACTACCTATGTAAACTGCCGGTATAGGGACAAAGGAAAATAAGAAGATTAGTTAGTTCGTAAGCTATTGTCAAAGGGTGAACATCTTGTTTAAGAAAAAACAATAAATATATTTAAAAACTAAATTAAAGTGTTTTCTTTTTCTACAAATTCTTTGCTACAATCATCAGAAGTGGGATCGAAGCAGAAAAATGGCCGAAAAAATGCTTAATTCTTTGACGGTGAAAGAGGTAAAGACTATGCTGGAAGAGTTAAGAGAAAAAACAACAGGCAATATATATGAATTGGTGTTGCGTCTGTTGGAATTCCCAGAGGAAGGTCAACGTTTGCTGAAGGAGATGGGAAACAATTCAACATCAGAAGGCGGCAGCATCGTGGCTGATCACATGCATAACGAAGGTAATGACGCAGACGGAGAAGTTGGTGGCATCAGTGTGGCTGAAGTAACAAAGCAGCCCAGTGAAAAACATCCCGTTGGTTTAACCGAAAAAATGATTGTCGCTGTTGATGAGATGAATAAAATGAGTGAGCAAACGACCGAAAACAAATTGAGTGTGGAAAAAACAAATGAAGATTGTGGTGCGTTTGGATTTATAATGAGTGAAATAGTTAAAAATAAGGGTGGAAATAAAGAAACAAAAATGAGTGCAACTAAAGAAATGAGTGTTTCCAATGAAGACGAATTGAAAAGTAAAGAATTTGAACTGATGAGGAAAGAATTGCAAATAATGGAGCGAGAGATGAAAATACAAAAGAGAGAAATAGAATTGTTGAAAGTTGAGAATGAAATATTAAAAAATAAAAACAGTGGGGCTGATGCACACAAAAGTGTACCATGAAGTTTTGGTATGGCTAAGGATCTTCTTTCTGATTTCTACGGAAATGGAGATAATTTTGAATTGTGGTCGACTCAGCTAAAAAATATAAGAAGCAGTTATGAATTAGACGACAATAATATGAGGGCACTTATTTCAAATAAATTAAAGGACAAAGCATTAAAATGGTTGCACTCCCGCTCAGATCTGATGGTGGTTTCTATTGAAAATTTGTTGGCTGATATGGAATCGTTGTTTGAAGACAGATCAAGCCGCTTAACACTTAAGCGTGAATTTGAAAACAGAAAATGGAAATCAGGCCAGTCTTTTGAGGAGTACTTCTATGACAAAAACATATTGGCAAGTAGAGCAATGATCGATGGGTCAGAAATAGTAGAATATCTCATTGAGGGTATATCTGATTATACGCTGCGATCGTACGCTCAAATGCAGTGCTTTAAAAATAAGAAACAAATGTTAGAAACCTTTCACGCTGTATCTTTGCCAAAAAAGGATCGTCAAAGTGGTGCTTCGGATGGAAAAGCAAAGGAAATCCGTTGTTATAATTGCAATTCACTGGGTCATGTGGCTAACGAGTGTCGTAAACCGAAAAGAGAAGTTGGTGCATGTTATGTTTGTGCAGAAAAGAGTCATTTAGCTGCTGTGTGCCCTAAGAAGAAGCCTTATCAAATTCATGCCGTACTAAAAGAAGATGAGGATGAATATGTAAGAAATTTTTATTGTATTTTTTATAAACATAATGTTAATTATAAAATATTGTTAGGAACATTGATTGATACCGGCAGTCCTATAAGTTTTGTGCGTAAGAAGTATGTACCTTTTAATTTTATTAGCAGTGCAGATTCAGGTTCTGAATACTATGGAATAAATAAAAGTTATCTTAAAATTTTAGGTGAAGTGAAATGTAAATGTGTACCTAATGGGGCTATGCGATATTCTTTGATATTAGGAAAAGATTTTTTAAATTATGTATGAATTTTTATTAGTCGAACTTTGTAATGTAAATTGTTAATTTTTTTGGGCTTAAGTTCGAATCTGCATGACTGCAAATTATTTTTTGTTATTTTATTAATAAATGAATTTGTTTTTTATTCTATTTATTATTTTATATTAAGATTGGAATATTAAGAATATTTTTTTAATTCATTTATTAATAAAAATAATAAAAAATAATTTGCAGTCATGCAGATTCGAACTTAAGCCCAAAAAAATTAACAATTTACATTACAAAGTTCGACTAATAAAAATTCATACATAATTTAAAACACTGCGGGGCACGCGCACTTGTTCATTGTAAATTGACAACTAAATTCAATTACTTGAACATAAATAACAAAGAAGCTTTAGCAATTAGCAGCCGATGGCTCTGGAAAAAGCGAAAGAGATACATGGAATATTGGGAATATTAATCGTCAGGGTTGGGGAATTTCGTACTAACCAAAGAGGTAATAACTTAAAAATATGAATGTGATAACTTCTCATATTCAATTTTCGTTAAAATATTGGTTAAATAGTTGATATTCCTACTAACTAGCACCACTTGCAAAAGTGGAAAAATTGAACAAAGAACGCTGATGAGATGGCGTAGCGGCCTCGAAATCAGTACTGATCCGTTCTGCTGGTTTGATGATTATTGAAAAATATTATTAATATTCCAATCTTAATATAAAAAATAATAAATAGAATTTGAACAAAATTCATTTATTAATAAAAATAATAAAAAATAATTTGCAGTCATGCAGATTCGAACTTAAGCCCAAAAAAATTAACAATTTACATTACAAAGTACGACTAATAAAAATTCATACATAATTTAAAACACTGCGGGGGCACGCGCACTTGTTCATTGTAAATTGACAACTAAATTCAATTACTTGAACATAAATAACAAAGAAGCTTTAGCAATTAGCAGCCGATGGCTCTGGAAAAAGCGAAAGAGATACATGGAATATTGGGAATATTAATCGTCAGGGTTGGGGAATTTCGTACTAACCAAAAAGGTAATAACTTAAAAATATGAATGTGATAACTTCTCATATTCAATTTTCGTTAAAATATTGGTTAAATAGTTGATATTCCTACTAACTAGCACCACTTGCAAAAGTGGAAAAATTGAACAAAGAACGCTGATGAGATGGCGTAGCGGCCTCGAAATCAGTACTGATCCGTTCTGCTGGTTTGATGATTATTGAAAAATATTATTAATATTCCAATCTTAATATAAAAAATAATAAATAGAATTTGAACAAAATTCATTTATTAATAAAAATAATAAAAAATAATTTGCAGTCATGCAGATTCGAACTTAAGCCCAAAAAAATTAATAATTTACATTACAAAGTTCGACTAATAAAAATTCATACATAATTTAAAACACTGCGGGGGCACGCGCACTTGTTCATTGTAAATTGACAACTAAATTCAATTACTTGAACATAAATAACAAAGAAGCTTTAGCAATTAGCAGCCGATGGCTCTGGAAAAAGCGAAAGAGATACATGGAATATTGGGAATATTAATCGTCAGGGTTGGGGAATTTCGTACTAACCAAAAAGGTAATAACTTAAAAATATGAATGTGATAACTTCTCATATTCAATTTTCGTTAAAATATTGGTTAAATAGTTGATATTCCTACTAACTAGCACCACTTGCAAAAGTGGAAAAATTGAACAAAGAACGCTGATGAGATGGCGTAGCGGCCTCGAAATCAGTACTGATCCGTTCTGCTGGTTTGATGATTATTGAAAAATATTATTAATATTCCAATCTTAATATAAAAAATAATAAATAGAATTTGAACAAAATTCATTTATTAATAAAAATAATAAAAAATAATTTGCAGTCATGCAGATTCGAACTTAAGCCCAAAAAATTAACAAAAGATTTTTTGAAAAAGGCAAGGATTAAACTACATATTGCAAAAGATAGCGGTGATTACGATAATGATTTTTGTAATGAATTGATGGCAGTTGATATCAATAATGATGAATCTGTACAAATATTGAATAACAATGTTAATTATAAGGATAGACAAACATTTTTGAAAATTTTTAGCGACTTTTATGAAAATTGTGAACGCCCTGATGAGCCGGAAATTTGATGTGAAATGAATTTGAGGTTGACTTGCGAAAAGCCCTTCCACTTCTCTCCGCGCAGGTTATCGTATTTTGAAAAGGAGAAATTACAGGGAATCTTGGATGATCTTCTTTCAAAAGGAATTATTAGGCCAAGCGAATCAGAGTATGCGTCTCCGATAGTAATAGTTAGAAAGAAGACAAGAGAGTTAAGATTATGTACAGATTATCGGAATCTGAATAAAGTGACGTTGAAAGATAACTATCCTCTACCGTTGATTGATGATCTCCTAGATAGATTATCTGGTAGATCCTATTTCAAGTACACCTCATTTGTGACGCCCATGGGTCAATATGAGTATCTTAAGATGCCATTTGGTTTGAAGAACTCTCCTTCCACATTTCAGCGTTTCGTTAATAAGTTTTTTGGTGATTTAATACGTGAGGGAAAGGTGGCAATATATATTGATGATTTGATGATAGCCACGGAGGGTGTGGATGAGCATATGGAGATCCTGAGGGTGGTTTTTGAGAAATTAGCGAAGAATAGATTGGAGCTGAGGCTAGATAAATGCAAATTTTTGGAATCCGAAATTAAATATTTAGGTTATACAATTTCGGGAAAGGGGATTCGACCAGATGGAAGGAATATAGAGTCTGTTGTAGATTTTCCGATTCCACGGAGTGTAAGGGATGTTCAGAGTTTTCTGGGTCTATACTCCTATTTTAGGAGATTTATTAAAGATTTTTCGATACTCTCGCAGCCTCTCTATAATTTGGTTAGAAAGAATGTAGCTTTCCAATTTGGTCAGGAGGAACAGAGATGTTTTGTTATATTGAAAAGCAAACTGATAGAGGCTCCTATTTTGTCTATATATAATCCAGGGAGGGAGACGGAGCTGCATTGTGATGCTAGCAGTATCGGATTTGGGGCAATTCTATTACAGAAGGGGGATGATGGGAAATTTCATCCTATATTCTATTTTTCGAAGAGAAAAACCGATTGTGAATCGAAGTATCATAGCTTTGAGCTAGAGACCCTAGTTATTATTTATGCCATACGAAGATTTAGGATATATTTACAGGGAATTACATTCAAGGTTGTGACGGATTGTAATTCACTAACACTGACGTTAAACAAGAAGGACATAAACCCCCGGATAGCTAGGTGGGCTCTTGAGTTAGAAAATTGTAGTTATATTTTTGAGCACCGGAAAGGAGAAAAGATGCAGCATGTAGACGCCCTAAGCAGGAGTACTAATATATTAGTACTGGAAGAGAACACATTTGAGCAGAATTTATCTATATGTCAGTATAAGGATGAGAGAATTGATGGGATAAGATCACTATTGGAGAGAGAGGAAAGTAGCTTTTATGAAATGAGGAATGGCCTTGTCTATAGGACATTGGGTGATAGAATATTATTTTACGTACCGAGGAACATGGAGGGAAATATCTTGCGTATGTATCATGATGAGATGGGTTATGTGGGTCGTGATAAGGTAGCTGAGATGATATTACGATCATACTGGTTTCCTAGGCTGAGGGAAAAAATCAAAAGTCATATTGGCAATTGTCTCAAATGTATTACTTTTTCACAAAAGAGTGGTAAACACGAGGGTATGCTTCATAGCATCCCAAAAGGTTATAATATCTCTAGACCATTTTGGACCGGTGAATACGAGGTCGGCTAAGAAGAAGTACATTTTTCTTGTAATAGATGCATTTTCTAAATTCGTGCGCCTTTATCCGGTGCGTACCACTAATGCAAGGGAGGTATGCAGTTGTTTAGTCTCCTATTTTCATGTATATAGTAGACCAGCGGTTATAGTATCAGATACAGGTAGTGCTTTTACTTCTAAGGATTTTCAGAATTTTGTCGGGAGCAACAATATAAAGCACATTAAGATTGCTACAGCTTCACTCCAGGCTAACGGGCAGGTGGAACGAGTTAACCGCAGTCTGGCACCAATGATAGCAAAATTGACGAGTGCAGGGACAACGTGTAGTTTAGATAAAGTTTTGCCAGATATCCAATTTACGTTGAATAATACATTCCATAGAAGCATTGGTACGACTCCTATTGAGTTACTTTTCGGGGTGAAGAAAAAGGGCAGGGTTATCGATTTCTTGAAGGAGAAACTGGAGGAGAGTAGGAAAGAGGAGCCGCGGAGAGATTTACGATCTATCCGCGATTCTGCTTCCAGACGGATGGAAAGATGTCAGGCATATAATAAAAGGTTAAGGGATCGTGGTCGGGTTAACAAGATTTACAGTGTAGGCGACTATGTATCTGTAAAGAATTTCGTTAGTGATTCTGGGGTTTGTAAGGAGATTATTCCTAAGTATAAAGGACCCTATAAAATCATTAAGATTCTTCCTAACGACAAATATGTGTTGAGAGATGTGGACGGTTTTCAGGTCAGCCAAATTCCATATGAAGGGATTTGGGAGGCTGCTAACATTAAACCCTGGTTACACAATTCATTTCAAGTTAAAGGATAAATCGAGGCCATTTAGATTCAGGATGGCCGAATTGGGGCAACACTTGAGAAAAAAATTTAAATAACGACTACCTATGTAAACTGCCGGTATAGGGGCAAAGGAAAATAAGAAGAGAAGTTAGTTCGTAAGCTATTTTCGAAGGGTGAACATCTTGTTTAAGAGAAAACAATAAAGATATTTAAAAACTAAATTAAAGTGTTTTTTTTTCAACAAATTGTTTGCTACAATACAATGTATTTTTCGTTCTCTTATTAAATTAGTACGAGCATAATAAAATAATAAAAGCAAGTTGCAATTGTACAGATATTGGCAAAGAACATTTCAATTGATGCCTACAGTTTTTTTCGGAAGTTAAAAAATTGAATGTCTTGTTGAGTTAAACTATTAACTCCCTTGTTATTATTAATTTAAATAAAGTTTAGATTATAAGTATGTATTTAGAATTTTTTTTTGGAAATTATCATATGCATACAAGAAGGGGTGGGTATATATGAGTGTACATTTATTATTCCTGCCTCCATTGATTGGAAAAGAAAAACCTGCAGCTGCATATTTGCAATTTCACTGTTCCTCATCAATGGCTTAATTACTTTTTATCAGTTGCTCAGAAGTAGAAAAGTAAAAAAATCTTATTTCGAAACTTATGTGTTCGTCTCTGAGAATGATCTTATGGGTTATGTTTTGGCAGTTGTTTCACGGTTTTTCCGTTTTTCTGTAGTTTACCCTAATTGATATTTAATCAGGTGTCATAAAAATATTTTGTTAAAACCCTGCGAAAGGGCAGGCCAAATAACTATCATACCTGCATACGTATGTGTGTACATAATATATGTTGAATATTTTTTATTACCTTATATTTATTCATATGTATGCATCTGTTAAATGCTATCATAACCAGTGCCGCCACTTCAAAAAAAATATTCTAACCAAAATATTTGAAAAAGTTACCAAATTTGAGAAGAACTAACCAAATTTAAAATGAACTGTTTTGTTTGGAAAAACACATAAAAATTTATTTGAAGTTGAAATGCAATGCAAAGTTAATAGTTAAAAAAACAAGAAATGTAATTCATTTACATATTAAAGAATTCTTACTACTGAAAAAATAATAGAGGAGAAAATTTTCCATATATAATTCAAAACAAAAACCTAATACATTTTTATCACGACAAAACTTATTTTTTATATAAAATTTTTAGCTTGTCTTAACAAATTTTAAACATGTATAGACGCTTAGTTATAAAAATATTTTTAATAACACAGAGCTGAGAAGCGTTGACATTGTTATGCAATAAATGTAATACAAACAAGTAAATAACAATGTCAAGAATTTTATAAACCGTGATTTAAAAATTTAACAAGTAAAATATTAAAATATTGTTACCTATTATTATTTTCGGAAAAAGTAGACAAAATTAAAAAATTTTTCACATTGGAAAAAAATTACCAATTTTGTTTTAATATTAATCAAGCTTGTGGTCGTTTTTTATAATATAAATTAATAATTTTTATTTCCTGAAGCTGTTAACGAAATATCGAATAAAAATTATAAGAAATAATATATATAAATGAAATTTATTTGTTGGTGGTTAAGCAATGTGGGTGCTGTTGGCTGAAGTAGTAGAACACGAGACTATGAAGCGGAGGGTCGTGAGTTCGAGCCCCCGCTGAGTCATGAAATATTGTGTTCAATTTTTCTGATCAGCATTAGTGCGTGGTTGTGTTAGTTGTCGCCAGCCTGTTTCAATGATGAAGGCATAGTCACTGGTCACTGAACATAATTGGCAGCGACTGACACTATCATGTATTAAAAAGTTGAGTAACAGCACCCACCTTCGTCGGCCCTATAGCAAAAATTAGCCGGCGAAGTAAAAGGTTGAAATAGCTACAAAGAAACACCTGCCTATCTTCTCATCTTTCCTAATCTGTCCCCTCAATACTATCCCCTCGTTTTCAGTTCCGGCGCAATGCATTGCATACATAGGGGTCATCCCCTGAGTGCTGGTCCAAGATAAAAAAAAAAAAAAAAAAAAAAATATGCATTTCATTGGTGCTTTACCAAATCGTCAGTAGACTTTAACCACAGTTTTGAAAAGCTAAAAACCTCTTATCTTATGCATATACTTCCGAAAACCTTCTGAGAATTCACAACTTGTAAATTACAAACTATTTTCAAAAATAACAACAGAACAAGAACATAGGCTTGCAACTCATACAAAACTAAACCAACAAATAAAGTATGTTCGATATGAATCTATTTTATTTTTCTACACCTTTATATATAGTAGTATTGTGACAACAATGTGTCAAATAAGAAGATTTCATAAGAAATAATATATTATGAAAAACGACCACAAGCTTGATTAATATTACAATAAACTGATAAGGTCAATAAAAATAAATCAACATTACCAATTTTAGTTTGAAATAACCAAAAACGGCAGCTCTGATCATAACCTTTAAGTACACATCCATCCATACGTACACGCATAAGGATATACACATCCCTTCGTTTATGCATATGATAATTTCCAAAAAAAATTTTCTAAATGCATATTTATAATGTAAAATATATTTCAATTAATAATAACAAGTAAGTTAATAATTTAATTCAACAAAACATTAAATTTTTTAACTTCCGGAAAAAATTCTAGGCATTAATTGATATGCTCTTTGCCAATATCTGTACAATTGTAACTTGCTTTTATTAAAATGCTCGTACTAATTTAATAAGAGAATGAAAAATATATTGTATTAGACTTTAAGTCATAGCAATAATTTATAATAATATAAGGTACGTTGCCCATGGTCATGTTAAGATTTTACTAAGAAAGTTAAAATAAAAGATATTTTAAATTGTAATATTAGTTTTAATATACATATGTGTATAATACTATAAAGTTGTCCTATTACCAATGGACGTTGAATCGTTTGAATGTATTAAACTCTGCGACTAAATTAGCGCATTCGACATGTAACCAAAATACCAAAACCTAAATTTTACTATAATTCAACATATCATTATTCTACAATTGCACAAAGTAAGATTAATCAAAATCTACATTCAACACCATCATTTTCATGTTCATATACATATTAAAGAAAAAATTGTTTATTCATGTACATTCCAACGCTGTAGAATTTTTTATTCGCGAACATTTTTAAATTAAATTCTGTTATTCATGTACATTAAACGCTGAAGAAATTTTGTTCGTGAATATTTTCAACTTAAATTCTGTTATTCATGTACATTTAACTCTATAAAAATATTTGTTCGTGTATATTTTCAACTTAAATTCTGTTATTCTCTTCTTTTTTGAGTGGTTATGCGAAATAAAATTTAATGCTCTCATCATATGTGTATGAACAGAAATTCTTGCTTATGTTTACATTCATGTATATAAATAAAAATACAATTCAAGTACTCTCACACAAGAACGGATAAAGCAAAATATTTATTGTTTTGTCATACACGAATAGAACACTTTACAAAAAAATATAACTATTCTTCTTCACGAATATGAGTGATAAATGAATGAATATTTGGAACCCTGCTCTAAAACTAAATGCTTGGGGTAATTGTATACAAAACTTAATTTTTTATTTATTTTGGAGGAGCCATTTAGGGGGAGGAGGGGGTAGGGCAGACTAGTACCAGGTTTCGTCTCAGCTTCGTCATTAAAGCTTAAAAATGTTATTTTTAAGGAATGTAGGCTTAAGTAAAATAATTTGTTAAATTTGTATGCTATTTTTGCATATAATTACCCCCATTTAAGTGGGCGGGGTCCAAAAATAATTTGCTTAACAAAATAACCAAAAAACTTTAAATATTATGTTGTTTTTCTGGGTTGGTTTAGTTCTTCTTAGGAGAATTTTTTCTCTCTTGCCCGATTTAGCACATCTCCGAACTTATCCTGCGCTAAGCTTCAAAATATATTTATACCAAATTTCAAGAGTCTAGCTCTTTTCGTTAGGACTGAACCGTGATTTCCACAGACTCACGGACGGACATGCTCAGATCGTCTTAGATTTCATCACTGTTCAATAATATATATACTTTATGGGGTCTGAGATGGATTTTTCGATGCCCTCCAAATTATTTTTTGAAGGGTATAATAACATACATAGTTCAATATCCAATTCTTTGGAAAATGTAAAAATTTACAAAAATAATTCAAATTGTTAATTTTGGGCTTAAGTTCGAATCTGCATGACTGCAAATGATTTTTTATTATTTTATTAATAAATGAATTTGTTCAAATTCTATTTATTATTTTTTATATTAAGATTGGAATATTAAGAATATTTTCAATAATCATCAAACCAGCAGAACGGATCAGTACTGATTTCGAGGCCGCTACGCCATCTCATCAGCGTTCTTTGTTCAATTTTTCCACTTTTGGAAGTGGTGCTAGTTAGTAGGAATATCAACTATTTAACCAATATTTTTAACCAAAATTGAATATGAGAAGTTATCACATTCATATTTTTTAAGTTATTACCTTTTTAGTTAGTACGAAATTCCCCAACCCTGACGATTAATATTCCCAATATTCCATGTATCTCTTTCGCATTTTCCAGAGCCATCGGCTGCTGATTGCTAAAGCTTCTTTGTTATTTATGTTCAAGTAATTGAATTTTAGTTGTCAATTTACAATGAACAAGTGCTCGTGCCCCCGCAATGTTTTAAATTATGTATGAATTTTTATTAGTCGAACTTTTGTAAAGTAAATTGTTAATTTTGGGCTTAAGTTCGAATCTGCATGACTGCAAATGATTTTTTATTATTTTATTAATAAATGAATTTGTTCAAATTCTATTTATTATTTTTTATATTTTTACATTACAAAAGTTCGACTAATAAAAATTCATACATAATTTAAAACATTGCGGTGGCACGCGCACTTGTTCATTGTAAATTGACAACTAAAATTCAATTACTTGAACATAAATAACAAAGAGGCTTTAGCAATCAGCAGCCGATGGCTCTGGAAAAAGCGAAAGAGATACATGGAATATTGGGAATATTAAGCGTCAGGGTTGGGGAATTTCGTACTAACCAAAAAGGTAATAACTTAAAAAAATATGAATGTGATAACTTCTCATATTCAATTTTCGTTAAAAATATTGGTTAAATAGTTGATATTCCTAATAACTAGCACCACTTGCAAAAGTGGAAAAATTGAACAAAGAACGCTGATGAGATGGCGTAGCGGCCTCGAAATCAGTACTGATCCGTTCTGCTGGTTTGATGATTATTGAAAATATTCTTAATATTCCAATCTTAATATAAAAAATAATAAATAGAATTTGAACAAATTCATTTATTAATAAAATAATAAAAAATCATTTGCAATCATGCAGATTCGAACTTAAGCCCAAAATTAACAATTTACATTACAAAAGTTCGACTAATAAAAATTCATACATTATTTATAAAATAATTCAACATAATTATTTGGGAAATAAAATATGTAAATCGATTTTTAATTCCTTGGAAAAATAATAATTAATATAATAATTTTCAATTCTTTGGAAAAATAGGAATTAATAAAATAATTTTAATTCTTTGGATAAATAGGAAAATTGAGTTTTAATAAAAATTCTTAAATAAATTCTTAAGAAATTTGGCTGCAAATGCACGATTTTGGCTGCATGTGGCGGAAGTGCATTTCCTTTATTATTGTGATTTATTTGGCAAGTGCTGGTTGTGTGACCCAATTGTTTTTTAGTCAAAAGGAGAAATGCTTACTTGTCAGTTTTCGTCTTATGGTAAAATTGTTTATTATGCTTCTTAATTAGTTGTTTAAATCTGTTATTACAAAGCACACGCCAAATATATTTGTAATTTTGTCGAAATAAATGCTATAAATGTTTGATCTACTCATAACGTTACTTATTTTATTCTCTTTTGATGTGCTGTATACTAAATATTGACTTCATTTCTTAGAACATTTTCCCTGTTTTTACTTTAAATCAGTGATGTGAACTAAAGCTCTAAACACATAGACGACAGCAGACTTCACAACTTCACGGCTTCAAATGCTGCCAACTTCAAATGCTGCTATGAAGTCAGCTTCATAATTATTTTGAAGACAGCAACAACATAACAACAGGGATGCCGCATATATGTATATTGTATAATGAACAAAATTAAAGTTATTGACAAAAAATGTAATAATATCACGAAAAACTATAAAAACACATAAATTTATATCTATATTGTATATTTGTAATGTTCTTTTATGTTTAATATTAAAAAAAACCTTGTTGCTCTTATTTTTCCAATTTATATACATATTGGCAACACTATATTTGTTTATTGCTGTCCGTCAGAATAGAAAATAGCCTAAGCAGTCCTGCTGCTGTGCTGCCCTCAAAATAATCAGTTTCATTTATGCACATGGATTTTATTTTTGACATATTGCTGTTTGCTGTCTGCTGTCGTCTATGTGTTTAGAGCTTAACGCATAAACACACTTGCGCTTTTGTGTGGAGCAGAGAATAACCTCTGCTTACTTTCAACAGAGGTGGATTTTTTGTTTTTAAATAAATGTTTAAGTCGTATGAGTAATACGATTCCATTCAAACAAATATTAATCATACGCAGCCGTGCCGTGACAGAATTCAATTTCGTTTGGGAGCAAAATTGATTCTGTATTTTCGTTGGTTGGCGAAAAAAAAATCATTATAAAATATGTGTACCCGAATAATTATTTTGTTTATACCTCGAATAAACTTAAAATTAATATTTTTATAATAAGGAACTTCGTTTCTGTCCGGTGTCCCACGACACCACACATCTTTTTTGAATCACTTTCTTTTTATCAAAAAACTGAAGACAGAAATCTACAAATTGTATTCAATGTTTGGTACCACATACATATAATTGTGAAGCATCATTTTCTACCGTGAAAACAATCCTAAGCAAAGTACGCAATAGATTATCCGATAGACAAGTTGCCGACCTACTAAGAACAAAGGAGTACCATATAGATCTGGAAGAACTAATAAATATTTATTTTAAATAAACATTTATTATAAACGAGTTTTCAAAATAAAAAAATATTCATCAGTCCGATGCTAATAAATGAAAATATTGTGTTATATATAAAATAAATACAATTATAAATGCAAAACATACGAGTAACAGCAACAAGCCCTTCAAGATAAAATTTAAAAATACTTGTTATACACCCCTGCTCCATGTTAAAGAGAAGCCAAAACCTACAGAGAGCGAGAGTAACAAAATTTTTTTTGTCTACGTATTTGTTTGATGCGTAAGCAGACTTTTTTTCTTGCTTTCCTATAAAGCGTTATAGGGCAAGAGATGCTTGATCATCTGTGCTGTAAATGTTGTCGAAAGTACTCAAAAGTCTTGTTTTTATACCCTCCTAAAAAGAATTGGAAGGTATGTTCACTTTTGTGTGTAATGCAGCGAAATATCTGTCTAAGACCCCAAAAAGTATATAATCTTGATCAGTGATGAAATCTAAGACAATCTAGCCTCTTCAGTCCAAATGATAAGAGCCAGACTCTTGAAATTCGGTACAGATAAATTCTAAAGAATAGCTCAAGTCAAGCTCGTAAATGGTCTGAATCGGGCGAGAGGGAAAAGAGTTCCCCTAAGAAGTAAAGAGTGTTTTTTTAGTGTGTCACAACATCAGAGCAACGGCTGTAAATTGTAGAAAATTTTAATCAAAATTATTGTTCTATTCGTCAAACTCATCGTGCACTTCTTCCATTTTATGTCGGACATAAGTTCAGAGCAGCTAATTCAAAGAATAATATATCGTTTTCGGACCACATTACTGTTACCGATAATGTGCGCCCCGTGAGACGCCGAACAGTGCACACTGAAAAAGCTGTAGCCGCTGCACAGGAAAGCATTGAAGATGATCCTAATCAATCAAGTCGCCGCCATTCTCAGCAACTGGGGTTATATCCTTCCACTTTATGGAAGACTTTTGTAGTTGTTGAAAATTGGTGTTCCAGATTGCGCCTCGTAATCTCTAAAGTTTTTTTTTTGTAATTTTGTTAAGCAAATGATATATCATATGTCCAAGAAAGTCCAAAGCGTTGAAATTGCAGCCACAAAATCAGAAAAATCCATTTTGGGACCCCGCCAACTTTAGGGGACATTGAGGTAACATAGTGTAAATATTTAATAACTTGTATTCCTTAAGCCTACATTTCTTAAAAATTTAATTTTAAAGCTTTTATAACGAAGGTCAGATGTTCTTTGATTCCTAAATGACTTATAAAAAAAATTTGTTTCTGCATAACTACAAAAATTGAATTTTTAGTGTTTTATAGAAAAGGTGAGATGTCTTCCCCGTGGCCTCTCCCAGAGTGATCCCGACAAAATAGAGTTTTTATTTACTAAATATTTGGAGGGTATTTAAGATTCGACTCTGTCGAATATATATTTCTACTTGTTTCTTTATAATATCTCTTAATCACAATTTATTCAAAATTAGTTTTCCAACAATTATTTTGCTTATCCGTTATATTGTTGTGGGCAACTTTTACTACAGTATTTTTCATACATTTGTATGAATGAAGTGAAAAACTTGAATTTTAAAATAAATAATGGAAAATCTTATATTTAAATGCGTACATATGTACACATATGTATATATCATAATTGCGAAAAGTGCGTTGAGTAGACATGCTAATTTACGATTTAGTCACCTTTGATTTATTTATAATTAATCAAAAAGTTTTGATATCTCTTTTTTTTAATGGAAGTTAAGTAATTGTGAAATTAAAGAAAATTTTAAAAATTTTATTTTTAAAATTACTTTGAAAAGAGGACATAGTAAGGTATGGAACATTGGCACGATCGAAAATAAATATGGCGAAGAAGTTAAGGAGTTGCTGGTTGCCGAGTTTGTTTCTCCGTTATTAAACACGACACAAAATCCACATCTAATC
The DNA here is from genome assembly GCA_951800035.1 of Linnaemya tessellans. Lineage (NCBI taxonomy): Eukaryota > Metazoa > Arthropoda > Insecta > Diptera > Tachinidae > Linnaemya > Linnaemya tessellans. The sequence goes on from OX637532.1 coordinate 91,481,052, forward strand.
TAAATAAACACAAATGTTTTATTGATTGATTATAGAAAATATCCGAAAAAAATTGCGCCAAGATGCCAAAAAACAAACTGCAAAAGTTTGTACAGAGTGGGTTGTCCAAGACTGCAGACCCATTAGCATCGTGAAGGATGAAGGTTTTAAGAAAGTCTGCTAATTCTTTATTGGATTACAATATGGTAAAAACAAAAATATGGTATTTATTGGATCACAATATGGTAAAAATATCGATATTAATCATATAATTCCTCATAATTACTCAATATCAAGATATGTCGACATATGATACCAAAAATATTTTAGTAGGCTCAACGGTGAGAAGACTTTCAAACTTTTGTTTTTGAGGTTAAAAATTTCTCTTGTGGCGTGAAAAAAGGCACTTCAACTTTATACGCGGTTTCGTGAGTTCTAAAGAAACAGTTAGCTTTTGTGTTCTAAATATTTTAGCATTTAGCACCTCATAGACAACAACTTAAAATAATCAAGCCGCTCTTATCGCTGGCGGTAAGGAAAAAGCTCTTTATCGTAAATTTTTGGCACCCAACGTGGGGCATGATTCTAATTGCGTGGTGCGATTCGTCAAAGACATTCGTTTGTTTGAGGATTTCTATATCACAATCAAAATGAATATTCAGGCTCAGCTTGGTTAGGATGGTTATAACGCAACGATGACAGATTCTACAATGTACCAAACCACAAATTGCCCCAACTTTAATTGCCCACATTTAGTTGTAAGTACAGTGAGTACAACCAAGCTAATGATCGTGAATTTTGCCTTTCAAATATTGAAAAATTTAACAATTTTCTCAACGCTTTGCATGGTCAAGCCTTTGAAACGGCCAAGGCTTTTCGAATCACAAATGAAAATTATCCGAAAGCACTAGAAAGGCTAAAAGCTCGTTTTGACAACAGCTCACAAACTTTTATACAAAATATTACAATACTTTTCGAACTTCCCGCCATGTCCATATGCAGGTGTGTTCAATTACGTAGTCTTGTTGATAATATTACTGCTCTTTACAATCGCTTTGCTCACCTAGTGACATAGCTAATTCTATGCTGATTTACATAGTGATGCAAAAGGTGGATGAGGATACCAGAAGAAAATGGAAAGACTCCTTGGATTCCATAAATTGCCATCATGGGACGATTGCTCTAAGGTGCTGGAAAGACACTGCCAGTTTTTGGAGGCGATTGGTAGTAGCCACACACATTCCGATGTTCGTAAAAATTATTGCAACCCTGGTAAACCTAAATTTAGAATTTCTAAATCCGTATATACTCTTTCGGTTTCAAAACGCGTTTGTCCACTTTGCTCAAAATCCGATCATACTATTAGTCGTTGTTCTCGTTTTAAAGATATGGATGTAGCTTCTCGTTTCGAAAATATTAGGTGACTTGGGGTTTGTTTAAATTGGTTATCGAAAGTGCATCAGGTAAATGGCTGTTCCTCCTCGCTTAAATGCAAATTTTTTTCTCGGTCTCAGCATAGTTTACTTCATCGCTCTCAGCCAGCAAGGCCTTCGTCTCCTGCTGCTGAATCAACCCCTCATACTTCTCGTCCAACCGTGAATGAAATTTCTGCCTCGGTCCATAACCATATGGAACAATCTTCCCCGGAACCAGTCCTGTTTGCTACTGCCATGGTTTTAGTTCGTGATTCTACTGGTCGTTACCAATTGGGATGCGCTTTGTTGGATTCTTGCTTCCAGTTGAATTTCATTACGCATGAATTTTCTCAAAAATTACATCTACATTAAACACACTACTCAAGTTTCTGGCATTGGAAATAGCCACACTAAAATCAAGCACAAGTTATCCACAAATGTTATATCTCGTCTCACAGAATTTGAAGTATCGCTTTCGTTTTGAATTACACCTCATATTTCGTACAAATCTGATCCTGAACTTGATGTATCATCCTGGAATTCGCCTCCAAATACCCATCTCGAAGATGAAGAACTCTTTATATACAAATGAACTTAAACTTGGTCCCAATTTACCTAAACTACAAAAAACATTATTTGGTTGGATTGTTGCTGGTCGATATAATTCGAATCAATCTAAAATCTGTGGCTCGTGCATGCTGTCACTGAAAGAAGAAATTGACGTTAAACTCCAGCGCTTATGGAAAATCGAGGAAATTCATAATGGATCAAATATTTTAAAACAAGAGCAATCCGAGTGTGAATTATTCTTCGATCAAACGGTATATCGTGAATCCAATGGCAGGATTGTTGTTGAGCTGCCTTTTAATGATTATCCTAACTCTTTAGGTTTTTCGAAGAATATGGCCCTAAAAAGGTTTGTATCTCAAGAGAAACGATTTGCTCGTGACAACGATCTTAAAAGGCAATATGTGGCGTTTAATATTTTATCCCTCACCATTGTCTTTTCAAGCTAAATAGTACCTCAAAGAAATTCGACGCTAAATGTCCAACATTGTCCCACAAATCACTTAACGACACTTTAACCCTACAACACAGGATGAACTGTACAATATTGTACTTCGTTTTCGTCTTCATCGTTTTGCAATCACGGCTGATATCGTTAAAATATATCGTCAGCTTCTCATCGCTCCGAGTGACAGAAAATTTCAATATACCTTGCGGAGAAATTCTGAAGAAGAGGAAATTTGTATTTGCTAGCTCAACACCATTACCTATGGACCACAACTCGCCATTAGATATCTTCACTACCTCGCCCATCAATATTCATATGAGTTCAAACTTGGCTCTCAAACATCATTTTATGTTGATTACTTTTTGAGTAGCGCAGATACTTTGGAAGAACTGGACCAGATGAAAAGCGAAGTAACGGAAATATTAGCTCGAGGTTGCTTCCAGCTGGACAAATGGCATTCCAACCATAAAAGTTTTCAATATGACACCACTGTTAAAGATTTGAATATTGAAGATTCTGCTATAACTAATGCTCTTGGTATCATATGGGATCAGATCAATGACATTGCTCTATTCGCATTTACGCCAAAATCTCAATTAGATGATAAAATCACTAAAATATCAATGTTATCGCTTTCGTCATCGCTCTTTGATCCCCTTGGACGTTTGGCTCCGGAAATCTTTGTGTAAGAAGTGTGGATTCTAAAAATCGGCTGAGATGAGTCTGTTTCCCAAGAAATACATACAGCTTGGCAAAGGCTTGTGTTGGGTGAAGAGCCCAAGCTCTTGATATCCAAATGCAGATTGTGAACGCAAAGCACAGCATTTTTGTTGTGAGTTCAATTATTTATTATTTGTTCCTTTATGTTAAAATTCCTGAAATTTACATCAGGGACAAATTTATTACAATTCACTTAAACAATTTATTGCAATTCACAAAAATGGTTTTTTATAAGAGCAAAAAATGAGCTTCTTAGAATACCGCGTGGAAATATAAAAATAAGAAATTCAAGTACATTTTTTAAAAATTATAAGGCGCCGAAGGTGGGTTAAAGTTCCACTTCGTATTGATATTAGTAAAGCTACAAACAAATTCGTTCTTATTGACATCACTGAGTGCTTCATGCAACTCCCTATCGGTACCTACAAAGTTCGTGCCATTGTCGTTGTAAAAATCTCTCGGCTGTCCTCTGCGTGATATGAATTTTCGCATAGCCATAACACAGGAGCTCGTGGTTAGAGATTGAATGATTTCGACATAAACAGCTCTTATTGTCAGACAAATAAACAGTGCTCTATAACTCTTTTCGTTATGGCGATTTATGGTAACGAGCATAGGGCCAAAATAATCTATGACTGTAAAGGTGAAGGGTGCGTGGTATGTACCAAGGAGAGCTTGTACCAATTTGGACATTTGGCAATGCATTTCTAATTTTGAACTTTTGGCATTGTCTTATAACAGATTTACATACGACTCTTAATCGGGAAATGTAGTAACGTTGTCGTATTTCATTAACAACTGTTTCATGACAACTATGACGATACATATTATGATAGTGCCATAATACGAGCGTTGTAAGGCGACTGTATTTCAGCAAAATAGCTGGATGCTTTAATTCATCGGGAATATTTGCATAATCCATTCTTCCACCTATTCAAAGACACCTTCGTTGTCCAAATAAGGAGATAATTTGTACATACAATTTTACTTTAATAATTTCTTATTTTGTAACAGACTTTCAATTTCATTATAAAATGCTAGTTTCCGTGTATCTTTTATAAGGACTATTTCGGCTTTACGCAATTCTTCTTGACATAATTCTACGTCACGTAGGTTTTTAGCCTTAGACTTTAGTCGATAGATAAATCGAACGACAAATGCAACAGCTCTTAACTCCATACATAAACGGTTCCACATTTTGTATAGTTAAATTGCATTCCTTCAAATCAATATCTGTTGTGGCTAATTCTTCAATAATATTTGGCCATTTATCCTCTGGCAGTTTTAAAAAGTCGATGTCATTAAACCAACGACTTGTGGCCGATATATTAAGAGCTCGTGAAAATTTGGTTGCTTCGCCGGCCACGTTTATTTTAGTAGATATCCAAAACCACTCATTAATCTCTGAAGTATCCAAAATTCCTCTAACTCGAACTGCAACGAACTAGTGATATTTTCAATGATCTGATCGTATCCAACTTAAGACCGTGCGAGAGTCTGACCGGAATAATTTTCGGCTGATATTAACTGTGATTTTGAACGATAAAATTTGCAAAAGGGGCGTCAATAACAGCTGCCATCAATTCCAGTTTTCGATCCTGTTAGAGAAAAAACAATGTTATTACCATCTGTGACTCTAAGGTATAGCGGCGTAACCACTTTCGTTTGCATCTACAAATGCGTGTAGTTGCACATCTTGGCGATTGTAGCTTTTCAGTGTTTGCAAATAACAGCAAGGTATGTTTACATTATTTAAAAGTGGCAAAAGTTTTAGCCAATTCCTCCACTTAACCAATTGCTCAGCTAAAATTGGTTCGTCCCACTCGACACCACTGCTCAAAATCTCCTGCAAAATGATTTTCAAATACATTAAAAATTACCCACAAGTCCTAGAGGATCATGTACATATGCTCATCAATATTTTTAAAATTTCTCGTTTATTGGGTTCTGTGTTCCCAAAAAAAGTTCGCTATTTAAAATATTTGGTGAAAGCTTAAAGGTAATGATGTCCTCGACTGGAATCCAAAATACACCGGGAACTTCTTCTGTTTCTCAACCGGCGGTCATATTTCTACAGATATTACTTGAAGATGTATCAGAATTTAGAGATTTGATTATGGTTGCTGTTTTTATCTCCGCGTTTTGACTCTTCTGATAATATTTCTGTTCATCTTTTCACCGCAAAATCTAGAGTTGCTCCTACGAAAAGAAATCTTTGCCAAGATTGGAATTGTGTGGAGCTCAAGTTTTGGCGAAACTTTATGTAAAAATTAAAAAATTTTTTGTTACAAAAAACCCGAGGTGATATTCTGGACAGATTCACAAACTCTTCTACATTGGATCAGGCAACACTCCTCAACTTTGTCCGTTTTCGTCGGCAACAGAGTATCTGAAATTCAAGATATTACCAAAGGCTGTATCTGGCGGCATGTTCCAACGAAGTGTAATCTAGCAGATATAGTTTCCCGTGGGTCACCAGTATAGGAACTTTCTTTTTCTATTTGGTTTTATGGTCCCTCATTTCATGCTTTGAGTTCAGCCCACTGGGCAGCTATTAAATTTTATGAAATTTCTGAAGAGAGAAACAAGGAAAAACGGAAGACTGTTCTATTCCTGGAAATAAAATCTAATTACATATTGAACGCCATCGAAGAATACAGTTCTTATATAAACATTTTTCGTATTGTTGCCTGGATACTTAGTTTCTCTCAAAAATCCAAAACTAGGCAGTTTAATCCTGACTCCTTATAGCCCCAAGAACTTAAAGAAGCCTTACTTCGCATAGTTTACAACATTCAGAAGCAATATTTCCAAGATGACATTACATGGGCAATAAAGAAGCCAGATCCTCAGAGTGCCTTGAAGTATCTGAAACCATTCGTAGACTCTTCAAATGGTTTTAACTTGCTTAAGGTCGGCGGTAGATATGTAGTTGCTGCAATTTCTGATGGTCAAAACACCCTATAATACAGCCTGCACTTCACTTGCTATGTACATCATCTCCATATTAGTAACTATCACGCTGGATGAAAAGCTCTGATGTCGTTTATTTGTCAACAATTCTCGAGACCTCTGTCGTCGTATTGTCAATTCATGAATTCAATGCATTAGCTGTCGCCCAAAATTGGTACAACAAATTATGGGAAACTTGCCTGTAGAATTTTGTGGTCCACTCAGCACATACTACCGTATACTAGGGAAGGTTCTTTGCAAAACTTACATTGCCGTTTTTGTTTGTATCGTAATCAAGGCATTATATATTGAAATTGTCTCGGATCTGTCAACAGATGCCTTTATTGCTGCTCTTAAAAGACTTATTGGTCGAAGAGGTCTGCCCACGGATAATTTCTGTTATCGGAACGAAAATCGTTTTTATTCAATCCAAAAAAATCAAATGCTATTAATGATTTTTGCTCGAATGAATTTATTAATTTTCGTTTCATTCTCCCTACAGCTCCACATTTTGGCGTATTGTGGGAAGCAGCCGTTAGATCTGCAAAGAGACACCTCACAAGCGCACTGGTCAACACACGATTTACTTATGAAGAGATTGCAAAAGCAATGGTCGAGATTAAAGCCATCTTGAATTCGAGGCCCATTTCACCATTATCAGCTGATCCGAGTGACTTTGAGGCCCTTACACCAGGACATTTTCTAATTGGGTCTGCCCTCCGAGCTTTACCAGAGCGGGACATGCCATCAAAGCCAGCGGACAACTGGGAGCACTGGGCCCGAATAAGTGCCGTCAAACAAATATTTTGGAAAAAGTGGTCCCACGATTACATACATGAGCTCCAAACTCGAAGCAAATGGACAACCTCCAATAAAAACGTTACCTGCACAAAAAATGGCTCATGGGCAGGATCGTCAACGTGATACATGGTAGAGATGGCCGTGTAAGACTGGTAGATATCAAAATAACGAAAGGCACTATACGTCGCCCGATTCATAGACTGTCTTTAATAATTTCAGCTTGAAAGTACCCTATCAATGGGGCTGGTGTGTTAGGTCAACGCATAATTATTATTTTATTCATTTATTTCTCATTCTGTAACTGCTTAAATTAATTTACAATTAATTTCTTTAATTTAAATGTATTTTATTTTTTACTATTCATATCCCACTGTATTTCGATCTTATTTTTATACAAAGATGCTCACTGTTCCTATTTTTGTTATATACTCTGTTATTTTCCATGGTTTATATTTTGCTTCTTTCTTCAAATAATATTGTTTTGCTGTTACTATACCACATTTAAATTATTTGGTAATTTGTCTTAATGCATTTTTACTTTTGAAGAACCGTTGTTAGAGTAAATAGTTAGATCATACGATATTTTAAGTGGAAAACACAATTTTAAATAAAGAAAAATCATTGTTAATCTGGATTTTGAATTCATCGGGTTGTTTGACTGATGTTTTTTGATTACACGGTTTCGTATGTTCTAAAGAAACAATTAGCTTTTGTTGTCCAAATATTTTAGCATTGAGCAGCTTATAGACAACAACTCAAAATAACCAAGTTGCTCTTATCACTGCCGGTAAGGAAAAAACTCCGTATATAATTTAACATCACAAAAGTTTTCACCCATAAGACCCGAACAATTTTCCCATAAGACCAAAACTGCAAAGTAAGCATTTCTTCTTTTGACTAAAAAAGAATTGGGTCACACAACCAGCACTTGCCGAATAAATCGCAATAACAAAGAAAATTAACTCTTCTATTTTTCCACATGCAGCCAAAATCATGCACTTCCAGTGAAATTTCTTAAGAATTTATTTTATTTTATCAATTTTTATTAAAATTCATTTTTCCTATTTTTCCAAAGAATTAAAATTATTTTATTAATTCCTATTTTTCCTAAAAATTTTAAATTATTTTATTAATTCTTATTTTTAAAAGGAATTAAAAATCAATTTATTTTATTTTCCAAAGAATTAAATGTTAAATTATTTTTGTAAATTTTTACTTTTTCTAAAGAATTCGATATTGAACTATATTACTTTTTGTTAACTTTTATTTTGTCAATTTCCACAGAGCTGTAGAATCACGCCGCCACCAAAGTCTTGGTAGTTAAACATTGTAAAACGCTAGTTCTAGTTCAGTTATTAGTTTTCGGTTAGTAATAGAATAACTCAGCTCTAAAAAGAGCTTAAGTAAAATAAATAAAAAAAGTATTAAATAAAAAAAGAAGTGTTTTTCTTTTGTTTAAGACATTCAACAAAGAAATCTCTAACTGGCGCCCGAGTTAAAACTCTTGGTGGCCAATGTAGTGTAAAAACAAGAAGTAAAGTCCTGAAAGCAAACAACGCGAAATTTTTTTTAAGTGACTCTTCAAGAAAAAAAAAGGAACTGAAAAAATATTAAAAGTGAAACATAATCCTTGAACTGAATTAGCAAAAATCATAAAAGGTGATCCTAACTTTTAAAGATCCTTAAAATAATGAACAAAACATCAAATAAAAATAAAGAACTTTAAAAATCTAGTGTGCGGTCTCTTAGTAGCTAGGTAAAAAAAATTAAATATTAGCTTCCAGAATGGGAAAATCGAAATATTTTTAGTACATAAAAATAGCCACATAAATTTTCAAATTTTGGAATACCTCATTAAGAATTGCGTTGGTATTAAAAAATTAAAAATTCGAAATTTTTTTGTACATATAATTTCCTAATTTCGTTTTTTTTTTCAGTGAATTAAACCTATTTAATACTTCGATGAGAATTAAATTGGCATTAAAAATCTTAAATATTAAAAATTCAGTTGCAGGGTTGAAAAATCGAAATTTTTTTGTACATAAAAGTAGAAATATTGGGTGTTTTTTATTGAGGTATAGAACTTTAAGTTGGCATCACTTTTTTAACTTGCGGCCATTTTGTCAGCTGTCAAGTGATTAATATATAGTTTGGTTTGCACTTTCATCATGAACAGGTTGACAAAAGAACAACGCTTGCAAATCGTGCAAATTTATTTCGAAAGTAATGGTTCAGTTCGCGAAGTTTACCGCAAAATTTTTTTCAGTGATGAGGCTCATTTTTGGTTGAATGGCTACGTCAACAAGCGAAATTGCCGCATTTGGAGTGAAGAGAATCCACATGAGACCCTTGAGAAGCCATTACATCCACAAAAACTGACTGTTTGGTGTGCTCTATGGGCTGGTGGAGTCATTGGGCCATACTTCTTCCGAAATAATGCTGGAGAGTCAGTTACCGTTAATGGAGACCGGTATAGAGCCATGATAACCGACTATTTTGTTCCCGAATTGGATGGCATGAATGTGGATGATTTGTGGTTCCAACAAGACGGCGCTACATGCCACACAGCGCACGTCACAATCGATTTATTGAAGGAAACATTCGATGAACGCATAATTTCGTGGAATGGACCTGTCAATTGGCCACCAAGATCGTGTGATTTGACACCATTGGATTATTTTCTTTGGGGATATGTGAAGTCGCTCGTCTACGCCAACAAACCAGAAACGTTAGGGGACTTGGAAGCCAACATTCGTGGCGCTATTGCCAACATACGGCCCCATATGCTCGAAAAAGTGGTTGAAAATTGGACCTGTAGAATTGGCTTTATTCGAGCCAGCCGCGGCGGCCACATGTCCGAAATCATATTTAAACATTAATGGCATAAAATTATCCTTCCAATAAAGCCAAATTGATGGACATTAAAACGATTTTCTTGTGTTTTATTTCAATTCGAAGTTCTATACCTCAATAAAAAACACCCTGTATAAGCTCCTAATTTTGGTGTTTTGTTAATTAAATCTTTTTTATACTTAAAAAAAAAAAACAAAAATATCTAAAAGACAATTCTAGGGTTCGACAATTACAACTGTTTGTGACATATGAAAAGAATTTTTTCTTTTTGTTTGTATATGACACAAATTTAATATTTTTGAAAGAAGTTCAGAGGCATTAGAAATAGGAAGAGCCAAACATATAGCTTCTTAGCCGAAAAATGTAAACGTTTTCTTAAATATGAAAGAAACTGATAACAACAGTTCGGCATAGCCGAATATAGCTGTTTTACTTGTTGATACCAATTATAGTTTTAAGTAGCAAAAAAAATGTCAGTTGCCTTTTTGGTTACCTTTACGTATAAAAGAGGTGTGTGTGTGTGCAAGTCACACACGGTAGAAGTGAAACTTCTGAAAAGTCCCTGATTAAAAAACTTATTGAAAAGTACTGAAAATATGAACAGTCGCTTCATGTAAACTGTATATTTATAAGTACATACAAACAGAATTACAATTACTGAAAACAATTAAAATTTAATCATTTTCAATACTCTTCAATGAGTATTTTTATTTAATTTTATTTTCATTTTTTTCCGCCAGAATTCTCGATTTTTTTCAACTTTAGTTTTTGGCATAATTGTAAAATTAATTTATCAAGGAGATAAAAATATTGACACAAATAAAAATGCATCAACAAACAACACACTTATACTAAAACTTTCTAATACGCTGGCGCAAACGTTGTTACTTCTTTTATATATTCTTTTATATATATATATATATATATATATATATATATATATATGTATATATATATATATATATATATATATATATATATTTGTACGTAAAAGTAAATAAATAAATTATTGGTTTTTTCGGTGAATTAAGCCTATACTATAGAAAACGTCAGGAAAATTTGATTCGTAATAAAAATAAAATTTTAATTAGAACTAGTAGGTAATACTGCAGAATAAATAAAATTCGTATTAATTGAAACTTTTTTGGTAAATAAAGTTAAATAGGATACAAAACGAGAGTTATTTCATAATTAAAACTAAGTTATGCTTCTGAAGGAATAAAACTGGCATTAAAAATAAAAAAAACGATTCCAAGGTTGCATAATTGAAATGTTCTTGCTAATGAGAACCATTTTGTGCTTTAGAATGAATAAAATTGGTATCGAAAATTTAAAATGAAACAAGTAAAAGTGCTATATTCGGCTGTGCCGAATCTTAAATACCCTTCACAGATGTCATTCTTTTCGTTAAAATTTTTCGGCTAGGAAGCGAAATGTTTGGCTTTTCTTATTTCTAATACCTCTAATTTCTAATACCTCTTTCAAAAATATTAAATATGTTTAATTTACAAACAAAAAGAAAAAATACGTTTCATGTACCCCAAAAAGTTATAATTGCCCAACCGTAGAATTGTCTTTTAGATTTCTTTGGTTTTTAATACCAATTTATGTTTTCCTCATATATAAAGTAAGTATAATTCATCATAAAAATCAAAAATAGCAAATTATATGGCTACTTTAATGAATCAGAAAATAATAATTTAATTTCTTTTGAAATATAAAATAGGTTTAATTCACTAAAAACACAAAATTTGGAATTTATGTGGGTACTTTTATGTACCAAAATATTTCGATTTTCCAACCCTGAAACCGAATTTAAAATTTTTAACCCTAATTTAATTTTTTCTGATATATAAAATAGGTTTAATTCACTAAAAACAAAAAATTTTAAATTTCTGTGGGTTCTTTTATATTCCAAAAATATTTCGATTTTCCAACTCTGGAACCGAATTTTTATTTTTTTACCAATGCAATTCTTAGTGAGGTGTAACATAGTTTTACTTGACAAAAAAATTAAAATTTTTAAACTTTTTGGCCACTTTCATGTATTATAACATATTTCATTTGTCCAACCCAGGAGTCGAAATTTTGATTTTTTAAGATTTTAATACCAATTTTGTTCTTCCTGTATTATAAAACAGTTTTAATTAGGAAACGAAATTTTTATTTTTTTACCAATGCAACTCTTAATGAGGCATGAAATAGTTTTATTTAAGAAACACTTAATATTTGTAACAATTTTTGTCACTTTCATGTACTACAAAATATTGCAGTACTACAAAATATTGCAGTCGTTTTATTTAAGAAAAACTTAAAATTTTCAACCATTTTGGTCACTTTCATGTACTACAATATATTCCATGTACCAAAAATACTTTCAACTTCCCAACCCTGGAAATTAAATTTTAATTTTTTTTAGTTTTTTTTACCAATGCAACTCTTCATGAGGTATAAAGTAGTGTTATTTAAGAAAAAATTAGAATTTTGAACCATTTTGGTCACCTTCATGAACCATAAAATATTGCACTTGTCCAACCCTGGATTTAAAATTTTGATTTTTTTATTAACTTTTGTTCTTTCTAAAATATAAAATAATTTTAGTTAGCAAGAAAAAACAACATCAATTGCCTTTTGGTTATTTTTATGTATAAAAAAAAAATTCAATTTCCCAACCCTTCCAATTTTGTTCTTCCTAAATTATAAGACAGTTTTAGTTAGCAAAAAACAACATCAGTTGGCTGTTTGATCACTTTCACGTATAAAAAAAATTCAATTTCCCACCCCTGGAAGCAAAATTTGAATTAAAATTATTTTTTGGCCAATGCAAAACTTCATGACGTATAAAGAGGTTTTGTTATTTTTAATTTCCCATCCCTGGAAAAAATATTTTTGTTTTTTTAGTTTTTATTAGACCATTGAGGCTTCCCAAATCACGAAATAGGTTTAATTTACAAACATAAGAAAATTAATTGATTTTTGGTATAAATTTTGCGTCGAGAAATAAGTGTATGCTTCCCAGCTCTGGAACCGTACTTCTAGAAGAGCTAGAGACTTCGTTCTTGAACCGTTGAATTGGAAATGAACTTAAATAGAGTGCTAGCTATTGAAATTCAGAAAGATCCGAAATACGGTTCCAGAGCTGGGAGGCTTACACCTATTTCTCGACGCAAAATTAATACCACAAACCAATTCTTTTTTTAGTTGTTTGAAAATTAAACTTATTTCATGCTTTGGGAAACCTCAAAATGAAAAACTACATAAATATACAAAAAAAAATTTAGGGATGGGAATGTAAAAGTTTTTTTCTGCACATTCAGTATTTTGTAGTATATGTAATAACTAAAATTGTAAAAAATTCTTCCAGGGGTGGGAAATTAAATATTTTTTTGTACTGAAAAGTAATCAAAAAGGCAACTGAATTTATTTATTTTTTTTGCTGACTAAAACTATTTTATAATTTAGGAAGAACAAAATTGGTATCAAAAATTAAAAAAAAAATTTAAATTTCGAATCCAGAGTTGGATAACTGCAATATTTTGTAGTACATGAAAGTGACCAAAATGGTTACATATATTAAGTTTTTTCAAATAAAACTTTTTCATGCCTAATTAAGAGTTGCATTGGTAAAAAACAACAACTAAATTAAAATTTCGTAACCAAAGAAGCAATTGACGTTGTTGTTTTCCGGAAGAACAAAATTGGTATTAAAATCTTAAACAAATCAAAATTTCGACTCCAGGGTTGGACAAATAAAATATTTTATGGCACATGGAAGTGACCAAAAAGTTTAAAAATATTATTTTTTTTGTCAGCTAAAACTATGTTACACCTAACTAAGAATTGCATTGGCAAAAAAATAAAAATTCGGTTCCAGAGTTGGAAAATCGAAATATATTTGGAAATACAAGTACCCACATAAATTCCAAATTTTATGTTTTTGGTGAATTAAATCTATTTTATATATCTGAAAAAGTTAAATTGGTATTAAAAAATTGAAAATTCGGATCCAGTGTTGCAAAATCGAAATTTTTGGTACATAAAAGTACTTACATAAACTCCAAATGTTGTTTTTTTAGTGAATTAAACGTATTTTATACTTCAGGAAGAATTAAATTGGTATTAAAAATTTTTAAATTAAAAATTCGGTTCCAGGGTTGGAAAATCGAAATTTTTCGGTACATAAAAGTAACCATATAAGTGAATTCCCCTATTTATACTTCACTAAGAATTAAATTGATATTAAAAATTTCTGGGTTGGATAATCGAAATTTTTTGGTACATAAATGTAACAATATAAGTTACACAATTTAGGGTTTTTTCAGTGAATCAAACATATTTTGTACTTCGCTAAAATTAACATGGTATTAAAAATTAAAAATTCGGCTCCAGGGTTGGAAAATCGAAATATCTTAGTACATAAAAGTAGACATATTAGTTATTAATTTACATGCAACGGATTTTTATACCCTCCAAAAAAGAATTTGGAGGGAATATTCACTTTGTCATTCCGTTTGTAACGCATCGAAATATCCATCTCAGACCCCATAAAGTATATATATTCTTGATCAGTGATGAAATCTAAGACGATCTGAGCATGTCCGTCCTTCTGTCTGTGGAAATCACGCTTCAGTCCAAACGAAAAGATCTAGGCTCTTGAAATTTGGTATACAAATATTTTGAAGCCTAGAGCAGGTAAAGTTCGGAGATGGGCTAAATCGGGCAAGAGCGAAAAAAGTTCCCCTAAGAAGAACTAAACCAACCCAGAAAATCAACATAATTTTTAAAGTTTTTTGGTTATTTTCTTAAGGAAATGATATATGTATATTTATGTCCAATACGGTCCAACTTAAACTTGGAGCCATTAAATTAAAAAAAAAATTTTGGGCCCCACCCACTTTAGTGGGCGTTATTATATGCAAAAATATCATAAAAATTTAACAAATTGTTTTACTTAAGCCTACATTCCTTAAAAATAACATTTTTAAGCTTTAACGACGGAGCTGAGATGAAACCTGGTACTGCTCTGCCCTACCCCATTCTCCCCCTTCACCCCCTAAATGACCCTACAAAAAAAAATTTTAATATTGTATACAGTTATCTTATGCATTTATTTTTAAAGTTTTATGACTTCCTGTTTCTGCTCTACCCCTACCTCCTCCTTTGAACCTAAATGACCCTATAAAAAAAATTATTTTGTAAATAATTATCCCAAGCATTTATTTTAACAGTTTTATGACTGCCTATTTCTGCCCTCCAAGCATTTATTTTTAGAGTTTTATGACTGCCTGTTTCTGCCCTACCCCCTTCCCACATTTGCCACATAAATTACCCTATAAAAAATAAATAAGAAATTTTATTTTGTATATAAGCATTTATTTTTAGAGTTTTATGACAGAGGTGAAATGTCTCCCCCACAGTCTGTGCGTTTATTGATTGTCATTTAAGTTAACAGTGCGAGCGTTGACAATTTTTAATTATTAATTTGTAATCTTTCAGTTAAAATTAAAATATTTTCTATCAAAAACAATTAAAACAAGTAAAAGTGCTATATTCGGCTGTGCGGAATCTTAAATACCCTTCACAGATGTCATTCTTTCCGTTTAAATTTTTCGGCTAGGATGCTAAATGTTTGGCTTTTCTTATTTCTAATACCTCTAAACGTCTTTCAAAAATATTATATATGTTTAATTTACAAACAAAAAGAAAAAATCCGTTTCATGTACCCCAAAAAGTTATAATTGTCCAACCGTAGAATCGTCTTTTAGATTTGTTTGGTTTTTAATACCAATTTATTTTTTCCTGATATATAAAGTTAGTATAATTTATCATAAAAATCAAAAATAGCAATATATAAAACACTAAAAAACACAAAATTTGGAATTCATGTGGGTACTTTTATGTACCACAAATATTTCGATTTTCCAACTCTGGAAGCGAATTTTAATTTTTACCAATGCAATTCTTAGTGAGGTGTAACATAGTTTTACTTGAAAAAATTTACAATTATTAAACTTTTTGGTCACTTTCATGTACCATAAAATATTTCATTTGTCCACCTTGGAGTCGACATTTTGATTTTTTAAGATTTTAATACCAATTTTGTTCTTCCTGAATTATAAAACAGTTTTAATTAGCGAAAAAAACCAACGTCAATTGCCTTTTTGGTTAGATTAATGCAGAATAAATATTTCAGTTTCCCAACCCTGGATACCAAGTTTTAATTTTTTTAGCAACGCAACTCTTAATGGGGCATGAAATATTTTTATTTAAGAAAAACTTAATATTTGTAACCATATTTGTCAGTTTCATGTACAACAAAATATTGCAAGTATCCAACTCTGCAATCTAAATTTTGATTTTTTTTTAATTTTTGATACCAACTTTGTTTTTCCTGAACTAAAAAATAGTTTTAATTAGTAAAAAACCGACGTTAGATGCCTTGTTGGTCACAAAAAAATTTTCAACTTCCCAACACTGGAAGTGATATATTAATTTTGTTTCGTTTTTTTACCAATGCAACTCTTCATGAGGTATAGAGTAGTGTTATTTAAGAAAAAATTACAATTTTGAACTTATATTAAATTGAATTAAGATTCTATAGGCTAATTGTTCGAAATTTTTAATTTAAATTTCAGAAAGACATGATAAATATTCCAAGGCACAAAGGCAAGTCAACATTAGTTTTTGTTATTCAACTTACACAGCAGAGCAGAACAGCTGTTTTCGAAAGACGCAACCCTTTCATCATCAGTGCTCATGTGTATTGTGTTTGTCACCACTTATTAGGTGGCTTAGTTGAATGTGATAACAGTTCCTATTTACACAAATTTTATTGTGAAAAAGAATACGAGAACTGTATCAAGCTGATGTTAACATGTTATTGCTATAATACCCGTGTTACCGTTTGATTATTTTTCTTCATGTCCCATTTTTCTGAATTTTTTGTTCCATCATACCTAAGTCAAACTTTTTTGGTTTGAATTTTATACTTAAGTACATGTGAAGGTTTTTCCAATTTATTATTGGTAGCTCAAGCCATAGCTTATATTTGTATGTAGTAAGAATTTTAACGAACATTTTATATTGCTATATTAAATTGAATTAAGATTCTATAGGCTAATTGTTCGAAATTTTTAATTTAAATCTCAGAAAGACATGATAAATATTCCAAGGCACAAAGGCAAGTCAACATCAGTTTTTGTTATTCAACTTACACAGCAGAACAGAACCATTTGGTCACCTTCATGAACCATAAAATATTGCACTTGTCCAACCCTGGATTCGAAATTTTGATTTTTTTTTAAATTTTTGATACTAATTTTGTTCTTTCTAAATTATAAGACAGTTTTAGTTAGCAAATACATACAACATCAGTTGCCTGTTTGATTACTTTCACGTATAAAAAAATCAATTTCCCACCCCTGGAAGCAAAATTTGAATTTAAATTTTTTTTTTGCCAATAAAAATCTTCGTGACGTATAAAAAGGTTTTGTTAACGAAAAACTTAAAATTTTTACCAATTTTAGTCACTACATGTACTACAAAATTTGGAATGGGCCGAAAGAAAAATTGAATTTCCCATCCCTGGAAAAAATTTTTATTTTTTAGTTTTCGAAATAGGTTTATTTTATAGACATTAAAAAAAATAATTGATTTTTGGTATAAATTTTGCATCGAGAAATAGGCGTAAGCTTCCCAGATCTGGAACCGTATTTCGGATCTTTCTGAATTTCAATACAACCCTATTTAAGTTCATTTCCAATCCAACGGTCCAAAAACGAAGTCTCTAGCTCTTCTGGGGCTTGGGACAGACAATGTCCGTACAGACAGACGGACATCGCTCAATCGTCATCGCTATTCATAATAATCCCGAATATACATACTTTATGGAGTCCCATGTGAATATCGAAGAAATTACACACTGAATGACAAACCAAATATACCCTTTCACTTTTTTGTGAAGGGTATCAAAATTATTCAACAATCAGGAAAATGTTATTGTATTGTCCAGCAACGCGGGCAGGGTTACTTTAGTATTTTATAAATTAAACATATTTGATATTATTGAAAGCAGTTCGTTGGTATTGGAATTCAGACGTCTTCAAAGCTGTAAAATTTTTAAATGTTAGAGTAAGTAACTACCCTGCAGGAGAATAAGCGTTAATTGTCTTTAAGCTACTGGTACGATTACTAGTATAGCAAGCACTAGTTCAAACGGTGATTGAACATATACAGAAAAGTACTAGTATTTCAAGTAGTTCCTTTGGAGATTGATTTGACTTGTAAAATTTCATATTACTTTTTGATCATGTTTCAAAGCGATTTCCTAATTCGCATTTTCATTTATTTTATTTTTAATTGTTACAATTTTTAAACAAATTCAAATTTGAAACAAAGAATAGTATTAGAAGACTTTGCCACCTGCACATCAGTTTATTTATTCGATAATTTATGTAAGTAAGCCGCAGTTTAAAAAATAAATAAAATTAATAGCTAATTTTGTTTTTTTTTAATATTTATATTCATGTGTAACATCAGCGATATATGTATTGTATGTTCATTAGTGTTTGGTATATGGTGGAGTACCAAACGTAACTCAAGTTGTACGAGCTGCTAGTAGATTAAGTGTGCCCTGAAGGAACTTTCCATTTCCTCTTATAAACTAAGAATTGATGAACCAAAAATTGCTTGTGAAGACAAAGATTTAGCAAATTTCATTGGGTTTAAAAAACCAATAAATATAGGGATTTTTTTATATATAAACCAGACTAGAAGAAATTATACTAGTACTAATAGTATTAGTATCCCCCTAGTTTGCAAATAGTACCAATGGTACTAGTAATTTTCTAAACACACTCAATGTTAATTTGAGCATTAACATAGTACAATACTAATTTAATACTTGTTCGATCTTTTGCAGGGTAACACAAATTTGTTTCTTTGGCAATCAAACATATTTTATATTTTATAGAGAAGTAAATTAATAGTGAAAGTCAGAAAGATCTGGGTTCTGGTTTGAAATGAATGTCTATATATAGTTCAGACGTACATCAGCGAAAAGTATATTAGATTTTTCACAGCCGAGTATACATAGCACCTTAACTTTTTATATTGTAGTTTTAAAATTGGATTTTAGTATGCATTAAGTTATTAATCAGAAAAGTAATGTAAAAATTAGACATTTGAGTGGAACAAATTACTTCAGCATAATGTGTATAATAGTTATAACTTCAATTAGAATATTATACTACGGGTTTGTAGATTCTTACATGAACAATATATATGTGTTTTAGAACAGTATCTGTTAAATTTTTGGTAATTTTTATAGAGCGGAAAATCCTGTACCAAATTTCTAAAAGTACGTTCACACTTGTCATACTCGTATATACCCAAGAACACCTAACCCCTATATATAATGTAAAATGTTTTAAGTCAGACACGTGTTTACCGTGGCTGTGACTGACAATCCCATATAATCGTACGATTCATTCGCGGGAAAATCTTGTAAAAGTTTAACCGATTTTCAAAAATTGCTTTATAATCGTGTTGTAGGAAACACTCTATTAAACCACAATGATAGAAAATGTAAAATGCTAACGTATAAAATAAAAGCTAAAATATCACCGACATTATCTTAAGCGCCAATATTGCTTACCGCAGTCTCACAATAAATACTCCTTTGATCGCATAGATAATCGCGCGATACTTGTATTATTTTAATTTCAAAACAGCTATAACTTTCGAATGGATCAACCGATTCTTACGCGGCAACCAGTGATTGATGTAGATCACATATATAATTTCAGACTGTTGTAAAAAATTCACTTTTTTAGAATTTTCGTTCACGATATCTCACGACAGCGTGAACCGATGTTAGCTGATTGGTTTTTGGATCGGGAAAGTCGTTTAAAAGTTATTCTAAAATTTTTTTTCCAGTTTCTTTATTTCTCGAAATCTATTGATTCCAACCGGTTCTGGTTTAAACACTAAGGCCGGATTTTTGGGATCTCAGTTAAACTAGGTTTAGTTAATCTGAAAACAGATTATTGCCGCTATTATCAAGTTGTTATACAAAATTTTGACGGAACAGCTTAGTTTTGCTTAAAATGTGTGTCCTTAATGAAATAATAAAAAAAATCGCACTTTGCTGGAAAGATCAAAGTTTCAGACTTCGTTAAACTATGTTTAAACTTAAACCACCTCTCAAAAACCCGACCTAATTCGTCAAGCTCACAGTTTTCTTTGAAAAATCACTTTTTCCGAACTTTTTCGTTCAGGACATCCCACAAACGCATCAACCGATCTTCACCCGGTTGGTAGCTCTCGACGTAATTTTTGATTGTCAACTGATTAGTTCTTGGAATCCATCAGTTGAACAGTTATTCTGAGAAAAAAAAAAGACTTTTGAACAAAAAAATTTTCAGTTGATTTGATATTTCTGAAACCGTAGCGATCCGAACCGGTTCTAATTCACAGGAAATCCAACTTTGAAAAAATTCGATTCACAAAAAATTCACATAAGAATGTGACACACACACGCACATAGTGACGGCATTTCAGCAGTAGTCAGAAAAGCTTCCTAGGAACTCAAAATGTCGAGATTTGTTGAAAACTCGATTTTTTTCAAAACGCAGTAAAAACAGTAACTTCCCACTTTTTTGAAAATCTATAATTTTCTTACCGGGAAGTTAAAAAAGAACTACTAAATTTTATATAAATGAAATTTATTTATTGGTGGTTAAGCAATGTCTATATGCATTTCATTGGTGCTTTACCAAATCATCAGTAGTCTTTAACCACAGTTTTGAAAAGTTAAAAACCACTTATCTTATGCACATATTTCTGAAAACCATCTGAGAATTCACAATTTGTAAACTAGAAATTATTTTCAAAAATCACAACAGAATAAGCACAGTAGGCCTTGAAACTCATACAAAACTAACCTAACAAATAAATTATATTCGATATGAATCTATTTTATTTTTCTACACCTTTATATGTATAATCAGAAATCCATTGGATAACAAGAAAAGTATTTATAAGGCAAAATTAAAAATAAAATCTAAATCAAACAGTTATGAAATTTTTATTTGACACATTGCTGTCACAATACTATTATATATAAATGAAATTTATTTGTTGGTGGTTAACCAACTAACTTCTAAATTTTATTTATTTATTAAAGACACACAATTCTCAAACCTTCATTAGTGTTTTTATGAATTCGTTTCATAGCCCATCTCCGAACTTAACCTGCTCTAGGCTTCAAAATAGTTTTATACCAAATTTCAAGAGTCTAGCTCTTTTCGTTTGGACTGAATCGTGATTTCCAAAAACGGACGGAAGGATGGACGGACATGCTCAGATCGTCTTAGATTTCATCACTGATCAAGAATATATATACTTTATGGGGTCTGAGATGGATATTTCGGTGCGTTACAAACGGAATGACAAAATAAATATACCCTCCAAATTCTTTTTTGGAGAGTATAAATATATATGGAATTCACAATTTGTAAATTACAAATTATTTTCAAAAATCACAGCGGAAGAAGCATACCAACAAATAAATTATTTTCGATATGAATTTATTTTATTTTTCTACACCTTTATACAATTAGAAATCAAATTGATAACAAGAAAAGTATTTATAAGGCAAAATGAAAAATTAAATCTAAATTAAGGTGTAGAAAAATAAACTAGTTTCATATCGAATATAGGTTATTTGTTGGGTTGGTTTTGTATAAGTTTCAAAGCTTACTATACTTATTCTGATGTGATTTTTTTAAATAATTTGTGATTTACAAATTGTGAATTCTCAGATGGCTATTGATAGTATGTGCATAAGAGGTTTTTACATTTTCAAAACTATGGGTTTAGTCTACTGATGATTTGGTAAAGCAGCAATGAAATGCATATAGACATTGCTTAACCTTCAACAAATAAATTTGAAATAAAACTATATCATTTGCTTAACAAAATTACAAAAAAAAAAAAACTTAAAAAATTATGTTGTTTTTTGAGGTTGGTCTAGTTCTTCTTAGGGGAACTTGACCTGTGCTATCCTTCAAGATATACTTATACCAAGTTTCAGGGCTCGGGCTCTTTTGGACTGAATCATGATTTCCACAGGATAGACGGACATGGCTAGATTGTCCTAGATTTCATCATTGATCAAGAACATATACATATATACTTTATGCGGTCTCAGAGGGAATGAAAAAGTGAACATACATTCCAATTCTTTTTTGGAGGGTATACAAATATGGAAATGACAAAAAGTTCGGGTTTGGCCGAACTTTGTAAAAGTACGTTCGGTTTAGCACTTATAATCAGTCACGGTCTTTATTAAGTAAAACGGTTTCTACTAGACAGCGTCGTAGAATCCAATATTATTAGAAACCTTTCTGAATTAAAAGAATTTGCATTGGTATATAATGGTTACACTTTTTGGGGAAATATTTTACATGTGCACCTTAAGTAATTTAAAATAAATGGTGTTCTTTATAGAGTGATACAACTTTGAGTTAGCATCACTGCTTTATATGACCACCTATTTTTGTTTAGTTTGCTTTGACATTTCATTATGGATCGACTTACACCAGAGCAACGCGTGCAAATTGTGGCAATTTTTAATCAAAATAATGGTTCTATTCGTCAAACTTATCGTGCACTTCTTCCATTTTATCGTCCTTCGAAGAACAGTAGAGCGTTTTCGGACCATATTTACTGTTACTGGTAATGTGCATCGCGTGAGACGCCAAACAGTGCTCACTGAAGAAGCTGTAGCCTCTGTACAGGAAATCATTGAAGATTATCCTCATCATTCGTTCGATTTTTTTACTTGTTGAAAATTGGTGTTCCAGATTGCGCCTTTTACGCGCCGGCCGTGGCGGCCACATGGCCGAAATCATGTTTAAACATTAATGTCATGAAATTCTCTATCCAATAAAGACGGTTTCATTGATATCAAAAATATAATACTATGTTTTATTATGTTTTAAACTTGTATCACTCTATAAAAAAAACACCCGATATATTGTGGATGAATATTTCGATAGTTACACCACTCACCTCCTAAAAGCTACAGGACTAATTCATAAACAAACATATAATATTTTTAAACTGCTTATTGAACATATTTTCTATAGCAATTTCTCAAAAATTAAGGTTATAAACATGACAGACCTACTTTTTGTGAATTAGGTCTTATAAGTTCCAGGGAGGGCCAACATTATTAAAGTTTTTCATATCTTTAACACGGAAATGTCAGCTTAATCTTAGAGCAAATATTTATTTGCCGTGTTAGAATTAAATATATACTTTCAGTATAAATAACGATGCCAGAAAAAGTAATCTCAATTTCAATATGAAGATAAAACGATGGAAGTTTTCATTTTCTGTAGTAGAAACTTTCAGAGCTCATATCAATTTCGATTGAAATTTGTTATTGGTGCAGTATAAATTTACATGCATATATAATTGTCAAATAATGTAGTCCGTAATCCTCTAATGTGAGTATGAACTGAACTTACCGATAACGAACGAGTAAACCCGACTACACCAAATTTGGATGCACTGTAGACCGCAATGGAAGAGCATGGCTCCAAGCCCAAGACTGAAGCAATATTCAACACAACACCTCCATTTCCTTTTTGGGTTTTGTCCATATAAGGAAGTGCCTCCATTGTGGTATTTATAAGACCAATTAAATTTACATTGATGGTCAGTTCGACGTTCCTATCAGCAATTACACCAGCACCGTTTACCAACACATCAATATGTTTCATGATATTGACAATTTCTTCAATAGAATTTCTAATTGATGTTTTGTCAGTGATGTCGAATTTTATGTAGATGACTTTTGTTTTAGTATTCATTGCTTGCAACATCTGTATAGCTTTTGCGTTTTCCATTAAATCCAGTATGACTAAATACTGTAGAAAAAGTATAGCAACAAATATTTTAAGACAGGATTTGATAACAAATTCGGGATGCACTTACAGCTATATTTCTAGTCATAAGTTGTTTACAAGCTTCAAATCCGATTCCGCCTAAGCCAGCTACGTATACTACATTCTTACCAGTAAGATCCATGATTTATAAAAACTTTTTGTATGATGTGTATTTCACACTAAGTCGTGATTACCTATAAATTTTATACAGAATGCAACGCAGCTTTTATAGGCAGATATGTTCGACGTGCTTTTACTTATCCGCTCATTATATGAGTGCAATGTAAACATCTAAGCCCCTCTCAGTGTCAGATGTCAAAAAGATAACCATCATGCAACATACCTAGCTGGCACCTAATATTTATATTATTTAAATAAACATTCTTACTAAACAGTCTCAATTCAATAAAAATATTCGTGCTTTTTTTAATAGATTAACAATACGTCGAATAGATGATAACAAATATTAAATAAAAACAAGTAAAAACGTTATATTCGACCGGGTCGAACCTTAAATACCCTCCAAATATTTAGTAAGTATATTTAAAATGTTTAATATGTTTAAATTGGTGGGACAGAGTTCCTTTAAGACATCTCAGTACCCAATTTTAAACCTCTATTTTGACAGAGTCATTCCGGGAAGGGCCGTAGGAGAGACGTTTCACCTCTGCAAGATCAGAGAACATCTCAGATTATTATAGGCTTAAGGAATTAAAATTGTTCAATACGTATTTACGCCAGGTTTGCATATAATATCGTACATCAACGCCCACTAAAGGGGGCGGCGAACAGTAGGATTTCGCTGGCAAAAAATAAATTTTTCGAGTATAAAATATCGAAAATCTAATTATGCAGTTTTGTATAGGACTGTTTAGTTAAGAGAAATGCATCATTAGTTTTTTTATTTTTTTATATTTTCTTTTCAAAATAACGCGGCAAAGTCATCTAAATGAAACTCTGCAGAAACTGTTTAAAATTTTAATGAATTTCAATTGCTCGGCAACATAATTTCTTTTTGCGATATATATTTACTGTAAGTATATTTTGAAAATATAGTACCTCCACATAAATTAAGAAAAAAATTATGTTGGAAAACTATAACAGTTTATAAGATATTAAGGTTTAAATGATGGCACTTCAAAATGCAGTGTTTTAAATTTTTGTTGGAAAAAAAGGTTAGCTTTGTCTAGCTTTGTGCTCTAGTTATAATCAAATGAAAGCTGGTAGTGTATTCTTTCGATTTAATAAATAAAATTCCCATAATATTCCATACTGTTGAACAAAGTTATAAATTTTATAAAAAAAGTCACATGAAATTTCACCTTAATATTTCAAAGAAACATCGTAGAAAAAAGTAGTGCATGCTTTTAGTCTTAATTAATTTTATGTTATGAATAATAGCAACAAATGGGTAAATATTATTTAACGGGTATTTAAAAGAAGTGATGAATAAGAAAAAAAAAACAAAATTTACAAATCGGACTGCAATATTCGGATACGTCGAATCTTAAATACCCTTCACCATAAATTATTAACAATTTCTTAACGATTATTTGTCTGGTACTTAAAAGAAGTGGCCAAGAAGAAAAAAGGAAAAAATTTAAAAAAATTTGGAGTGGAACACACGGTTATGCCGAATCCCGTATACCTTTCACCACATGTCAGTAACTATTTCATCACTTCCAATGTACTTTTTCTTTGTTATGTAAAGTTTTGTATGGAAAATTTTAACATACGGAATAATAAATTTATAATACCCTTATCACCCACGATGAACGGTATAATAAACATCAAAATGAGAAGTTTTAATTATTTTTAAGACGTGTAAAAGTGTGACTTTAATCGCGACTTTATATTAAAAAAATTATAAAATGTGTACTTTTGAAGTTACTTATTTCGATCTAGCTACGGAACTTTTTCGTTAAAGTCGCAATTCAAAGGCGCTTTTTGGGAAATTTTTACAAAAGACAAGAAGAGTCTTCAGGAAATCGTGACTACTTCTTTAAAAAAAATGACTCGTGGTTAAAAAGTATGTATCAAACAAAAATAGGTATTAAACAAATAAAAAAAAAACAAAAATATACAAGATTTAAAATATGACAAAATTTAAAAAAAAACAAGTAAAAACGTTATATTCGACCGGGTCGAATCTTAAATACCCTCCAAATATTTAGTAAGTGAATTTGAAATGTTTAACTTGGTGAGACAGAGTTCCTTTATATAATATCGTACGTCAACGCCCACTAAAGGGGCGGGGTTCAAATATATACAATATCATGTTTTCCACAGACGAACGTATGGCTAGACCGTCTTAGACTTCATCACAATTCTCTTTGGAGGTTATAAAAACTGTATATTGGACCGTATTTGACATAAATTCATCATTTGTCTAACAAAATAACCAAAAAACTTTAAAAATTATGTTGTTTTTTCTGGGTTGGTTTAGTTCTTCTTAGGGGAACTTTTTTCCCTCTTGCCCGATTTAGCCCATCTTCGAACTTAACCTGCTCTAAGCTTTAAAATATATTTATGCCAAATTTCAAGATTCTAGCTCTTTTCGTTTGGACTGAATCGTGATTTCCACAGACGGACGGACGGACGGACATGCTCAGTTCGTCTTAGATATCATCACTGATCAAGAATATATATACTTTATGGGGTCTGAGATGGATATTTCGATGCGTTACAAACGGAATGAGGAAGTGAATATACCCTCCAAATTCTTTTTTGGAGGGTATAAAAACTTGGTTTCCAAATGGTATTATGAGAAACTTATTTCTGCCTTTAATTTTGAATTAGGAACATTTAAAGTGTCCCTGCTCGATGATAGACCGAGTTGTTCAAAAGCAAGGGGAAGGCCTGCAATGGATTTTGATGATTGTAAAGATCGCGCAAAACGGTATAAAGCTTCTGAATTAGCATCAACATATTCTCAAGAACATTTACACATGGCTACTAAGGCAATTGAAGAAAACAAAGGAAGTAAATCCTACATTACTTCTTCTGCTGTAGTAGCCTTGGTGATGGATGCAGAGCTTACAAAATATCAATACGAGTGCATTAAAAAATTTCTTAAAGAAGAAGGATACGATATTTTACCACCGTATGCGAAACTTAAAGATGAAAAGGAAAATTGCTACCCGAATAATATTAATATAACTGAAAGAGATGCATCTGTTAGCTTGCAAAGTTTAATGGATCATACGATAAGCCGTTTGTTTTTAACTTTTTGTAATGAAGAAATAATTAACATGGAGGAAAATAGTTTAACATTAACATCTATGTAAATGGGGTTGCGATGGTTCTTCTGGACATTCAGAATACAAACAAAATTTTACCGCTGGTGTAACTGACAAAAATTTGTTACTAGCTTGTTTGGTGCCACTAAGGCTAGAGTCGACTTCAGGAAG
This sequence comes from Linnaemya tessellans, assembly GCA_951800035.1. Classification (NCBI taxonomy): domain Eukaryota; kingdom Metazoa; phylum Arthropoda; class Insecta; order Diptera; family Tachinidae; genus Linnaemya; species Linnaemya tessellans. The sequence goes on from OX637532.1 coordinate 91,508,152, forward strand.
GGAATTTTGGCAAAACAAAGCTCCATCATCAACTAGATACTGTCGTCCTATTTATTTTGAATTCGCTAAAGAAACAGAGGAACAAATGTTAAAGATTGTTGACAAAATTAATTCCGACATTGCAGCTTTGAATAATACTGAAGTAATCGCCTGTGGTAAAAAATTTACGATAGAACACAATTTAGTATTTACAATGTTAGATGGTAAGGCGGCTCAAACAGTTACAGGTACAACATCAGCAGCTGTTTGCTACATTTGTAAAGCGAAGCCCATTGAAATGAATGATTTGGAATTAGTTTCAAGAAAAGCTATTGATATCGAAGCATGTAAGTTAGGCATTTCCTCCTTGCATGCACGAATTAAGTTTATGGAATGCATTCTTCATCTTGCTTATAATTTACCATTTCAAAAGTGGTCGGCGTCGAAGGACGAGCACAAAATTCTTAAACAGGAAAATAAACATCGCATTCAAGTAGCCTTAAAAGAGCGGATGGGTATAAGAGTAGATGCTGTTCAACAGGGAACCGGGTCTTCCAACGATGGCAACACTTCAAGACGTTTTTTTTTTGAACCCTCAAGTTGTTGCTGACATAACTGGGGTCAACGAGGAACTTATTGATCGATTTCGAGTTGTATTGCAAATAATAACGTGCGGCCAGAAAATAAACTCATCTAAGTTTAAAAATTTTGCATGGGATACGGCGAAACTATTTGTAGAAAAATATAGATGGTTCTACATGCCGGTTACGGTTCACAAAGTACTTATTCATGGAAAAGAAATTATGGATGCTGCTTTACTTCCAATAGGTTTGCTTTCAGAAGAAGCTGAATAAGCTCGAAATAAAGACTACAGAAGGTATCGGCTAATGTTAGCCAGAAAGTGCAGCAGGATGGCAACAAACACAGATGTTTTCCATCGCCTTCTTGTATCGTCAGATCCTTATATTACCAGCATAAAACGTCAACCCCATAAACATGTTTTAGAAGTTGATGATGTCGTTAAAGAAATAATAGAAGATGAATAAAAGTCTACGTTTGTTACTAATTTTGATATTTATTCATTCCGATGTTTTGAAGAACAATAGGGTGTGGTGGGCGTGGAAGGTTCTCTTGAAACTTTGTATATTTGAGATAAAATATATTTCCCAATTACATGTGTGGTGGGCGTTGGGCGTGGCAGATTTTCATGAAACTTTTCAGATATTTAAATTTCATAATACTGATAACTTGCACTAAGTTTCTTTATGATCGGTTAAGAAACAAAACTTTGGAGCGGAAAAATATTTTCGTTTTATGTAGGCGGGGGGGGGGCGGTAGGCGTGGCAGATTTTCTCGAAACTTTGTATTTTCAGCTTTATAACACTGATGATTTGTGTAAAGTTTCATGAATTTTGGTGAAGAAATAAACATTTTTGGGAAGAAATATTTCCGGCTTACATGTGCGGTGGGCGTTGGGCGTGGCAGATTTCCATAAAACTTTCCATATATTTAAACTTTGTTATACTGATGATCAGTGCCGAGTTTTGTTACGAACGGTTAAGAAATAAACATTTGGGGTGAAAAAATATTTTTGGATTATATGGGCGGGGGGCGATGGGCGTGGTCAATTTTGATGAAACTTTAAAATTTTCTTAAATGAGTTGATAGAAGCATATGTACCAAATTTCAATGTTCTACGAGCTCTCCTTATATTTTTTGCCAAGAAATGTATGGTGAAATCCCACTGTGCGGCGTTCAAAAATAAACTAAATCATGTTTTCCCCAGACGAATGTATGGACATTGCTAGACTCAGACTTCATCACTGATCAAGAATATATATACTTAATGGGATCCAATTCTCTTTGGAGGGTATGAAAACTGTTTTTTGGCGGGGTCGCTCTGGCAAAGGCTGTGGGGAAGACATTTCACCTTTGTCATAAAACTCTAAAAATAAATGTTTGGGATAATTAAATACCAAATTTAAAAAATACTTTTATAGGGTCATTTGGGGTGCAAAGGGGGAGGATGGTGTAGGGCAGAGTAGTACCATGTTACGTTTCAGCTTCATCATTAAAGTTTAAAAATGTTATTTTTACGTTAGTTTTGCATATATTAACGCGCACTAAAGGGGGCGGGGTCCAAAAATTATTTTGTTTATTTTATTTTTTTGTTTAAGTTGGACCTTCTTTAATATAAAAATATATCATTTGCTTAACAAAATTACAAAAAAAACTTTAAAAATTATGTTGTTATTTAGAGGTTGGATTAGTTCTTCTTAGGGGAACTTGTTTTCCCTCTGGCCCGATTTAGCCCATTTCCAAACTTGACCTGTGCTATCCTTCAAGATATATTTATCCAAATTTCAAGAGTCTGGCTCTTTTCGTTTGGACTGAATCGTGATTTCCACAGACGGACGGGCGGACGGACATTTTCAGATCGTCTTAGCTTTCATCACTGACCAAGAATATATGTACTTTATGGGGTCTCAGATGTATATTTCGCTGCTTTACAAACGGGATGACAAAATGAATATACCCACCATATTCTCTTTTGGAGGGTATAATAAATAAGCAAAACTAATTGAAATCGAAATAGTGTTGAGTTAACAAATAGCACATATTAGATATTTACTAATGTCGCTAATAATGCTTTTAGGGTTTGGAAAATGAAATTTTTGTTGGTACATGCAACATATTGTAGTACATGTAAATGGTTACAAATTTTGAGTTTTTCTTAAATAAAACCACTTTATACCTCACGACGATTTGCATTGATAAAAAATACATATGTTAAAAATTTAAATATCGCTTCCAGGATTGGGAAATTGACATTTCGTTATACACAAAAGTAACCAAAATGGAAAAAAATTTAAAACTTTTATTCAATAAAACTACTTTATACCTTATGAAGAGTACAATTGATAAAAAAATTCAATTCCAGGGTTGGGAAATTGAAATATTTTTTATGCATAGAAGTAACCAAGGATGCAATTGACGTTGTTGTTTTTGCTAATTAAAACTATTTTATAATTCAGGAAGAACAAAATTGGTATTGAAATCTTAAAAAATCAAAATTTCGATTCCAGGGTTGGACAAATAAAATATTTTATGGTACATGAAATTGACCAAAAAGTTTAAAAATTTTAATTTATTTGTCAAGTAAAACTGCATTACACCTCACTAAGAATTGCATTGGTAAAAAACAAAAATTCGCTTCCAGAGGTGGAAAATGGAAATATTTCTGGTACATAAAAGTACCCACATAAATTCCATATTTTGTTTTTTTAGTGAACTAAACCTATTTAATACTTCGCTAAGAATTAAAATGGTATTAAACATTTTAAAGGGTTGGAAAATTGAAATTTTTAGTACATAGAAGTAGCCATATAAGTTCCTAATTTTGGTTTTTTGTGAAGGAAATCTTTTTTATACTTCGGGAATAGTTAAATTGGTTTTAAAGACCAAAAAATTTAAAATCTAATTTCGGGGTTGGAATATCGACATTTTCTAATTCATAAAATTAACCATATAATTTGCCATTTTTGATTTTTACGATGAATTATATCTACATTATATATCAGGAAGAAATAAATTGGTATTAAAAACCAAAAAAAATTCTACGGTTGAACAATTAGAACTTTTTGGGGCACATGAAACGGATTTTTGCTTTTTGTTTTTAAATTAAACATATTTAATTTTTTTGAAAGACGTACAGAGGTACATATTAGATATAAGAAGAGCCAATAATTTAGCTTCCTACCCAAAAAATTTAAACGTTTTCTTAAATATAAAAGTAACTAATAGCATCATTTTGTTTTTTTTTTAATTAAACCTACTTTCCGTTTTAGCAAGCAAGAAGGAAAGAAAAATTACATCTGTGAAGGGTATTTAAGATTAGGCACAACCGAATATATCACTTTTACTTGTTTAAATTAATTTGTAATTGAACTAATTTTCATGATACATACATATGTAAGTATGTATGTACATATCGCACTGCTTCCTCTAAAGGAGGTCAACTCGAAATTTTTCAATTTTCATTTTTTGACAGAAATCAATGTACAGTGGTCATATCTGCCCACTAAAAATCTACAATTGTATCCGCCAAAAATTATACAATTGTATCCCTGCTTGTGATATAAATTATTATAAAAAATTTTCAGTGTTTTGCCTCTACAGAAAATGTGTAAATTTTGAGTTGACGCTCTTTAGAGGAAACAGTGCGATATGTACTCTGTAGCCACTTATTAAAAATACAAAATTTTTTAATAAAAATTATTTAAGTTTATTGCTGAAGTTCTTATTAAAAACCTCCCATTTTTATTACAATTTAAAAAAATAACAAGTAAAAACGTTATATTCGACCGGGTCGAATCTTAAATACCCTCCAAATATTTAGTAAGTGAATTTGAAATGTTTAACTTGGTGGGACAGAGTTCCTTTATATAATATCGTACGTCAACGCCCACTAAAGGGGGCGGGGTTCAAATATATACAATATCATGTTTTCCACAGACGAACGTATGGCTAGACCGTCTTAGACTTCATCACAATTCTCTTTGAAGGGTATAAAAACTGTATTTTGGCGGAGTCGCTCTAGCAAGGGCTGTGGGGGAAACATTTCATCTTTGTCATAAAACTCTAAAAATAAATGCTTGGGATAATTATATTCAAAATTAAAATTTCTTTTTTTGATAGGGTTATTTAGAGGGCAAAGGGGGAGAGGAAGTAGGGCAGAAACAGGTAGACATAAAACTCTAAAAATAAATGCTTGGGATGATTATACACAAAATTAAAAAAAAATTTTATTTATTTTTAATAGGGTTATTTAGCGGGCAAAGGGGGAGGAGGGGGTAGGGTAGCAACAGGCAGTCATAAAACTCTAAAGATAAATGCTTGGGATGATTATATACAAAATTTAAAACAAATTTATTTATTTTTTGGTAGGGTCATTTGGGGGGCAAAGGAAGAGGAGGGGGTAGGGCAGAAATCGGCAGGCATAAAACTCTAAAGATAAATGCTTGGGGTGATTCTATACAAAATTTAAAAAAAAAAATTTTTTTTTTGATAGGGTCATTTAGGGGGCAAAGGAAGGGGGGGGGGGGTGTAGGGCAAAAATCGGAAGTCATAAAACTCTAGAGATAAATGCTTGGGATGATTATATACAAAATTTAAAAAAAAAATTTTTTTTGGTAGGGTCATTTTGGGGGCGAAGGGGAAGGGGGGGGTGGGGGGGTAGGGCAGAGTAGTACCAGGTTTCGTCTCTGCTTCGTCATTAAAGCTTAAAAGTGTTATTTTCAAGGAATGTAGGCTTAAGTAAAACAATTTGTTAAATTTTTATGCTATTTTTGCCTATAATAACGCCCACTGTAGTGGGCGGGGTCAAAAAATATTTTTATTTTATTTAATGGTTCCAAGTTTAAGGCGTTGGACCGTATTTGACATAAAAATATATCATTTGTCTAACAAAATAACCAAAAAACTTTAAAAATTATGTTGTTTTTTCTGGGTTGGTTTAGTTCTTCTTAGGGGAACTTTTTTCCCTCTTGCCCGATTTAGCCCATGTAAATAACTACGGCTTAAGCTTGTAACCATAGTCGCCAAGCAAACGTCCTTTAAACTCCCTGTTTTCAAAACGTTCTTTTATTTTGGACTCATTGAAAATTCGGCAAATCAAATCTGCATCGCAGATCGCCTGCTTATACAACAATAGAGAAGATTTTAAAGACGATTTCATTCATTTTGATTACCTGTACGTTTAAAGAATAAAACCGTTTTATGTTAATGTAATATTGGGCCAGCTCTCCTCCGGTTTTTACATTTTTATGTGAGTTTCGTCAATGGCCCCAATAACACTAGGGAAGTTGCGAATTTCTTTGAATTTCTTCTTCTACAGATGCAGTCATTTTGATCTTTTCTTTGGCAAGTTTCGCAATGGTGCGGGAGACTCTAGCACAATTTCGGATTACACTGGGTTGGGAGAGGCCATGAATATCACCTGCATCATCCTGCACCTGAAAGTAAATTTTTGTATCAAGTACTCGTATGTATCACTGAATATGAAATCTAACTCTCTTCTTCCCCAACTGCGCAAAGCTATTAAAACTTGCAAGTCTGCTGATGTTCCACATCCTCTAATATCCAACAAAATATCTTTTTTTACCAGATTTGTAATTTTTTTTACTGTTTCTTGGATGAATCAATATTTTTATTTAAATTCCGTGTCAGGGAGAGAGAATGGGTCGAACCTCTCTTTATATACCTTCTGGCGACTGAACTTGGAAATGTTAGTATGAAATCTGTTAAAGTGCAAACGAATTAGAACAAGTAAAAGTGCTATATTCGGCTGTGCCGAATCTTAAATACCCTTCACAGATGTAGTTATTCTTTCCTTCTTTCTTGCTAAAACAGACAGTAGGTTTAATTAAAAAAACAACAAAATTATGTCATCGGTTACTTTTATACTAAATCAAATTACACGGTTACTTTTATATTTAAGAAAACGTTTAAATTTTTCGGCTAGGAAGCTAAATGTTTGGCTTTTCTTATTTCAATACCTCTAAACGTGTTTCAAAAATATTAAATATGTTTAATTTAAAAATAAAAAGTAAAAATTCGTTTCATGTACCACAAAAAGTTCTAATGGTCCAACCATAGAATAGTCCTTTAGATTTTTTTGGTTTTTAATACCAATTTATTTCTTCCTGATATATAAAGTAGTTATAATTCATCATAAAAATCAAAAATAGCAAATTTTATGAACAAAAAAACTTAGATATTCCAACCCTGAAATTGGATTTTTAATTTGTGGATTTTAATGCCAATTTAACCCTTCCCGAAGAATAAAAGAGATTTCATTCACAAAGAACCAAAATTAGGAACTTATATAGCTACTTTTATGTACTAAAAAATTTCGATTTTCCAACCGTGTAACCGAATTTTTAATTTTTAAAATTTTTAATACCAATTTAATTTTTAAAACAGGTTTAATTCACTGAAAAAACTCAAATTGGGAACTTATATGGTTACTTTTATCTACCGAAAAAATTAGATTTTTCAACCATGGAACCGAATTTTGAATTTTAAAATTTTTAATACCAATTTAATTCTTCCTGAAGTATAAAATGGGTTTAATTAACTAAAAAAAACGAAATTTGGAATTTATGTGGGTACTGGAAGTGAACTTTAGTCTTTATTTACCAATGCAATTTTTAGTCAGGTGTAACATAGTTTTACTTGACAAAAAAATTAAAATCTCTAATCTTTTTTGGTCACTTTCATGTAGATACCACAAAATAATTCATTTGTCCAACCCTGGATTCGAAATATTGATTGTTTTTTAATTTTTGATACAGATTTTGTTCTTCCTAAATTATAAGACAGTTTTAGTTAGCAAAAAACAACAACATCAGTTGCCTGTTTGATAACTTTCACGTATAAAAAAAATTCAATTTCGCCCCTGGAAGCAAAATTTGAATTAAAACAAGTAAAAACGTTATATTCGACCGGGTCGAATCTTAAATACCCTCCAAATATTTAGTAAGTGAATTTGAAATGTTTAACTTGGTGGGACAGAGTTCCTTTATATAATATCGTACGTCAACGCCCACTAAAGGGGGCGGGGTTCAAATATATACAATATCATGTTTTCCACAGACGAACGTATGGCTAGACCGTCTTAGACTTCATCACAATTCTCTTTGGAGGGTATAAAAACTGTATTTTGGCGGGGTCGCTCTAGCAAGGGCTGTGGGGGAAAAATTTCACCTTTGTCATAAAACTCTAAAAATAAATGCTTGGGATAATTATATACAAAATTAAAATTTATTTTTTTGATAGGGTCATTTAGGGGGCAAAGGGGGAGAGGGGGTAGGGCAGAAACAGGTAGACATAAAACTCTAAAAATAAATGCTTGGGATGATTATACACAAAATTAAAAAAAAAATTTTATTTATTTTTAATAGGGTTATTTAGCGGGCAAAGGGGGAGGAAGGGGTAGGGCAGCAACAGGCAGTCATAAAACTCTATAGATAAATGCTTGGGATGATTATATATAAAATTTAAAAAAAAATTATTTGTTTTTGGTAGGGTCATTTGGGGGGCAAAGGAAGAGGAGGAGGTAGGGCAGAAATCGGCAGTCATAAAACTCTTAAGATAAATGCTTGGGATGATTATATACAAAATTTAAAAAAAATTTCTTTTTTTTTTGATAGGGTCATTTAGAGGGCAAAGGAAGAAGGGGGGGGGGTGGGTGTAGGGCAAAAATCGGCAGTCATAAAACTCTAAAGATAAATGCTTGGGATGATTATATACAAAATATAAAAAAAAAAAATTTTTTTGGAAGGGTCATTTAGGGGGCAAAGGGGAAGGAGGGGGTAGGGCAGAGTAGTACCAGGTTTCGTTTCAGCTTCGTCATTAAAGCTTAAAAGTGTTATTTTTAAGGAATGTAGGCTTAAGTAAAACAATTTGTTAAATTTTTATGCTATTTTTGCCTATAACAACGCCCACTGAAGTGGGCGGGGTCAAAAAATATTTTTATTTTATTTAATGGCTCCAAGTTTAAGGCGTTGGACCGTATTTGACATAAAAATATATCATTTGTCTAACAAAATAACCAAAAAACTTTAAAAATTATGTTGTTTTTTCTGGGTTGGTTTAGTTCTTCTTAGGGGAACTTTTTTCCCTCTTGCCCGATTTAGCCCATCTTCGAACTTAACCTGCTCTAAGCTTTAAAATATATTTATGCCAAATTTCAAGATTCTAGCTCTTTTCGTTTGGACTGAATCGTGATTTCCACAGACGGACGGACGGACGGACATGCCCAGTTCGTCTTATATTTCATCACTGATCAAGAATATATATACTTTATGGGGTCTGAGATGGATATTTCGATGCGTTACAAACGGAATGACAAAGTGAATATACCCTCCAAATTCTTTTTTGGAGGGTATCAAAAAATTTGTTTTTGACCAATGCATATCTTCATGACGTATAAAGAGGTTTTGTTAAAGAAAAACTTAAACCATTTAATAATATTAGTTACTACATGTACTACAAAATACGGAATGAGGCGAAAAAAACATTTTAATTTCCCATCCCTGGAAAAATATTTTTTATTTTTTTAGTTTTTAATAGACCATTGAGGCTTCCCAAATTATTAAAAAAAAAATAATTGATTATTGGTATAAATTTTGCGTCGAGAAATAGGTGTAAGCTTCCCAGTTCTGGAACCGTACTTCGGATCTTTCTGAATTTCAATGCTACTCTATTTAAGTTCATTTCATTTGGGAAACCCGATTTCACCTATAGACAGACGGAGAGAAGGATATCGCTCAATCGTCATCTCTATTCATAAGGATCCAGAATATATATATACTTTATGGGGTCCCATGTGAATATCGAAGAAATTACACACGGAATGACAAACCTATATACATATATCCTTTCCCTTTTTTGTGAAGGGTATACAAAATCATATCACAAATTATCTTACCAATTCTTCTAATAAAATTTATTGTTTCCATTTTTTCACAATAAACCACAAAAATTTATTACATATTTTAAAATTTTTTTGTACATGTAAACAAATGAATAGTCAGCACAGAAATTCCATTTTACTATAGCTTTAAAGTAGGGGCCCACGTACTTTAAAATTTCAACATCTAATACGGCGTTAAAGCCTCCAAATTAAGCTCATAATAATTTGTGAATAATACTTTAAGGCATTTCTCTCAATAGTGGATAGTAAACCTACATTAAGTTTTTCTGAATAACAATGTTAATCTTTAAATTAAAAGTCTGGTTAATTTAAATTTCGGTTTGGCTTATATACTAAATTTACAAAATTTGACTTAGCCCTTCCAACTTATTCTAACTTACCTTAACTTGATATTTGTCTCATTCACATTCATGGAAATGCAAAGGATTAAAATTACACTTGTTCACTGATCAATCATAGAATATCACGTGTTTCCAAGTGTAAATTAAAAACCCAAGTTTTAAGTAAAGTAGTATGCCACTTTAAAATTCTGAAAGCAAAAGTTTTATTAAGTGTGTTCATTTACTTTACTAGTAAAAATTAGTGTAGAGTATGATAATGCAATAAACATTAACATAAACAAATTTTCAATTAAAACTTTAACTTACACTTTTTACAAACAATTTTTCTCGAGTTAGTACTTAGGAATTTCTCTAAATTGCTACCAACAATTTTAACTTTTACTCTAAGAAAATTATTGTTGACGCTAAATAGAAATATGCGTCTAAACATTTGTTAATATTATTTATTTTAATTTTTTAAACAATTGTTTTGATTTATACCGTTAATTTTGAATAAAAAGGATAAAATATTGTAAATAAAATTAATTAATATCTTGCCTTTAAATCGGCATTTTTATTAAGAGCATATAAAGTTGCTCCAATTACAGGCATATAAATCTGCATTCAGAAATTCTAGCCCGTGACGTTGTTGAGCGCCGGCACATCAAAAAGAGAAATTAGGTAGGCAAATATGTGACAGCGCATAGAGAAAGGGACCTAAGGGTAAAAAAAATAAGTTGTCACGTTTGTTTTTTTTTAATGTGGACAACATCTGAGCATCGAATGAGACTGATCTCATGCCCCAAAAGTGTTCTCTCCCAGAGATATGCGCGTTTTATGCAATTGAAGTACACCAAAGATGGCTCTCCTGAACAAAACCGGTTTTTACCCTTAGGTCCCTTTCTATTTTGCGCGTCACATATGGTGATCCTGCCAAACACATAAAAAATATATACCCGTGGGGGAATACGTTCCTGTGGGTAATGTAGAAACACAAGCAACCGAGCATACAGCAGCAGGACCGTAACGTTTAACCGGGGAGGAGTACAAAAGGTGCCAACAAAAGAAAAAGGAGCAACAACTTACCACAGTACCAAGAGTAGATAATCCGAAACACAGACGATGAGGTAAGCTTGTCTGTAACTTTTTAAGTAATAAGGACTTTTTAGTAGTTCTTTTCATAGTCAATAGATAACATCTTAAGCTTTTATCGAGTTTAGGTTTTATTAAGATCGGTACAGCGGTTTATAAGAAATTTAAGCTATTTTCAAAAATCACAACAGAATAAGCATAGTAGGCCTTGTTGTGATTTTTGAAAATAGTTTGTAATTTACAAATTGTGAACTCTCAGATGGTTTTCGGAATGTATATGCATAAGATAAGAGGTTTTTAACTTTTCAAAACTGTGGTTAACGTCTACTGATGATTTGGTAAAGCACCAATGAAATGCATATAGACATTGCTTAACCACCAACAAATAAATTTCATTTATATACATATAATAGTATTGTGATAACAATGTGTCAATTAAAAAATTTCATAACAGTTTGAATTAGATTTTATTTTTCATTTTGCCTTATAAATACTTTTCTTGTTATCCAATGGATTTCTGATTGTATACAGGTGTAGAAAAATTAAATAGATTCATATCGAATATAATTTGTTTGTTGGTTTTGTTTTGTATGAGTTTCAAGGCCTACTATGCTTATTCTGTTGTGATTTTTGAAAATAGTTTGTAATTTACAAATTGTGAATTATCAGATGGTTTTCGGAAGTATATGCATAAGATAAGAGGTTTTTAACTTTTCAAAACTGTGGTTAAAGCAGGGGTGCTCAGTAGGAAGAACGTATTTTCCACTCGAACTCACACGTATTCTTATTCTCTTTTATTTTATTCTTCTCTGAGAACAATTTTTTCTCATTTTACCCATACACAATGGGAGATATTCCGTACGTTATATGAAAAAGTATTGTATGCTAAAGAATTAAAATTAAATATAGAAAAATATACTATTTTATAAAAAAAATCTTCCATAAAAAATTATATGCTTCTAATAAGCATAAATTTTCCTAACTTAAAATACCTTTCTCTATAGAAAAATAGGGTTTTCTAAAGAAAAGACAAATTTTTTTACACAAGAAATGATGTTTCTATGGCAAAAATAAAAAAATCTTTAAAAAAATCATTTAAGTTTATTTAGATAGAAACAATTAATTTAACACAAATTTTTTCTTACAAAAATCTTGTACAACAATTACGTTTACAAAAATATGTATATTCTATAATATATTTTTCTAATATGGAATACAGAAAAATAGTGAAAATTTTTTCTTTGACATATTTTAACATCATATATAAAAAAACATACAAACGTCCGCCTCACATGTACATTCCTCGCCGCTTCAGTGACAACCGAAACAAATATGGAAAAACAACCAAATTAATAGGTGTGACCCACTGCGCATTCTGTTTGACTCAATTATGTTATTGTATAAGTGAGGGAAATTGTTCTGAGCATGCCTGGGTTAAAGTCTACTGATGATTTGGTAAAGCACCAATGAAATGCATATAGACATTACTTAACAACCAACAAATAAATTTCATTTATTTATAATAGTATTGTGACAACAATGTGTCAAATAAAAAATTTCATAACAATATTTGTATACTTTATTTCATTCAAATATTAAATGCAAATAATATCTAATTATTATTCATTTGGCTGGAATATTTTCTGTAAATATTCTATATTCTGCTCTGTATTACTTCTGTCCTGTAGCAGTGCCTTAGTTTCGGCATGTAGGTCCGAATGATTGACTTTCCATTGACTTCGAATGCTACAGATGAAGGGATCTGACGTTGCCAATAACATATGAAATAAATCTTCATTTGTAAAACTTCGTGACATTTTTCTGGTATTATGTTGTCTGTAAAATCTGTAATCCTTATTTATTTTTTCCTGGGCTTTCGCTGATAAATATCCAATTGGTAATAAATGGTGCATAATGACATCCTCTCCATGATAAAGAAATTTTTAAGAATATTTGGATATATATGTCCGGGCGGCTGCAAAAATATATATATGCTTAAATAAAACACTTTTGCCTTTTTTTGGACGGTTAAAATTTTTGTTCCTTTTTTGTCCTTCAAAAGTTATACACTGTTAAACTTCAAATTTTACGAATATATGGTGTTTTCAAATTTATTACATAACACCCTAACTACAAATTATACAGGGTGCGCAAATATTACAATTTTCTTTTATTGCTAAACTAACTTAAACTCTTTGCCTTTAGCAGCATGCCACACCTACTACTGCGAATATTTTGACAACATTTTTCGGCTACCTCAGGTTTGATCTGTTTACTTTCTGATGGCATAAAAATTTTAAGAATCTCTGTCAAGAAGAAATATTGTTTTTTTCCAATGAAAATTGATTCCGAGCCACCGTGCGGCGTTAAAGGCAGCGGCCAACGCGGATCCACCACCGCATTGGGAAACAGCCAGCGAATTGTGGCTACAGATTGAAGAGTTGGAGAAACAAATGCAGCACCATAACCACTGTAACAAATTTTGCCTGATACTAGGTATTACAGTTGCCATAAGATAATACTGGAATATTAAGTAGGTGGTATTGTTCATAATTAAGAATTTTATTTTATACGCAGCAATGTCATAAGATAATTATACCACATCAGAGTATATCTTAGGTCACAGCATATACCACAAATTTCAGCCAAATAGTTATGAATTTAGCAAAAGTTAGCAACCTTGTTCAATTATCGATAAATAAAGTAGTCATCACATAATGAGATCTTCTGAGCAAAAACGTGATTTTACATTCTTTCTTTCCTCAACCAGACTCCAATGCACATGGTAGTAATTTCAATTGCACTAAAGAGTTAACCAATTTAATAAAGTTAATAGATTTTATAAAATACCATAACACTTTTATAAATAAATTGGTATAAAATTTGTATAAAGACCGCAAGAAAGGATATACAGGAATTAAAGCCCAATTTAATTGGTAAGTGAGGGTATAAAATTTTAATTAGCCAACTTAATGTAAGGAAATAATTTCACAGGGTTTTAGTAATAGTAATAGTTAAATTACGAAGAACTGATGACTCAACGTTGCTGTTAAGAAATTGTGTCAGTTCAGTGCGTGTGTTTTAAAAAGTCACAGAAAGTGATCCCAGTGAATAAAGCCATCGGAAGGAATTACCAACAGTCATAAGTAGCACCTCGAAATCGTTAGATAAAACCCATAACCAACCCTATTTGAAATATGATCTGGCACTGTATCGTTACCCGGAGTTCGTAAATCAACCATAATCTGCCCGGTAACCATCCATATCTGTGCTAATAATATAGAATTAAATTCTACGTTACACACAAAGAGGACGGAGATTCTCTATATTAAATAGTGATAAGTATAAAAGAAAAAGAAACATAATATATACATATATATGTATATACATATGTATATATATAAATATATATAGAATTAAGTTAATCCCTTAATTTGTATCTTTAGAGTAAAGAGAAGTTACTCTTAACATTCCCCTTTTCATAAATTTTAATTTCGTATACAAATTGAAGGAATATACATAAAATGCAGACGAATAATTAATAGATCAAACCTGTTAAGTTAAGAGAATATTTTATATACAGTGAATGTTAATACATCAATAATTTAACCAGTTATAGCATGTTATTAAATTTTTTTTGTATGTTGTGTTGCAGAGTTAAGAATTAATTGCTAATGCCAATTTTTAAGTTACAGACTGGGATGTTTTGAGCTCAAACCATCATCGGCGTAATGCAAGGTAACTAAAGAAGAACAAGGGGCACAGTTGATAAGCATCAGTAACAGCAACATACCGTAAGTAGCAACATACAATCCAATTAAGTAACATGCGCTCTATATAGAAGAATATATAGTACATAGATATAAACAAAAAAAAAAAAAACATAAGTCTAAATTTACTATAAGGTGCGACACCAATAAGAATTGTTTATAGCTTATATGTCTAAGTAACACTTTTTTATATAAATGAATTTGGAAGTAAAAAAAATGGAAAAGCTGGAGTAAACAAAATTAATTGGGAACGCTGTGAATCTTGTGGATGGTAGGGATAATGGGTGCTTTGGTAGTAGTGCCTGTAGGGATGCATGATATTTCTCTTGACAAAACATGTATCCTACAAACAACTCGCCTAAGTGATAAAAACATCTTTCACTAAATCGTAGGATATCTGGTTATGGAGTCAATAGCCCACTAGTTTAACATTTAAATTTATATATCATAGCTAAGTCTTGGAAAGAAAAATTTTTTTATTTGTGTGGTGTCCAAAGGTCGCGTATGGTCAAGAACCCTCCCCAATCCGGCAAGCTCAGTCGTTGCAAGCTTTCCAAGCATCGACCGTACTGACCATTGAAAATGTTCTTTATTTTCAAACTCGCTACACCACAAATGGCATTTATTTATAATAACTTTTTTTAGAATGATTATTTTGTGATAAAAAAACAAGTGACGAATTTCATTTATATTTATTATTACACGCCGTCCAGACCATTGGAGAATTTCTCCCCAATATACACATAAAAAGGTCTAAAGCATAAAAAAATACAATGATCAAGTTAGGCATGGTTAGATATACACCCTGGGTAGCTACTTCAGGGATGTTGGTTCTTTGACCTGTATTTTTTTGACGTGTAAGCATATAGCCAAACTCTCCATGCCTCATTTAAACCAAGAGTTTGGCAAAGAGAAAGAAACGGTTGAACTTCTTATTTCTTTTTTAGAAAATGTATATGATATGACTAGGTGTTGTGTCATACTGGGGTATATTTATCACGACCTTATTGCCTATGACAGTGTAAATACCCTTATTCTTTACTGTCCCACTTATATTTTCAACTCATCTCACCCTACCATATCATCATCCAGCATACCTCAAAGAAAACCCCTTAAGCACTTCATTATAATTTCGATGTTTTATTCGTATAAATGTAATTTGTGAAACAATATTGAGCAGCACATTAAATGAACAATAAACACTTTTGATATTTGTATATTTCCTTAAAATAAATATATTTTTGTTAAATTGAAAACGTTCAACATTGCATTAATAACAAACTTTTTTGGTTTCATAATCAATACATATCTGTAAATCAAAAACTTTTCAACTTCAATTTAAAAATGCTAAAACATGAGTTTAAAGGAAAATGTTTTTAAGTTCACAAAGTATATTTTTGATTCAATGTGGATACAGTGTTGAACTTATAATGTGCGTTGTTAAACATATCTTCTTTGTGAAGCAACATTAAATTAACGTTCATCCATGCTTATATCAATAACGCAATGTTGATTTGAGATTGTTAATCTTCCATTCAAATTAGTGATACTTTAATTTAAAGTTGTATCAAATTATAATAATGTAGCACTTTTTGGAAGCAAGATGGTAACACTGTTAAAAAGTACAGTGGAGGCTCGAAATAGTTAAGTCATAGAAAAGTTAAGTATATGGAAAAGTTAAGCAGCTTTTATTTACCACACGTGACGCTAAAAAGTTAAGTACTTCTCAACTTTTTAGAGACAATTTTTGTTTTGTTTTTCTGTTTCTAAAATCATTTTACTTCTTATATTTCAATCATCAATTCATATTTATATATACAGGGAGACATACATGCGCAACAAATTTAAAATAAGTGCGTATAGCAGTTACCGTTATAATTTTAGCAAATTTTATATACAATCTTTAACTGTTATTGACAACACTTGCTCCTGATTGTATTCTCTCATGTGATGAGACTATTACGTGGAATGCCGATAGCCTTGATGAGAATGAAACGGACACAGGCACGGATCAAGAGGATAACAATGTGACCGAAGCTCCAGAGTTCGTATCATATAATGATCCAATATGCGGAGTTAATACTCTGATCAAATGGAATGAGTACAATGCCAAGTCCTCCGACAAACACATTTCACAGCTTCTCGAACTACGATCCGATATCGTAAAATGGCATTCAAATAAAAAGCTCCATCAAAATAAAGCTACTGATTACTTTACCGCAACAAATAACAAATAATCTAACTGTTTTTCATATTAAAAAATATGATATATATGTACATATAAATATGTATGTATAATCCTAATTTTAAAATAAATAAACAATGAGTAAATATATAGTACATATAACCATATGCAGTTTTCATACTACGGAAAAGTTAAGATTTCGGAAAAGTTTATCACTCCAAACACAAACTACTTAACTTTTTCGAGCCTCCACTGTATAAACAAAATAAATAAAAATTGTAAGCTGCAGTCAGAATTAAAATTTGTATATTTTTGTGAAAAAAGTGAACAAAAAAATAATTTAATGGACAATTTAGAGATTCTAGAGGATATAGTAGTTGGTGGTGATGAAATCATAATAAGTGCAGAAGCATTTCCAGATACAATTGGCCAAATAATTTATACTGAAGAAAATGAGGCCACTTGTTCAGTCGATGAAGACTTGGAAAAATTAAAAACTTTGCTAAATGATTTTAATCTAATGCAACTATTTCCGATATTACAGGGTAAGTAATTACGTTTAGATATATCTTTAAGCCCTCTATTATTATGTTTTTATTTCATATAGTTGCTAATGTGACATATTGGTGTTTGCAATATATTCAAAAAGACGATCTTAAAGATGCAATTCCACATTTGGGACTTAGAATAGAATTCAGGGAGAAATTATTTTTGTGGCGTAAAAAGGAAGTAAGAGTTTTATAATTTCCATATGTCTTAAAGAGTATATTTTTAATTATTCCTTTTATTGTAGTTTGGAATTGACGATGAAACCATTTCAAATTCCAATAAAGTCCAAGACTGGCTAAAGAGTGACCACCAAAATGTCCATTCTTCGTCTTCTTCAAATTCATCCATAAAACGTGTTCTAAATAAGGTAATTATTTCCGTTTTATTTTTTACCTAATATATATTATTTATATGACTTTTAAGGATTTGGCAGATATACTAAACCGTACATCAAAAGGACAATCATGCTTAGATATATATATAAACAGTCACAAAAGCTTTCAGATAATAACCGTGATGACATAATAAGTATTATTATAGAAGAAATTGGTTGTAACAAAATATCACTTAAGTCCAGCGACTTTATCAGCATTGTCAACGATATATGCCAGATTTTCCCCAGTGAAGCAGTAGCAAAGGTAAGTAATTAATTATAAATAAAAACAAATATGTATAACAATTTTTTTATTTTTAAAAAGGAATATTATTTTATTGGACGCCAAGGGAAAAAAAGTCCTAGTGGCAAGTTATATTCTAAATATGTTAATGCTCGATGTAAACGTTTAAAAAAGGCAGAGCAACCTGTTACGAAACTGAATAATGACGAAAAAAATTATCAAGGTGTAGAAATAGACGAATCCATTGCTTTAGCTTTAAAAACGTCTATTA
This sequence comes from Linnaemya tessellans, assembly GCA_951800035.1. Taxonomy (NCBI): domain Eukaryota; kingdom Metazoa; phylum Arthropoda; class Insecta; order Diptera; family Tachinidae; genus Linnaemya; species Linnaemya tessellans. The sequence continues at coordinate 91,526,434 of OX637532.1, forward strand.
ATAGAGATAGCTCCTATTGGCAAGAAGTGTGCGACAAATGGAGTAAAACTTTTTACATAAGGCAAAGGGATTTAAAACGTCTGAGCAATATAGAGTTTTTAAAGGATTGGTCTAAATATTCAGACTCTAGAGCTCCAGATCTTGTAAGTGTAATTGGAAATAATTGATAACATTTTTTAACAGTTCCTTTTTATTAGATTAAAATAGATTTCAATTTATTGTATCCGGTCAAAGAATTCATGATATATACAAAGTGGGAAAGCTTTAAAGAGAAAATCAAAATATATTAGTGAGAACATTCACAATCACTACTGCAAACAGCTGCTTTCTATTGCTCAATCTACTGAAAGTAAAGGTAATTATGTATTGCATAAAAATCATAAAAAATCGTTCATAAATTTAAAAATATGCGAATTGTATGAACTTGTCCATATTAATAGAATTAAAATTTTCTTTGGCCAAGTGCATAAATTTCAATACGTGAAGAATTTTTTTGAGCTAATCAGGCCTAACGCATTCAATGTTCATAAAAAACCACTGAGTTTTATTTTATTTTATAGCAACAATATAGCTAGCATTAATATTATCGGTATCCTCTTTTATATTTAAAATTCTTTCTATCTTTTGTTGTATACGTAGGCTTTCGATCGTATACCTCTTCCTTTCTATCTTTTATCTATCTAGAATTTTGACTATGTCAAAATCCACTGAATGTTTCTTGTCGATAACATGGACTGATAAAGCTGTCGATGTTTTTTGTTTAGCGATATCGTTTTTGTGTTCTGACATTCTGGTAATATATATAGGTACTACAAAAAGAAACTTGGGAACCAGAATGTCAGAACACAAAAACGATATCGCTAAACAAAAAACATCGACAGCTTTATTAGCCCATGTTATCGACAAGAAACAAGCCTACATATACAACAAAAGATAGAAAGAACTATGAATATAAAAGAGGATACCGATAATATTAATGCTAGCTATATTGTTGCTATAAAATAAAATAAGAAATAAACTGCCATATCAACTATTGAACTTGACTCAGTGCTTGAGATATACACTGGTTGATTTTAGTAATTTTCAAATTGTGATCTAAACAAATTAAATTTTTTTTTTTATTTGACTTTAATTGTTAAAAACACAAACAACGTATATGTAATTAATGTAGTACGAACCGCAATATTGTGAGTATAACTCCAACTTTAAAAGAAATAATGTTTTTAAATTGTAACTGGTATGTTTTAAAATTCAAATAGACAAAAAAAACCCCTGAAGAAGTCAACAAACAATTGACGAAACGTTGGGAAAAAAATGTAATAAAGGTTTTTTATTAACATTGAATGCGTTAGGCCTGATTAGCTCAAAAAAATTCTTCACGTATTAAAATTTACTTTTGTTTTCAGACACCGAAGACTACTACATAATAGCAATACTACTCGCTAGTATTTTACAGTCATCAACTCGTTTTAAAAATGAAGAAGGAAAGCTGAAAAAAATAACCATTATTGATGCACAGGAAAGTTTAGTTCTTCGGCTTTATATCAATCAATAACTACGAAGCTGAAATTGCAGAACGTATTAGCAAGTATTATTCTATTGGTATAACAATTCAGCCATTTATAATTGTTCAGGGGCCTTCTGATAGTACAATTAAGTCATTTTACGTCTATTTTGACAAAATTGTGTTCAAATTTTCTTCATTTATTGAAAGTTTGGACATATGCTTCAAAATTTTTCACGTATTTTCACTTAAGTACCCTCAAGCATGTGAAGCATCTTGGGTGTTTATACAAAATTTTTTTTTTTAAATATCAACACTTCATGATATTAAATCTTAAAAAATTACATCCATTTTAACATTTCTAAATAGTATTTTAGATCAACAATAAAAATGCATATATGCTTTAAGTGCTTAAAAGATTTCGCTGAAGTCGAATTATTATTACGTCATTTAAAATTTTACCATTTTATTTCTGGAAAATTAATTAAACTTATTTGTAAACATAATAAATGTAACCAAATATTTTCAAACTATCCATCTTTTCGGAAACATTCGAGCACTCAACATGTAACATGTAATTCAATTAAACCCCAAGTATATCAAACGAAAAACCAAAACCAGCTATTTCTTCTTCTTTAGCAATACCAGTGGAAACAATTAATGGCGCAGAACCCAATTTATTTAAGAATGGTGCTTCAAATCCCCAATTCAGTGTTATTATTAAGAACTTGAAGATTAATTTGCTAAAAAAATTACTTTATTTTCATGCCAAAGACTATGTCTAGAAAACAAGTAATTGAAATTCAAAATGTTATGACTTCATTAATATCTGATACATCATCGGCTATTTCCAGAATATTAGAAACACATGAAGCATGTGACGTAAAAAGATATATAGAGTTTCTTCTTAGTTTAGTTAATGATCCTTTTTCAGAATTCAATTCTGAATACAAACTTTTAAAATACTTAAAAGGTACTATATGAGTACCCAAAAAACATTGTAATTAAAAAAATATTAACTGAAAAGACCTCTTCGGGCAATACATCTTTGGATTCTAAAACTGTTGAAATTATAATTCAACCATTGCAATTTCAATTCAAAAAAATATTCGAGATTGCTGGACTGTTAGACAAAACTTTAGAGTGTACCCAAACTGAACTTAACAGCTCAGATTTGACCAACTTTTTAAATGGAGAAATTTTTAAATCTGAAAAACAACTTTTTACATCAGTTATTCCATATACACTTTTCTTTGACGATTTTCAAATTAATAACGCACTTGGTAGTCACACACACTCAATTTGTGGGTGTTACTTTAACTTTCCCACTATGCCTTCATATTTACTGTCAAAATTAGATTATATATTTCATGGCGCTTTCATATCTACTAAAAATTTAAAAAACTGTGGAAATGAAAAATCATTCTACCATTTAGTGGAAGAGCTTAAATTATTAGAAGAAAATGGTATTGAAATTACCACTCAAAACTCAACACGCAAAGTTTATTTCGTTTTAGGTGTAATAGTAGGAGATAATTTGGGAATGAATAGCATTTTAGGATTTGTTCAATCTTTTAATTCAAAAAGATACTGCCGTATTTGTACCAGAACAAAGGAGGATATGAGAACGGATTGTTTTGAATTGGAGAGTTATTTAAGAAACGAAAATAATCACCAAAATGACTTACTTACAAAGAATTTTCAAGAAACTGGAGTGAAAAGTGAATGCATTTTCAATAATTTAAGTAGTTTTAATGTAACAGATAATTTTTGTTTTGACTTATTTGAAGGAATATGTATTTATGATATATGTAATATTCTACAAGGATTAATAGCCGATGATTTAATAACTCTGCTTATTTTAAACTGTAGAAAAAAATTGTTTCAATTGGGTGAAATAGAAATTGGAAATAGTTCTCCTTCTTTAAATATAGATAGATTAAGGTCAACTTAAATATGACAGCTATAGAGGTTTGGTGTTTTACACATTTCTTGCCCTTAATGATTGGAGACATGATCCCCGCTTCAAATAAGCACTGGCACGTTTTAAACTTATTGCTACAAATAATTGACTTTGTACTAAAATCAAAATATAGTATTGCAGATTTGACAGAATTTCAACGTTTAGTAGAAAAACACCACAAAAACTATATCGAACTCTATGGCTCATTGAAACCCAAGCATCACTTTCTCACACATTACATAACGTCAATAAAAAAATGTGGCCCATTAATATACCTCTGGGTAATGCGTTTCGAAGCAAAACACAAAGAAGCCAAAAAATATTTAGCAAACATTACATCTCGAATAAATCCACCCTACTCTTTAGCTATTAAATCGGGTATTAAATTTGCCCATTTTTTATTAGAAAATTAAATTCCCTTTGATTTAAAAAACAAGTTTGAAAAACATAAAATTTCAGATATAACTAAAGTTTCTTATATTCCAAAAATTATATTTAATAATAACAATATTGATTTTACAAAAGTAGGTATAGTAAAAAAAGTTACTTACAAAGGTACAAATTATAAAACTGATTACTTTGTAACAACTCAGGAACCGCATTTTAAGGCATTTAAAATTTTTCTTTTTTTATACCAATATAATAATTCGTATATATTCTGTTTTCCAATAGTTTTAAAAGAGTTTTGCCAACATTTTCAATCATATGAAATAATTAAAGAAATTGATGAAATTAATGTATTTAATATAGATTATTTTAATAGCTTTGCAACACATTCCTATACTGTAAATAACGGAAAGACTTATATTCGACCAAATATGTAATTATAAAATTATATAAAATGAATTTAATAATTTACTTTCAATAAAAGGTTTAAAAAATAAAATTAATTGGCACTTTTAATTAAAAACATCAAAGTTAATATAAGCAAATATGAGAAAATGAACCACTGTACCACTGCAGTAGCATTATTAATATAACGTTGAACGTCCACCATTAAAATATAAATGTGCTTTGTTGATTCGTACATATTTAACTTTGATTTTAACATTTTTATATTTGAAATAATGTAGAATATTTTTTGATTAAAGGTTGCTGACTTTTAAGTTAAAAATGCCAATCTTTAATCTGAGAATGGCCAATATTAAAATAAGTACCAGCAATTTTAAGTTAGAGTTGCTGCAACTTTGATATGGGATCTAAGTTGTTTTTACAATGGACGTTGTTACATTTATAATTTTGAACCTTGGCGAATTTTCGTTGCGTGTTTTTATTGATTTGAGGTGGTTTTTGTTGATTTCATGTGGTTCTTACTCTGGGTGTATAGGGTGCAATATTGATAATAGTTTTGGTTACAAAAGTTCATGGAAAAAAATACAATTGCTTTCTTGTTAAAATGTATATGTTTTACTACAATACTTTAATTTTTAGCTAGATGTATTACAAATGACTCTCTTGTTTGATTTGTGGCTGCCGCTCGAACCTGACGCTGATATATTGCTGACGGCACGACGACGTTGAATAATTCAGGCTGGCGGCACGATATTGGTGACGGCGGTGTGAAGCTGCCGGCGACGTGTTTTCAATGTTTTTTTTCTTTTTCGTTGTGAGTTCTTTCTTTTGGTTTTGTTAACATTCTTTTGTCAGTTTTGAGTTCTTTTTCTTCTTCTGTTTTGTTCATTTTAACAGTTCCTTTTTCTGTCATTTTCTTTTTTTTTATAATATTAATTTTTCTTTTACGTTTTGAGCTTCTTTTTATTGTATATTTTTCCTGATAGTTAAGCCTTTCACTACATATTATGCACAGAATACATATGTACATATATTCGTTTAAATATCACTATGACCATTTATTTGTCCTAAATTAATTGTTTATTTTTGTTTACGTATGATTTCGAAGTTCATTACTTCATCAGCTAAAGTAATATAATATATCAATTACGTACATTGTTCCAAAAAAAACCGTTTATTCTTAGTCAGCATAAGTAATATTTATGCAATGAACTGTATAATAATGTTAAAATTAAATTAGTATATGATAAACCAAAATTAATAAAAACTTTGTCATAATTGGAAAAGCAAATAAGCGAACTAGTTTATTCTTCCAAAGACCATTTTTAATCTCCGCAGCAACCAGGTTTCAAGTGCTTGTGTTGCAATACATATTCTTCTTGATACCGTTGCCTTGAAGACATTTTCAGCCAGGATAAACAAACTAGTTTATCCTTATTCAAAATCAATATTTTGAATTAAACATTGGTGACCCCGACGTGATCCATAACAGGATTAACATAAACCTTTAAGGTTCCTACACTGAATACAATAATCTCTCCTTCGGCAGCAAGGAGCAAATCTCCACGATAAAAGTGAAGCACCAGAAAACCCTGAAGATGGCTTTGTATAGCGACAAATCAGACACGAGTGTGTTCACTGAATAGGTTGAAGCTCAGCAGACAACAGGCGAAATCATAGAGACTATAGTTCGAAACTTCTAAAAAGACTCCGCCATTAGGAAAACTATTAGCTATTATGAGGAACGCATTAAAGATTAGAGAAGGCATAGTCAGAATTCGAAAATACTGACACCAAAATCCGATGCCTCGAAAAAATTCCAATGGAGCACGAATACTTCAGCAAGGAGTATTACCAGTCCATATCTGATCTAGTGGTTAAATATAGGAACCTATTTGAAGCAGCCTTGACAAGCACACAATCGCAAGCTTCAAGGGAGGTAGGTCAACAAAAGCCCCCCCAAAAACCAATCAACCATCAGCAAAACAGATGGTGACATCGGCTGTGCAGCGGTCCCGGCGACAGTTGCGTCAGCAATACGATGACAAAATGTCATGATAGGATCTCTAAAGCGATTACTGGTAATAGATCCGACGGCAGACAGCATGAAACTGAAACAAACCTTGTGGGATAAAATCCAGGATCTACATTTTTCAATTTTTGAAAACAGTCAAGATCCTCTGCTGGAAGGTTATGATATGAACGCATATACCATGTTGGAAGCAAGAATGGTCGATCAATTTCGAATCACTTCACAACCCTTTCCAGAATCAAGCTCCACTTATGAACAAAATTGCGGACTGCCATTGCCTAAAATAACTATTCCGAGATTTGATGGCGAACACCTAAAATGGAGAACCTTCTACGACCTGTTTTTGCAGCTTGTACATAACCAGCGACTTCCTTCGGTACAAAAAATGTGGTACCTTAAGGTAAACGTCACAGGCGAGGCTGAAAAGCTTATTAGTCATCTCCACATCCATCAAGCAATTGCATGATACTACTAAAGAATGCCTTCATGCACTGCAAAACATTGGAATTAACACCACCACTTGGGATCCCCTTTTAATGCACATTCTCATAAAGAAACTTGATCGAAACATTCATAACCAATATGAACGATCAATTACAAATCCAAAAGAGTTGCAGCAAGTCAATCACCTTCTAGCCTTTTTAGAAACTCGCTTTCAGTCAATGGAAGCAATGAGCTCAAAAGAACGACCATCAACTAAAGTCTGTGCTTCTGCTGCATCAGACAAAATAATTGATATTAACTGCACAGTTTGCATCCCGTCTTGCATCCAAATTTTCGATGCGAATGATTTCTGAAACTCAAACCCCACGAACGCTTAAATTTCGTTCAAAAACAGAAATTATGTATGAATTGCTTAAAAACCAGTCACACAGCACAGCAATGCACTTTAAGAGGGTGCACAAAATGCACCAAAAAACATAATTCACTGCTACATCTGGAAAACAAAACCTATCCATCAAAATCGAAGTGGTCAACTGAACAAAACCTACAAATGATGTCATCTTCTGCAACGACAATAATAGACGCCACATCGACATGTTCAACGAAATCAGGAACTGCTTCATTAACTACAGCACACAAGCAACCATCATCTTTGTTTGTGATCCTTGGAACGGCGATGGTGAAAATCAAGAATGATTCGTCAGAAATTGAATGTCGTGCATTACTTGATTCCGGATCGCAAGTAAACTGTATAACTGAGCGGTTAGTCAAACGACTTGGTATCCCAATGTACCCGTCATCAGTAAATATCAGTGGAATTGGAAGCACCAACACCAAAACACAACATCGAGTTAATGTAGTACTGCACTCCAGACTCAACGGATTTTCAGCACGGTTAGAAGCATTTGTACTTCCACGCATCATTTCACCTCAACCGTCACAATTTATCGACACAAATGACTGGTCACTACCCAAAAACTTGGTGCTAGCTGATCCGAATTTCAACCAACCGGACAAAATTGATATATTACTAGGGGCAGAACACTTTCTTCAGTTTCTGTCAGTGGGGCAGATCGAATTATCTCCGCAATTGCCAATTCTTCAAAACACTGTGCTTGGGTGGATAGTATCAGGAAAAATCAAGGATCAGAGTTCAACAAGCCTTGCTTGCGGAGTTTCCACGACTAACGATGATCTTGAAGCGTCCATTGCAAAACTTTGGGAACTGGATGAAATAAAGACATCCGAAAAACACCTATAATTGGCAGAGAGACAAAGTGAAGAGTTGTTCACACGGCACACCACCCGTGAAAATTCCATTCCATCAAAATCCCGAAGCACTTGGTGAGTCCTACAGAGTTGCTCTTAACCGATTTCTGTCATTAGAACATCGACTTCGGAAAAATGCAGAACTCAAGATTGAATATACAAAATTTATGAATGAATATGAAGCTATGAAGCACATGACGAAAATATCATACGAGAGCATTAAGTCACCACACTACTTCATCCCACATCATTGCGTGCTAAAGCCTGAAAGCTCCACAACCAAATTGCGTGTTGTGTTCGATGCATCAGCAAAAACAACATCAGGACACTCCCTTAATGACATGATGTATACAGGGCCAACCGTTCAAAGTGAACTCTTCTCAATCCTATTAAGATTTCGTTTTCCAAGGTTCGTTTTCTCCACCGATGTGGAAAAAATGTATCGCCAAGTTCTGGTTGCGCCAGAGGACCGTAAATTTCAATTAATAATTTGGCGGACAGACGCTTCAAAACCACTCACATACTTTCAGCTCAACACTGTAACATATGGAACGAGGTCAGCACCATATTTGGCAACAAAATGCCTACAACAGTTGGCGAAAGAAAATGCCACACGGTATCCCTTAGCGTCTCAATTTTTGAAAGACAACTTTTATGTAGATGACGGCGTAGGCGGAAATGATAGTTTAAGCACTGTTATACAAACACAAGAGCAGGTACAACAGATGATGAAGCAAAGCGGTTTCACCCTACGAAAATGGTGTGCGAACCACCCGCAACTACTCAAAAATGTTCCACAAGGTGATCTGGAACTAAATTGGGATTCCGAGAGCACTAAATCAGATGCTACTGGCACACTTGGACTGACGTGGCTTCCAAAAGAAGATCAGTTGTGCATAAAGGTGAGCAATACTAACAGTAAAAGAATCACCAAACGTACAGTCACGTCGGACCTTGCAAAATTTTTCGACCCCTTAGGTCTTCTGTCTCCCATAGCTGTCAAAGCAAAGATATTCATTCAACAACTATGGAAGCTAAACCTAGACTGGGATCAAGCGCTACCTGAGTCCATGCATACCAAATGGATGACCTTTCGGGCAGAACTGACTGAATTACAAACACTGAAAATATCAAGGCACATTTTCAAAGGAGGACTCCCAGATTCCATCCAGCTGCATGTCTTTTCTGATGCCTCAGAAAAAGCTTACGGGGCTGCGGCTTACCTTCGAGCAACTATGAAAAATGGCATAATAATGACACAACTTCTTTGCGCTAAATCTCGGGTAGTTCCACTCAAAACTCAAACCATACGATTAGCACTTTGCGCAGCTGTACTTGCCGCACAATTGTCTACAAGAGTCGCAGCTGATCTGCAAATAACGAGCCAAGTTTGGTGTTGGACCGACTCAGAAAGTGTTCTGTCATGCATTAACTCAGCATCGTCACTCAACACTTTCGTAGGAAATCGGATTTCGACAATTCTTGAGAACACTCGAGCAGAGCAATGGCGCCACGGCAGCACCAAATGCAATCCAGCAGATATTTTATCTCGAGGGATCGCACCCAGGCATCTCAAGGAATGTTCCTTGTGGTTCTATGGTCCCTTATTTTTGCATGGAAAAGAAAATTCTTGGCCCCCTATATTCAATCGAAGCATCGCTACTCCAACCAACTTGGAAAGGAAAGTAAAACAATCGTTAGTGATGACGTCATCGGTACCTGATTTCATATATCAACTCAACCATAAAAACTCATTTTGGCGTCTTCAACGCATTGTTGGATACATTTTGCGGTTTGTCAACAACATTAAATGTAAAAGGGAATGTAGACAGCTTGAGAGAGTATTATCAACAACTGAATTAAGAAATGCACTAATGATAACAATAAAACATATGCAAGTATCCGAGTTCAAAGAAGAAATTCAACATCTCACCAAGTACAAGGAATTAAGAGGAAGTTATAATCTAAGTAATCTCTCACCCTTTGTGGACGCAGAGGGCATAATACGAGTGGGAGGTCGACTGGAAGCATCATCATTGGAATACGATTCCAAACACCAGATGCTCATTCCATATAATGACCCAATGGCAAAACTTATATTTGAAATGACTCACAAAAACAACAAGCATTGCGGTGCACAAACCCTTCTGGGAATAATGAGACAACAGTTTTGGCCAATAAAAGGCAAAATCATGGCAAGGGCAACAGTCCATCGCTGCACCATATGCAGTAAAGCAAAGCCAGCACTCTACAATCAAATAATGGGAAACCTACCCCCCACAGGAGTAACATCAGCAAGACCATTCATTAACTCTGGAGTGGATTACTGCGGTCCAATAACAGTTCACTACAAGATAAGGGGAAAGCGTCCACACAAGGCGTACATTGCAGTATTCTGCTGCTTTGCTACAAAAGCAGTGCACTTGGAACTCGTCAGTGATCTAACCACTGATGCATTCTTTGGGGCAATCAAACGATTTATCGGTCGCCGTGGACACTGTCAAAACCTATTTTGTGAAAATGCAACAAACTTCGTGGGTACAAAAAATCAAAAAATAAAATGCCAGAGATATCATCTGCAATTTACAGTGACGAAGCGAAAGAAACAATTGGAAATGCCTGCAACAAGAAGGGTATTCAATTCAACTTCATCCCTCCTCGAGCACCGCATTTCGGAGGTTTATGGGAAGCCGCGGTAAAATCTGCGAAACACATATTAATCAGAAGCCTGGCGAATGCATCTTTGACATATGAAGAACTAGAAACATTGATTATTGAGATCGGGGCCATTATAAATTCTAGACCAATTTCACCATTATCGAATGACCCTAATGATATAGGGGCGTGACTCCCGGACATTTCTTGATTGGCGAACCACTCATAGCACAAGTGGATGCACTAGCCGAACCAAGAAATTCAAGCTTAGCAACTCGTTGGAAGCTTGTGTCTCGGCTTAAGCATAATTTCTGGGAAAGATGGTCCCGTGACTATCTCAACGAATTACAGCATCGTCACAAATGGAAAGAACAATCGAAATATTTAAAGCCCGGAACCATAGTCGTACTGAAGAAAAATAACGCTCCCGTAATGAAATGGCCCTTAGGGCGAATAACTACGATCTTTCAGCGTACTGGACTGACACAACCTTTCTAGGACAAGGAACGAATGCGCTAAGCCGACTATGTGATAAAATTGAATACAATTCATCATGCTTCAGCACTATAGAACATCTCCGACATATTGAGATTGATCTAAGACTTGACAACAAATTGTTGCACAAAGCCCGCCAGAAAAGAGGTGCTGTTGATTTCATAGGAAATGTTGCAAACTCATTGTTTGGAATACTTGATTCCGAGTATGCAGAAAAAATGTCAAAAACCATAACCAGCCTGCAAGACAACGATTCATACATGCTTCGTCTTATAAAAGATCATACCTCGGTCATCAACTCAATCATGAAAATGTACTCACGTCTAAGTACAAGTTTGACTATCTTTTAGCAAAAGTAAATGAAATCCGAAGAAGCCCTTGCTTAAGAGATAAATCAACTTAAACTTGCTCAACTCTTCACAATGAGTGTGACCAAATTATCATTCATCGCCAACAATTTACAGAGAATGCAGTCATGCATTTTGGAAGCACTGACAGACACCCATCATGAAAAAATCAATCCATTACTATTAAGTCCAACTCAGTTAGAAGTTGAAATACAAAAGATTAAAACACACATACCACAATCGCTGGAATTACCAATACTAGAAAATGACTTACTAAAATTTTACAAACTAATGAAAGTAAGGGGCGGACTCACACAGGAGCACGTAGTATTTAGCATAACCCTGCCATTAATAGACCATGAAAAGTTTGAACTCTTCCACTTGCTGCCCGTTCCAACTGCCATAAACAACAGTATGCTAACGATAGACACATGCAGTGCGACAATAGCAATAAATTCAAATCTGCGACAGTACTTTCCATTACTACCAGCACAACTCAAAGAATGTGACATCATCGGTCAGGATGTATATATATGCTACGATGTGCAACTCCAGTATCACTTTGGAGCAAACATGTGATAAAATTGAAATGCGAAATCAATCTATTCAATAACATTTTGGTACCACATTGCGTGTTAAGAAACATTCCAACCAACGTAACGTGGACTCCGTTAATTCAGAAAAATAAGTGGATATACGCATCACTGTCTACCACACACGCTACAGCTGTTTGTGGAAAAGAAATTATAGCAATCGAACTGGTAGGATCTGGTCTACTTACCATTAACCCCAATTGCATCCTCAAGCATGACTTCATCTATATGTCTGGACAACAATTCATCTCAACAAAATCAGTATCATCTTACACACGCCTTGGAAAGATTTCAGAACTAGAATACCAACACGTAGCAAGAACTAAACACATCCACAATAGCAACCAGTCATTAGCAACAGATGAGATAGCAGGACAACTCACTAAGTTAAAAACCCTACAACAAAAACTGGAGTCAATAAAGGAGTCAGAATTCCAACCAGAACCCTCATCGAAACACATTGTCTCCATCGCATACGTCGCATTAACAACATTCACACCTTCACATAACAATCAATGTAGATTATGCTTATATTACGCTTGTAGAGTTCATTGCATTCATTCAAAAATAAGTTTATATTTTTGCTTATGTTGTGTTTATAGAGTTAATTGCATTAATGTATTTGTTGTTATAAAATGTAAAGTCCATTGCACTATTACCTAAATTAATTGTTTATTTTTGTTTACGTATGATTTCGAAGTTCATTGCTTCATCAGCTAAAGTAATATAATATTTCAATTACGTACATTGTTCCAATAAAAAACCGTTTATTCTTAGTCAGCATAAGTACTATTTACGCAATGAACTGTATAATAATGTTAAAATTAAATTAGTATATAAGAAACCAAAATTAATAAAAACTTTGTCATAATTGGAAAAGCAAATAAGCGAACTAGTTTATTCTTCCAAAGACCATTTTTAAACTCCGCAGCAACCAGGTTTCAAGTGCTTGTGTTGCAATACATATCCTTCTTGGTGCCATTGCCTTGAAGACATTTTCAGCCAGGATAAACAAACTAGTTTATCCTTATTCAAAATCAATATTTTGAATTAAACACACTGTTCATTTGTTATGTTGCAAAATTAATACAATCAAATTACTGGCTTTATAAATACAATTAAACTGTTCCATGCCTTTTTTCTTATGTTAAAAAATTTCCGTCATTAGCACAGCCATACAGTTTGTACAATAGGTACTTCCAAGGAATAAACAAAATTACAATTATACTCTTGAAACAAAATATATTCTAAATTTAACATATTGAAAATTCTTTTGCAACAAAAAGCATGGTTTTACACCAAAAAAAATACTTTTGCCTTCGGCCACACTCACACACACATATCCACTTCTCGCATCAAACTTTTTTAAGTTTTCTGTTTTTCTTATTTAATTTAAACTTTTACAATTTTCCTTTCGGTTTCTAGCGTTCGATCTTTAATTAATCCTTCCCAATTATTTAACTTTTCTTATAGCGCAAACTGTACTTTCTGGAACAATGTGTTGGCGATCGAAAATTCGAGGGATCATTTTGCACGTTTTCTTGAAAATTTACTTTGTTTTAATTTACATAGACGCTTAGGTTTTACGTAGCTTTCGCCTTAGTGGTAGCTCTCGCGAACTTTGAAAGTTTTAGAATTTAATGTTTTAATTACATATGTAACTATTCATTTCCTTTTTAATTTTATAGCACATTTTATAAACTTTTCTTAAAACTTCCCTTTATTTTAAAATTTCGACTTGCTCAATACCAACTCGACTTCTTTTTCTTCGCGACCGCATGCTAACTTCATTGCTTTTCTTATTTTCAATTCTTCTTGCTCCGCTCGGAGTCCACTGACAAGTGTCGTCCTGTTATTGGTCAATTTTAATAACTGTAAAATCAAGTGATGTGAAGTCGTAGAAGGAATAAGCGTTGGTAAAGTCTCAATGATCATGCAAAAAGAAGTTTACATACATACATGTTTAAGTATATTTCTTAAGGTAGAAAAAGACAAAATTGAAAAGTAGACCAGGGTACGTAGAATCCTAACAATTTTAATTGCGTTTCTGATTTTTACAGCAGGGAAAAAATGATAATGACTGTAAGGCAAATAAATCCGTAACATATTAAAGAAGTTGGAAATAGCAAGAAAAGAAAATTAAATTGAATGCCCACACAAAGTAAAGTAGTAGAAAACACAAATGCTATTTTAGTGGTCTCCCATACATGGTTGTAAAATAAGTGGCATTTAATACACTTATATCAGTGAGATCAACATATATGTCTGGTACAGTGACAGCGTATATATAAATAGTTAATTTTATCAACGGGCTACGCCATCTCATCAGTGTTCTTTGTTCAATTTTTCCACTTTTGCAAGTGGTGCTAGTTAGTAGGAATATCAACTATTTAACCAATATTTTAACGAAAATTGAATATGAGAAGTTATCACATTCATATTATTAAGTTATTACATTTTGGTTAGTACGAAATTCCCCAACCCTGACGATTAATATTCCAAATATTCCAATATCTCTTTTGCTTTTTCCAGAGCCATCGGCTGCTGATAGGTAAAGCTTCTTTGTTATTTATGTTCAAGTAATTGAATTTAGTTGTCAATTTACAATGAACAAGTGCGCGTGCCCCCGCAATGTTTTTAAATTATGTATGTAGATATAAATATTATATTATATTGAAATTATATACCAATTTAAAAAAATGTAGAAGAATTTACTCTACAAGTTATATAAGTGATAAGTTAAAATATTTGAAAGCTTTGAAAGCGGAAGTAGATTTAATATAAAACAAGTAAAGTCGTTATATTCGACCGGGTCGAATCTTAAATACCCTCCAAATATTTAGTAAGTGAATTTGAAATGTTTAACTTGGTGGGACAGAGTTCCCTAATATAATATCGTACGTCAACGCCCACTAAAGGGGGCGGGGTTCAAATATATACAATATCATGTTTTCCACAGACGAACGTATGGCTAGACCGTCTTAGACTTCATTACAATTCTCTTTGGAGGGTATAAAAACTGTATTTTTAGGGGTCGCTCTAGCAAGGGCTGTGGGGGAAACATTTCACCTTTGTCATAAAACTCTAAAGATAAATGCTTGGGATGATTATATACAAAATTTAAAAAAAACTAATTTTTTTTTGGTAGGGTCATTTGGGGGGCAAAGGAAGAGGAGGGGGGGTTAGGGCAGAAATCGGCAGTCATAAAACTCTAAAGATAAATGCTTGGGATGATTATTTACAAAATTTAACAAAAATTTCTTTTTTTTGATAGGGTCATTTAGGGGGCAAAGAAAGAGGGGGGTGTAGGGCAAAAATCGGCAGTCATAAAACTCTAAAGATAAATTCTTGGGATGATTATATACAAAATTTAAAAAAAAAAAATTTTTTTTGGTAGGGTCATTTAGGGGGCAAAGGAAGAGGGGGGGGGGGGGGGTTAGGGCAGAAATCGGCAGTCATAAAACTCTAAAGATAAATGTTTGGGATGATTATATACAAAATTTAAAAAAAAAATTTTTTTTTGGTAGTGTCATTTTGGCGGCGAAGGGGAAGGAGGGGGTAGGGCAGAGTAGTACCAGGTTTCGTCTCAGCTTCGTCATTAAAGCTTAAAAGTGTTATTTTTAAGGAATGTAGGCTTAAGTAAAACAATTTGTTAAATTTTTATGCTATTTTTGCCTATAATAACGCCCACTGAAGTGGGCGTGGTCAAAAATATTTTTATTTTATTTAATAGCTCCAAGTTTAAGGCGTTGGACCGCATTTGACATAAAAATATATCATTTGTCTAACAAAATAACCAAAAAAATTTAAAAATTATGTTGTTTTTTCTGGGTTGGTTTAGTTCTTCTTAGGGGAACTTTTTTCCCTCTTGCCCGATTCAGCCCATCTTCGAACTTAACCTGCTCTAAGCTTTAAAATATATTTATGCCAAATTTCAAGATTCTACCTCTTTTCGTTTGTACTGAATCGTGATTTCCACAGACGGACGGACGGACGGACATGCCCAGTTCGTCTTAGATTTCATCACTGATCAAGAATATATATACTTTATGGGGTCTGAGATGGATATTTCGATGCGTTACAAACGGAATGACAAAGTGAATATACCCTCCAAATTCTTTTTTGGAGGGTATAAAAAAATCCGATAGTGGAGTTGGACAATTTTCATGAATTGTATGAGAAATTGGTGAATATAGTTTCAAATTTAAAAATCAAGGAGGTAGGTAAGAAATCTGAAGAATCATTGAGTTCCAAAATGCCGCAGTTTGACATTGCAGTAGTAGGTAAAAACCTACAGACTTTTAAAAGCGCTTATGAAGGGTTGGAAGACTTTGTAGGAGAAACAGAGTTACTACGTGATATTTTGAAAATAGAGGACAGAGAAATTTTTATTAAGTATGTTTATAATTTCAAACTTTCGAGCCATTTCCGCAGAATTTTATTGCTCTCTAATAAACCAACATCATTTGTAGAATTGAAAAAGCTTTTCCAAATCCTTTAACATTACAACAAGTATTAACAGAGTTAGGTACAACTAAACAGGCAGATTAAGTATTTCAGAATATAGAGAGAAACTTGCTTTGCTTACCGAACAACCAAGTGATTTTGAGATAAAATCCAACGATAGAAACGAAAGCCGCGATCTTGAATATGACAGAAAATGAGAAAAATGAAGGCTAATGACAGTACATTAGTTAGAGCAGAAAGGTGTAATAATAGTTTTCCATCAAATAGAAACAGAAACCAGAGCATTCAAAATCGTGTCACCAACTATTATAACCATAACCGTTATTTTAACAGAAATTATAGCGCCAATAATTATCACACTTCACAAAATTACAATACTTATCGTAAGAACAGCAATAACAACAATTCAAATAGTTATATGGGAAATAGGGCAAGAGATAATACCACGTATAATAGTGGTGCCAGAAATAGAAATCTACCTCCACGAGTCACTTCGCAGTGAAGAAATAGTAATAATAAGTTAAACTAAATAATAGGGCCAGATAATAAAAGTTGTTATACAGAACGCCCGAAAATGTTCAAACTTTCAGCAAATACAGATAATACAATAACGATGACATGCGAAAGTATAGATGAAGAGCTTAGATTTTTAGTAGATACAGGACCAGAAATATCTATTTGTAAATTAGGAAATTTAAAGAATATTATATCAAAACCATATCGTCTCTTGCAGGCATAACAAGTGAAAAAGTTGACAGCCTTAAAACATCAGAGCTATACTTACTGATTGGTACAGAAGAAATTAAACATAAATTTCATATTGTTGAAGACAATTTTCAAATCCCCACAGATGGAATAATAGGATGAGATATTCTGGAGATATATTTGTTTAAGATTTATTTTAAAACGTATTTTATAAATTTTATAATTAACAGCAATGAAATTTCAGTACCAATCAATACCAAACGTATTTATGAAACAGAGATCTCGGTACCTGCCCGTTCAGACGTAACAGTGCCAAGAAGAGGTGCTTAAGGGTGTATATAGGAAACAGTATAATCCCATCTAGATGTATTTCACATATCAAAATACTGAATATAACTGATAGGGATGTGGTTTTTGAAGTTGACCGTTTAGCAATTTACAATATATACGCTTATTTTAATAGCGGTACCGCGAACAATGAAAGGTTAGAAAGGTTGCTTAGCAGTTTCAACATGGAATCTATTGATCCTGTGGCAAGACTATCAGTGGCAGATATGATAAAAGAATACAGTGATATTATTCATTTGGATGGAGAAGAACTAATCAATAGTAAATTTTATATGCAAAAGATACAAACAATAGATTCTGCACCAGTATACGTCAAACTTTATAGACTACCAGAAGCGAGTTACCGAAGGGAAAAATGAGACTTCATTTACTGCCAGTTGATTAATAATAATGTTTTTATTCCTTACACTTCTATTTATATTCGTACAAAATAAAATTGTTGTAAATTGTATCACAGGGTGTTAATTTTCCCAACAGGCTATAGGTTCA
The DNA here is from genome assembly GCA_951800035.1 of Linnaemya tessellans. Classification (NCBI taxonomy): domain Eukaryota; kingdom Metazoa; phylum Arthropoda; class Insecta; order Diptera; family Tachinidae; genus Linnaemya; species Linnaemya tessellans. The sequence goes on from OX637532.1 coordinate 91,544,537, forward strand.
AATCTGCGAAACTGCAAATTATTTTTTATTTTATTTTTATTTTTTATTTTTAATAAATGAACGTGATTACATTCTATTTATTATTTTTGAGAGTTTAATATTAAGAATATTTTTCATAGTCATTAAACCAGCAGAACGGATCAGTACTGATTTCGAGGCCGCTACGCCATCTCATCAGCGTTCTTTGTTCAATTTTTCCACTGTTTCAAGTGGTGCTAGTTAGTAGGAATATCAACTATTTAACCAATGTTTTTAACGAAAATTGAATATGGGAAGTTCCCACATTCATATTTTCAAGTTATTACCTTATGGGTTAGTACGAAATTCCCCAACCCTGACGATTAATATTCCCAATATTCTATGTATCTCTTTCGCTTTTTCCAGAGCCATCGGCTGCTGATATCTAAAGCTTTTTGTTATTTATGTTCAAGGAATTGCATTTTTAGTTAACAATTTGCAATGAACATGTAAACATGTTCATTTATAAATTCATAAATTCTTAATTAGGTCAACTTAGTATGTTGATTTGATTATACAAAGTTTGCAGTTTGGGTGAATTATTTGTGGTTGGTAGTTCGTTGAATTGGTGACCGTTGATGATTTGATGTTATTGTTGTTGGTAAGTGTTTCATGGCATCGGTGACCGTTGATGGTTTGTTGTTATTGCTGTTGTTTCTAGATGGGTTGGTTGCCATTGCTAACTCCTCGCCCCTTTGAGTAGAGTGAGGGCCACAAAGATTTTGAAGGGGCACGTACTAAACCACCACGTATGAAACCACCGAAGCTGAGACGTAACATAGTATTCCTCTGCATTACCCCCTCCTCCCCCTTTGCTCCCTAAATGACCCTATAAGAAAAAGAAAAAAAAATTTAAATAAATTTTACATATAATTATTCTGAACATTTATTTTTGAAGTTTTATGGCAAAGGTGAAATGCCCTTGTCTGAGAGACCCCTACAAAATACAACTCTAATACCCTCCAGAACTGGACACCATAAAGTATCCTTGCATCCTTGTTGGCTACCAACTACCAAAGTACTCAGTACTGCGACTATGTAGTTTTCTACAACATTAAACGAACGTTTTTCGACACAGTTTTTTCTAACCAATTGAAAGCAACACGCAATCGCAATTCCAAGAGCTATATAAAGAAAAGTTTTTTTATTATAAATTAGTTATTAGTAGTTTATATAAAGTGAATTAAAATAAAATACATCCTTCTTTATTTAATTCTCCAACAACATAACTAAATTATGACCCCGTGCATAAAATATATTTTCATCGAAAATACTGGTTTAGAATATCGTGTGCAATTTTCTGCTAGAACAAAAAATTCGGCCATTTCGACTTACGGCACAAAAAAGTGCAAGCGCAGTTTTCCGCCATCTTTTTTTATTAATAAAGAGTAAAAAAACGCGTGACATTTAGTTCGCAAAAATGTCTACCGACGAAAAAACTGTACAACGCACCAACTCTCCAGAGTCTTCCCACGAGTCTGCCGGGAACGTTTCGGTCGTTTACGCAAGATTGCCAGTCCCTCAGATGTCCAGCTGCAATATTGAGGCATGGTTCACGACCATGGATCTTTGGTTTACTGCATCTGGCATAACGGCAGACAGACAAAAAACGGCAACTGTACTAGCGGCATTGGCCCCAAATATGATCTCACAAATGTCTGATGTAATCGCAACGCTACCACAGTCAGACAGGTACGATTATATAAAGGCGAAGATTACAGAACATTTTGCAGACAGCGAACCACGTCGCCTCAATCGCGTTTTGTCAGAACTTCCCCTAGGGGATAAGAAGCCGTCCGAATAGTACTTCGAAATGAAGCGTGTTGGCCCACTTGGAGACGCGGCCCTAAAAGGCCTTTGGACAAAACGTTTGTCCGAGCTGGTGCAACCAGTGGTAGCTGCCTCGACAGGTTTGTAGTGTACACATACTTATGCACCACCCTTTTAACACAATACAAAAACACAATTCATAATAATATTGTTCATATTAAATTACAACATAACTACGTCAATGAACTTGGCACATTTTAAATACAACTTGACCATGAACACAAAAATGCTTAGTTGCAATTTGGTTTCAAAAAGTTCTTCCAACACCATGAAGTTCATTAACGTACACAAAGTCGTAAAAATACGTAGTTGCCACATTTAGATATTTTTTTTGGCAAATTTCATTCCATTATGCAAAATCAATACAAGAATTAATTTTGATTCAATTATGCTGAATAGACATAAGTTTAGTATATAAGCGCAGAAATAAGTTTAATAAAATCAGAATTAGTCTTAACACAAAGCAAACAAGTGTTTTTCTCGAAATAAAACGGCGTGCGAACGCTGGACCAAAGCGACAGAAGTGCTAAGAAATACTTATCCCTTTTTTAAACATTAAACTATATTTTTAAAATACACTACAGGTTCTCCTTCTGAATTTACCAAAATCACTGATTCAGTCCTCGACGCCATGACGCCGGCTCAAATTCACAGAGTTCACTCACAGTCTACGCAGGATATAAACGAGCTACGAGCTGCTTAGTGACTTAGGTAAGAAATTCGAAAAATTTTCTATGCGTTCACGATCACGCGCTCGAACTACACAACGTAATCGTTCGAAAAGTCGTCCAACTTATAACATTGAATCAACTGGTTTTGAGTGCTGGTACCATAAGAAATATGGACGGAAAGCGCAAAAATGTCGCAGTCCATGTTCACAGCTTTCAAAATGACTCGACAGGCCGGTGGAGGATGAAGACGAAACATTCACCACCATGCGCCAAATTTTTCGCTTGCAAGTTAGAGATAAGTATTCAGCAAAAACTTTTTTAATAGACAGCGGAGCTGATGTTTCCGTCCTGCCTTTAACCTTACGACCACTTGACGTCCATCCCACCGCAGTCATGCTATACGCCGCAAACGGCTCTTCTATTAAAGTAATAGGGGAGAAACGTATAAAGTTAGACCTTGGACTGCAACGAGATTTTTACTGGTCTTTTGTGATTGCGGATGTGACTTCGCCAATTATTGTCTCCGATTTCATAAAACATTACGACCTGCTGATCGATTTACGCCGCAGTCGTCTTATTGACAATGCCTCGGGCCTCACAACACGCCTCTCGCCATCGACATGTAGCACAGCAGCCATTATTAAAACTTTGGACGAAAAAAATATTTTTGCCGACATAATACAACAATTTCCAGAAATTACTAAACTTTCGCCACAAGGATCAAAGACTCAATCTTCTATCACGCATCAAATCGAAACAACAGGTCAACCCGTTTTTTGTCGACCTCGTCGCCTGTCACCGGAAAAGCTGGCAGCTGCTAAAACTGAGTTTGATTTTTTGATAAAAACTGGAATTTGTCAACCCTCGGATAGCAACTGGTCCAGTCCACTACACCTAGTCAAGAAGAGTGATGGAACCGATCGCCGCGATCTCGCCGAAGTCTTTCGTCGACTTCGAGAAAATAATCTCGCCATAAACTTAAAAAAGTGCGAATTCGGCAAAAGCGAGATAACGTTTCTTGGCCATCTAGTAACCGCAGATGGTATTCTACCGTTACCGGAAAAAGTTGCTGCCATACGGAATTTTCCAAAGCCAAAAGTGGCTCAAGAATTAAAAAGATTCATCGCCATGTTGAATTTTTATAGAAAATTCTTGAAACACGCCGCCTCTTATCAAATGCAGTTACAAAAATTAGTTATTGGCAACAAAAAAAACGACAGGACCTTTTTAAAGTGGAATTCGGATGCAGAAACAGCCTTCGAACGTTGCAAAAGTGAACTAGCAAATGTAACACTGTTAGCACACCCCGCAGCCAATGCTGAATTAGCAATTCTTGCCGACACCTCTGACACAGCTGTTGGAGCAGCACTACATCAGAAAATCAATGGCAACTTACAGCCATTAGCGTTCTACTCAAAAAAGTTAACGAGTACCCAACAAAAGTATTCCACATATGATCGAGAGCTTACAGCCATATACCAAGCTGTGATCCACTTTCGATATATGATTGAAGGACGGAAGTGCTACATTGCTACAGATCATCGACCACTCATTTTCGCATTCCAGCAAAAGCTCGAGAAAGCTTCGCCACGAAGGATCCGACAACTTGACCTCATAAGCCAGTTCACAACCGACATTCGCCATCTGTCCGGCTCAGCAAACGCAACAGCTGACGCGCTTTCTCGCATCGATTCCATCAGCACCGCTCTGGACTCTTCTCTAATAGCAATAGCTCAAAAGAATGACGAAAAACTGCAAAAAATTCTCAAAAACCCAGATAAGCCAAATAATTCACTTAAACTAAAAACCTTTTCAGTTCCAGGTTGCGACGACCAATTGGTGTGCGATACAATGACGTCACGTGTTCGTCCTTACGTACCACTAGCATTCCGGCACAAGGTCCTTACAGTTATACACGACTTAGCTCACCCCGGCGTCCGAGCGACAACTAAGCTAGTTACGAGTAGATTCTGTTGGCCAGGCGTCAGAAGGGATACCGCCATATTTGTGAGAAATTGTCTGCGGTGCCAGAGATCCAAAATCCAACGGCATACCCACTCTATACCTGCCAAGTACGATTCTCCTAAAGAACGCTTCACGCATATAAACATAGACATTGTTGGCCCATTTCCGTTATGCGAGGGGCAACAATATTATCTTACAATTGCCGATCGTTTTACTCGCTGGCCGGAAGCTGTTCCCGTACCTGACATGTTAGCCGAAACAGTCGTCAAGGCTCTACTCGCACAATTGATTTCGAGATTTGGCGTCCCTACTACAATAACATCTGATCGTGGTCGTCAATTCGAATCGTCAGTCTTTGCGGAATTTACCAAAACAATTGGCACAACACACTTTCGCACTACCTCATACCACCCGCAATCAAACGGCATTATTGAGAGGTGGCACCGCACGATAAAAACAGCCATTTTATGCCACAATACAGCAAAATGGGTTCATCACCTACCAATGATTCTGCTAGGACTTCGAGTTGTATTTAAACCAGATCTCAACGCCTCACCAGCCGAATTAGTTTATGGGACTACGCTGACAGTGCCCGGTGAATTTTTCCAACAAACCAAGATTCCGGTTTCAACGAATGATTTCATTTCCGAATTTCGAGCAAGTATGCAGAAACTTAAACCGACCGACACAGCTCATCACACTATAATGTTATATTATATTCAGTAAAAAGGATGTATTTTGTCTAAGTGAGTATTGTCTTAGCACTCCTGCCGCATTATCTGAGCATTAAAATGCCCTTTTGAGAATCAGAAATAAAAACTAAGTGTTCTGTTTTGCCTTTAGATTAATTCTGCTTTTATTAAACAAAATTCATGGCTTATATAGTAAAATATTATATTGGTCAGCAATTTTATAAAAGTAAAATATAATCAATACGATATTAAAAAATTTATTTCACACAAATAGTACTTGGTGACAATTTGCCATAGTTCCAAATTCTCACGATAAACATATTTATCAAATTTCAATTCTTAAACACTGGCATTGAAAATTTAAACATCAACAAATGATTTCATTTAACTTACGATTTGGGTTGACCAAACAGAATTTTTCTTTTACTTAAATTTTATTGAACTTATTTTATTTACAGTGATGTGCATAAATGCACATACACTACAACACGATTCCACAACCTTTCGTCTCAAAAGACCTTCAAAGCTCAACACATGTCTTCGTGCGCAACGATTCAGTGAGACCATCTCTCACTCATACTTACGACGGTCCATTCGCAATACTAAAGCGATCAAACAAATTTTTCAACGTTCAAGTACGAGGACGAAAAACCAACATAAGTATAGGCCGACTAAAACCAGCTTTCATATCCAACACCGATCTCAACGAATACTCATCAGCCACACAAGTACCTGCTCCATCAAATGAGACTACTACCCTACCGGAAGTTTTACCTGATAGTTCAAACCAAACTAATAACACAGCAAAAACTACATCTAGCAGCACCACTGTCATTCTTCCACCAGACGTACATCAGCCCAAAACAACGACAAGTGGTAGACGAATTAACCTTCCTTTAAGGTTCAGGTGAGCCTCCTCCGGCGGGGGAATGCTGTGGCATCCTTGTTGGATACCAACTACCAAAGTACTCAGTACTGCGACTATGTAGTTTTCTACAACATTAAACAAACGTTTTTCGACACAGTTTTTTCTAACCAATTGAAAGCAACACGCATTCGCAATTCCAAGAGCTATATAAAGAAAAGTTTTTTTATTATAAATTAGTTATTAGTAGTTTAAATAAAGTGAATTAAAATAAAATACATCCTGCTTTATTTAATTCTCCAACAACATAACTCTATATATTCTTGATCAGTGATGAAGTCTGAGACGATCTAGCAATTCCCATACGTCGCCTGTGGAAAACATGATATAGTTTATTGGACCCCGCCTCGTTTGGTGGGCATTGACGTACGATATTATATGCAATAATAGTGTAAATATTGAACAATTTTTATTCCTTAAACCTATAAGAAGCTGAGATGTTCTCTGATCTTGCTGAGGTGAAACGTCTCCCCTCCGGCCCTTCCCGCAACTACTCTGTAACAAGAGAGATTTAAAATTGGGTACAGAGATGTCTTAAGCCCGCCACTCACGTACAGTTTTAACTGAACAGTTGAAACTGAGAGTTAATAATCTACGTGTGTGGGTAATAACTGACAGTTCAACTCAACTGTTCACTTTCACTGAGAAAATTTAAATTTTTCTATATTTAACTGACAGTTTCAACTGAACTGAACCGTTCTCAGTTAAATTTGTGTCGAGCGAGTTATGATAATGAAATGATATTTAGTGCTTACATATCTATATATATATATATATATATATATATATGTATATATATATATATATATATATATATATGTATATGTATATGTATACATATATATATATATATATATATATATATATATATATATATATATATATATAGATATATAGAAATCAATTGCTGTTCGTTAGTCTCGAGATCAGATTTATCGTATCTTGGTCTTGAAATGTCCGTGGAGGTCTAGGGAAGGCTTAGAACGTGAGAAAAATTCGAATAAACCAACGAAAGCAGTTTTTGGTACACTGATTGAGTCATGCGCAAATAATTGAGGAAATTTAATGGTTCTTCATTATTTTAATTTCTTAATTATTTTAATTAACTAATGTGGGAAGATAAATTTCGTTGTAATAACCACTTCTTGCACCACTGTTTACGCTGTTTATATTTTTTATTTTTTTTTAAATTACAAAAAGTACACCGATAGTGGTTAAACCGTCCTGCTCGTTCAAATCCATGTTAAAAACTGAAGTATTGAACTGCACGTGTGTGTACATCTCAGTTCACAGTTAAGTTTGTCAGTTATAACTGAGCAGTTCAAACTGACACTTAAAACTGTACGTGTGTGGCCGGCCTTAAAGGAACTCTGTCCGACAAAGTTTAAATATTAAACATTTTAAATTTATAAATGAAATTTATTTGTTGGTGGTTAAGCAATGTCTATATGCATTTCATTGGTGCTTTACCAAATCGTCAGTAGACTTTAACCACAGTTTTGAAAAGTTAAAAACCTCTTATCTTATGCATATACTTCCGAAAAGCATATATGCATAAGATAAGAGGTTTTTAACTTTTCAAAACTGTGGTTAAAGTCTACTGACGATTTGGTAAAGCACCAATGAAATGCATATAGACATTGCTTAACCACCAACAAATAAATTTCATTTATATATTAGTATTGTGACAAACTTCATAACATTTTAAATTTAATTACTAAATATTTGGAGTGTATTTAAGATTCGACCCGGTCGAATATAACGTTTTTACCTGTTTCTTTTGCTTTTATTATTAAATCTTTGACTTTATTTCAAGCGTACTGTAACCTGATTCGTAGCTCTTTAACATAGTCGTCATAACGCCGGAACTGAAAACGAGGGGATAGTATTGAAGGGACAGATTAGAAAGGATGAGAGGATAGACAGTTTTTTTTTGTAGCTATTTCAACCTTTTACTTAGCCGGCTAATTTTGCTGCAGGGCCGACGAAGGTGGGTGCTGTAACTCTGCTTTTTAGTACATGATAGTGTCAGTCGCTGCCAATTATGTTCAGTGACCAGTGACTATGCCTTCATCATTGAAACAGGCTGGCAACAATTAACACAACCACGCTCTAATGCTGATCAGAAGAATTCAACACAATATTTCATGACTCAGGGCGGGCTCGAACTCACGACCCTCCGCTTCATAGTCTCGTGTTTTACTACTTCAGCCAACAACAGTTTGTCTAGTTTCTGTATTGTCAGTAAACATGGTAATTTATAGAACTGTGCCAAATCGTTCGTTTCAGTGATTAGTCATTTTCGTTCAACTGATAAAAAATTAACCCGTTCGTTCAATCGTTCAGTTTTGAACGACAGTACGTTAACAAACGGCAAGAATGGTATTTTTTTCAATTTTCATTCTGTAAAAAACTGTTGTATATATTTAAATAATGTAAATAAATTGAAGAATATTAAAAAAATTGCATTTATTAATTTAAAATTATAAATTTTTAAATAATGTAAATAAATTGAAGAATATTAAAAAAATTGCATTTATTAATTTAAAAATATACAGTTTTAGATTCATTTTACAAACAATTTCTTGTTCTTTTGACATTTCATTTTAGCTTGATATACTGAGATTAAACATTATGTAAGGTACTTTTGTTTGGTTTTATTATTATTGTGTTTGTTTTTTTTTAGAAAATTAATAAAAGAGTTGATTAACTTCATTATTGATTAAATAAAACTGTTAGAAATAATTTGCATAAAATTACTTATCTGCATCATGCAGACTGCATGTGATGAAAAGTGTGCTGCCTTTCATCTTGAAATTCATTCAAGCTTAGTTGAAGTAATCTGGAAAATAAAAAATAAAACTATTATAATTAAATAAAATTAATTTACATATTCCTACAGTTGTTACCTTTTAATATCTATAGGGATTACATATTTCGTTGAAGGAAAATTAGGCTTGACACTTTATTCGACTTCAAGCATGTCCGACGATTGTTTAATATTTGTCCCATTGACGAAAAGATTCGTTCGCATGATAGAGAAGCTGCCACTATGCAGAGCCGCTTAAGTGCGAAAGTATAAACTCGTGGATACAACTTTTTCCTTTCGTTCCACCACATTAATGGATCTTGAACTCTTCCCAAATATTCCTCATTAAGGTATTTGTCAAACTCTCTAATGGCCGCGGCAGAGTTGTTATCTGGACGAACAATTTTGTTGTACTCTTGGTCGTATTCCGCCCAAAAGCTAAGTCCCTCCAAGGTACTTACGGTAGAGCTTTCTTGGAAACTAGTGCCATCAATACTAGTATTCGGCAAGTTTACCGTACACAATCGTGCTATCAAACTTTTAACGGGAGCCTGATAAGAGAGTTCGCTTTTAAAACCTCTTCGTTTGAATCGGTAATCTAAAATTGTGCTTTCAGAATAGAGAGCATTTCTTTCATATTCCCCAAAATGAGATTTCATGTCACATCTGATTTTAGATATTAATGCCGATATCCTGCTGTCTGTAGAAACGCATTTTAACATGAATGATTCCAGAACGTTACAAACAACTATAACTTTTGATAATGTAACATTCTTTTCTGCAGAAATTTCTACCGTTACTTCATAGAAGGGTTTTAAAATGGGAATAATTTCATTAATATAGTCCCAGTCCTATAAGGAGAGCAACAAATCGGGCCGCTTCAAAAGATAGTTGATATCACAGCATCTTTTGTCACCACAATTCTCTCCAGCATTAGATATGAATAATTCCATCTTGTTTCCCCGTCTTGTTTCAGTTTCAGCTCAGGTATACCCATTTGTTTTTGAATTTCGCTAACTTAGGCCCTGTGGAAATATTCTACTATTTTTCTTACTTTTGTTATCGTTTCTCCAACTTCAACTAATGCTGCCTGTACAATTAGGTTGAGGGAATGAGCAAAACAAATCACGCTACACCATTGTCCAAGGCGGACTGCTGCGAGAATATTTGCTGCATTATCACTCACTATGGAACTTACTTTATTGGAAATTTCACATTCCGTCATAGCAATTTTTAAAAATTAGCATTCATTTTCAGCGGTATGCCTTTCCGAAAATTGATCGCACGCAATCAAGTACGATTGCAGTTGCGTGTTTTCATCAATGTAGTAAGTTGTTATTGCTACAAAGTCTGTGTTCACACGATACGATTCTTATTTTTAAGATTTTGGTTTATTCGTCTTTGAACTATCTTCGGCGTTCACACAATGCAAATCTTATTTTTGACGCCATAACTTTTTGTATATTTGTGTGTATACTTGTTTGCGTTTTTGACATTTCTTTTTTTGATGTAAATTCTTTGATCAAAAAATTAAAATTAAAGTGATTGGTTGTCGAAAGCGTTACATTTTATAAAATTTAAAATGGAAGAAGCAAAATATTTATTAATTCAGGATATAGTTGAATGTATAGGAGAAGCTGTAGAATTGGACTCCGACGGCAGTGAAAAAGAGGACATTCTCATAGGTAAGTTGTTTATTACTAGTTTTTATTGTATGTAAATACATAAAATGTCTGTGATTATTGAATATATTAGGACTGGTTGATTTATGCGAGAAAACCACATATCTTCCAACCGAAGTAGGTAAAAAAAAGTGGATTAAATCTTGGAGAAATGCAAAAAAGGAACGCGGATCGTTTGTTTTCCTAACAAAAGAGTTACTCTTAAATGACGAGTCTTCGTATAAGAACTACCTACGAATGACGAAATTGCAGTTTCAAACTCTGCTAGATTTAATTCAGGGGGATATAGAGCCTTCCAGTACTGTAATGAGGGAGTCAATAACAGCTGCTGAAAAGCTAGCATTAACCCTTCGTTTTCTGGCCACCGGTAAGTTACAAAAAGTAATATAATTTGCAGAAAAAATAGTTTTTATTTGCGATTTTATTTAATACTGCAGGAGAAACCTACCAAAGCCGAATTTCAAAGGCATCTATTTGTGGAATTATACCCGAGGTCACGCAAGCAATTTGGAATAAATTAAAACCAACATATGTGAAGGTAAAAATAATTTCGCTTACTTTAGCTTTTTCTATTCAGATATTTTTTCTAACAGTTCCCCAGCAGCCACATGGAGTGGGAGTCTATTGCCAAGGAATTTGCTTTAAAATGGCAATTTCCTAACTGCATAGGTTCAATAGATGGGAAGCATATAAACTTCAGATCACGGCGAAGTGACGGTGCATTTTACCATAATTACAAGGGCACAAATAGCATCATCTTATTAGCCCTAGTAGATGCAAATTGCAAGTTTATTTATGTTGATGTTGGTTGCAATGGACGTAATAATGATGCTGGAGTATTTTTGCAAAGTAATTTAAGGAAAATTTTGGAAGAAGGCAAAGAAATACCTCCAAATACAACTGTTGGTAATGGAAGATGTCTTCCATATGTAATTATTGGAGATGATGTATTTCCTATGCAAAGATATTTAATGAAGCCATACCCCTATCAAACCAATTCCCCAGAAAAGCAAATTTTTAAAGCAAGAATTTCGCGAGCTCGGCACGTTGTTGAGCATGCCTTTGGGATACTGGCTAATCGGTCTCGTATTTTTTTAACCCACATTGACCTCAAAGTGGAAACAGTTGAAAAAATTACTTTTGCTTGTATCGCGCTTCACAACTTTTTGATGCAAACAGATCAATCGTACATAAGCACCGCACAGCATCCAATACCTCAAGAAAAAAATGGTGAAAATCCTTATAATCCGCGAAAGGGCGAGGCAGAAGCTATCCGGCAACTATTTATGTCATATTGCAACAACGAAGGAAAACTGGACTGGATGTGAACCCTGCATTTCTTGTGTTAAAACAAAATAAAATATTTTTTAATATCTTTAAATTTTGTTTTTATTAAAAAAAAAAAAATAAAATAAAATTCATAACGTTGTTTTTATAAAAAAGTATAAAAAAGTTCATTGAAGTTAAATAATATGTATATCAAATATTATTATTTTTTTAAGTATAAAAAAGCACTGTGCACTGTCAGTGGTGCAAAGGAGGTTTTTTTAGTATTGCTCAGCAAGTTTTAAACTATTGGACGGCTTTTGACGAAAAAATGAAGCATCAGTGGAAGAGGATGTAGGCTTTTAGAACAATGTTTAAGGATGTATCTGTCGGTACCACAGTGTGCTCTACCGTAGACCAAAGTTGGCCACCTCGGGTATGCAAAATTATTGGGTCCGTATAACTTTCGCTGAAACTGTTCTAAAAGCCTAGCTCCTCCTCTACTGATGCTCCAAATCTGTCCGGTAGTTTTAAAATTGGTGACTTAATATCAAAAAAGTCTCTTGTACCACTGTGCAGTGTTAATACTATTTGTACTTTTGTTTGTGTTGCACACGAGATCACATTAATCTGTAAGAGAGATAGTTATTATAATTGTTGTAATTATTCAGTTTTAAAATTTGTTCTTACAGGTAATTGATTGGCTATATGAAATCGGCTTCGTCAAACACTCCATCCATTGATAATTCTAAAATATCTTTTGTAAAATTACTGCAGGATGTAGGACAACTTTCTGTCTGGACTTTTTCCGTAGTTAGTTTTAAAATACCATTTGTAGAAGAACTGGAGGATGTCGAAAAGCTTTCCCTTTCAACATTTTTTTTCGCAAGCCTGCGCATTAGGCACTGCACTTCCCAAGCTGCATCATCTTGCTCGTTCGGTTCGATTTCTTCCATTACATTTGTTACTAAAGTACCCAAACACGCAAACTTCTTTCCTTGATTTCTTTCACTTATTTGACTTCTAAAGTTAGACAAATCTTTTCTTATTGAATTTATATCTGCAAAACGCTGAAGAAAGACTTGTTACATTCATATTTAAATTGCACAGCGGTGCAAAAGAGGTTTTTTTGGTATTAAGTCAGCATTTTCTAAACTACTACACGGATTTTGAAAAAATGTAGAACATCAACAGAAGAGGAGTTAGGATTTAAGGATGTATCGTCGGTACCACAGTGGTCTCTATAGTGGGCCAAAGTTGGCCACTCCAGGTATGTGAAACCTTTGGGTCAATATAACTTTCGCAAATTCGGTCCGATCCGAAAGGTTTCTTCATTTTCAAAAAGTTCTTTAAAAAGAAAAACATGCTAAGTGTACTGCCGTATCTCTTATAGTTAAAGAGCTATCTGACTCCGTATTTTTTCTTGACTTTTTAAAGAAATTTTCGAAAATGTCAAAACTTTCTGGATCGGACAGAATTTATGCAAATTATATTGACCCAAAGTTTTACATACCTGAGGTGGCCAACTTTGGGCCCACTGTGGTATCAACAGATACATCCTTAAACATCGTTCTAAAGGCTTAGCTCCTCTTCCACTGGTCTAGTAGTTTAGAAGTTGCTGACTTAATACCAAAAAAAGTCTTGCTCCACTGTGTATTGTTAAAAATGTTCAATTTAAATACCTTGGTTTTTTTCTTGGGTGGCTCTTCAGAAAAACTTTCGTCCTCATTTAAAATTTCTGGGGTATTTTCTTCGTCCTCTAATTCAGTATCCTAAAATAAAATGTTTTGTTTTATTACTATCTACTACAGGGACTATGCACTATTTTACCTCCACATTATCTCCGCTCATTCTCATTTTGGTGTTTGTTTTTAAAAATGCAAGCTGGTTGTAGCACCAGAGTTTGGGAACATATATGTCAGACACACCAGAGCCAAACTTTTTGGAATACTTCATCATTCGGAGTTCTTGTACATATTGTAATCGGACATTCTTCCATTTTTGTTTAACTTCTTCTAATTTAACATTGGGGATGAATGTGTTTAAATATTTCAATACTTCATTGAATGCCAGCGCTTTTTTTGTCCTATCCAGATATTCTGCCGATTTTATATTAAACAGGCAAGGGTGTTGTTGGATGGCATAAATAAGTTTTTCCGTTTCATCTCTCTTCCATTTCAAAGCCATTTTTTATGTTTGTGTACATAAAAATATGTTTTGCTTTTTTTTAATATTTGTATTTTATATATTTAAAATTTTATTTTATAAATTTTGTTTTTGATTTCTATATTTTTTATAGTTTTATAATTTATTTGAATTTATTTCACCAAATCAATTTACAAGACACTTTTTTCACAAAACTAAGCTGTGTATCACAAAATTTAAAGAAACTGAAATAAAAGAGAATGTCAAAAAATGTTTTTACTAAGAAAATTACGAATGAGAAAGTAAAGCGTATCGACAGTACAGTATAGAACGTACGCGTTTCTTTACCCCTCACCTCTTTTACCCATAAACTAACAAGCTTAAAAATAAGAATCGAATCGTTTGAACACAGACAAAGCTGGTATTATTTCTAGAAGTCCACCCATCTGTGGTAAGACACACTGCTGCTACAGCCTTCAGCTCAAAGGTTGGGGGTCATGTAGTTGAAATTCAGTCGATACACACAGGAAAAAAGGGAATGTTAAACTAGCATCACAAAATGTTAATTTAAAATCATGGTAAAATTTTACAAAACCTGATACCTAATATAAAATTATCATTAATACGAATAGATTTCAAACTTTATAGTGTTAATTGTACCTTAAAACACAAAACAGTGCTATCCCGATAATCCGGACACGCGATTTTACGGACACATATATAATCCGGACACTGCTACAAACCGGACAGTACCACTTTTTTACTCTATAATACTCACAGTAATTTTTTTGTTTCATTCATGTTATACTCTTTGTACAATAACGGAACTTTTTACTGTAGTATTCGTCTACGCGTGGAATTTTTGCAATTTTGCTTTAGTTGAGTGTTTTTGTTGACATAGGTTCGCAAAACTTATTAAAGTTTAAGCTATACATATTTTTAAAAATTTCTTTATATAACTGGACATTGTAAAACAATCACCGCTATTGTGTTTGGCATTTAACGCCTGAAAATTCGACAAATTGTAATAGCTTAAAGACAAAAAGCTAAATTTTCTTTAATCTACTACAAAATGTCGAATTTGAAGGCGAAAAACGCCAAACACAATAAGGGTGAATGAATAGTAATAGCAAGAGATCACATAAAAGTTGAAGAATAAAAAAGAAGTGTGAACTATTGAACGAATTAGTCACAGGCAAATCAGTAAGATGTGTTGCAGACAAATTTGGCGAAAAAAATCGACCGTGTTCGATATTAAAAAAAATAGTGCTGCTTTAAGAGAATTTATGTCTAACATATACATATATGAATTTTCTTTTCATATACTACATATAAATGTAATATTTATTGAACTATATTCTCTTTTTAATAAAAAACTTGATATATATATATATATATATAAAATTGAATTATTTTTTATTCTTTGCATTATGTATGTAAACTAAGGTCAACCCAAGCACAGGTATACTAACACTAATGATAAACAATAAAGCAAGTGATATCGTAAAATAACCTTTAACCATAAGTAATAAAGATAAGAAACAAATCATAAATAAAATATATCTATTGTAAGAATAAAAATACCGTAAACAAAATGATGTAAACACTAAAAACTAAGATAAGATTGATCATGAAAAAACATGCTTTAATACACAAAGAAATATCAACTAGTTCTAGAACAAAGACACAAATGTAAGAACAAAGAACACTAAAAAATCATCCCTTAACATTATACGAACGAAGAGTATAAATAACCCTGCAAATGCTCTCGCTCGGCAGTTCATAAGCAAACTCATTATAATAAATATTAAATAAAGAATATTTCAATATACAGAGGTATCTTGAAATTTAATAATTTTGTATTAATATAAGAACATTGTTTCTTAACTGGCGATCCTGCCAGGAGGATATTACATTGATATCCTCTAGTTGAGCGGACCAAATTCCTTGTCGCAGCAAGGATAACAAATAATTTTGAATAGAAACAGGATATTTCAAACTTAAAAAGAATTCCTCATAGAAAGGAACGTAAAGTATAAACTGAAATAAAACAGTAAATTTTTTAAATGAAAAAAGCATCCAGAGAACACACATACGATACAAACAGAAGCATGGAACAAACCTGAACCAATTGATGCAGCAGATGGCAAACCTCCAAGTAGCATTAGAAGCTGTCCAACAAGAAAATGCTACGCTACGCAGCAGATTGGAACAAATTCCAATAAATCGAGTTGTAAATCAACCATATGCCGTAGCCTTAGAGCCAAGAGTAGCTGCATATAATACCCCGAACGACATAAATCTTGAAATATTCAAATCGTTATCCACATTTCATGGAATAAAGAACAACTATCGATTATGGAGAGAGGATGCTACACGTCTAATGACTAGCATTAGTAGACATTCCAATTCCAACAAATACGTAGAAGCACTATCCATTGGCAAATCAAAGATAGTTGGACCCGTAGCAAATATCCTCTTGAACCACAATACGATTTTTCATTTTGAAGCAATCTTAAATAGATTGGACTACACTTATTGTGATCAACGGCCACTGTATGTCCTTAAGGACGACAATATTAACACAAGGCAAGTCATCACTGTCATAATTTCATGATGAAGTTAGCAAAGCACTGACAGTGGTAACATCCACCAGTTTAGATCCCCCAGAGTTAATCAATTGTATGACGGAACATGCGATGGAAGATGCTGTCCGCACATTTAAGAACGGCATAAATGATAACTTCATACGTTCAACTCTTTACGGGAACCCAATAAAAGTTCTAGAACACGCCTATGCCATCGCTTTAACTATAGAGCATGATAATAACCACAGAAGTTTCCAACATAATATCCATCACGGAAATAACAGAGGCCATCATATAAAAGTACAGCAAAAAGAACAACCACGTCAACGATTCGAAAGTAATCAACACTTCAGAAGACCATTCACCAAATCAACATCATCAACAAAATCAACAACAACGTAAACTACACCAAAATTTTCCGAAGCCAGAGCCAATGGACATCCCTACTGGCAACACCAGGCAAATCCAATACAACCTACAAGGATTTCACAGCCAACCACGGAAAAGAATGAGAGATCAAAGCGGGAACTTTAACAACAAATTGCAGCGCAACAATAGAATAGAAACAACCCAAAATAGAGTTGAAAACGGCAGCACCACAACAGAAAAAATTAGTAAGTCACGATATAATAATAGTAATATTTATAAGACTTAAAACTAATAGATGGGTTGCTCTATATATATATATATATATATATATATATATATATATATATATATATATATATATATGTATATATATATATATATATATATATATATACATATATATATATATATATATATATATATATATATGTATTTTAGAATGATTCAGCTCGAGGTCGTTTTTGTAAAAATCGTTATAATTTTTCTATTTTATTTGATATTTCGTCAACAATTTGTTGACATCATCAGGAATAACAATCGAAAATTAAAATTTTCTGTATAAATTGGTTTTGAAATATGAAAAAAAAAAATTTTTTTTTCGAATATATCTATGTTTTCAAAAATATTAACATAAAAACAAAAGCATATATACAGGCTTGTATATATCTATACATGTATACATCAATGCATACATGAACGTATACCAGGGATTTCCAAAAAATTTTTGGTTGTGTAGTAGTGAGTACCAGAGAGTAAAAAAAATTAGAGAATACATTCATTATTACAGCCGAAATAAAATGTTAGTAATATATTTTATAAGTTATAAAATAAAATCTTCTAAATTTATACTCTTATGGAAGTTTCGTAATAGTAGAATGCTTTTCAAATGGGATGAACATAATTTATTACGTTGCTTGGAACAAATAAATTTTAAATCCGAAAAAATTTGTTCGCATAGGTAAGTGGTGCCGAATAAAGAGAGGCACTTAAATGAATTTTTTTTAGTTCAGGATGGAACTCGCCATCCAAATCTTTCCAGAACTCTACAATATTATTTTCGTCTGGAGCATTTACTTCGCTTCGTAGTATGATTAGTTCTGATTGAATATCAAATTCATAGTTGCTTACATCGCAACGAAAATGGTTTTCGAAAAGTTCTAATAGCGGTTGTAAAATTACAGAATCTTGAAACCTGTTTTGAAAATTATTGAAAAGTGTTTCAAATATTTCGGCATATTAATATCTTTTGTCGATTTCGAGATTTCTATAAACAAGTGAAGTTTTTGGAAAAATCACCAGTTTTAATTGGGGAAAAAATTAGAAAAAGTTTTGTTTTAAAATTGTGAATGATGTAGTGGTATACACAATATTTTTTGAGAGTAAGCTGAAACAAAATAATATAGCATCCGCTAGACATGTACATTTGTCGAAGTCACATCGACGACTGAATTGAAGAGTATAAAAATATGTGTTAGTAGTGGTGTACACAATTGTGCAAAGAAATGGAAATCCCTGACGTATACATATATGCATACATGAACATACACAACTACATACAAACATATATCAATATATATATTATCTGCTTTCAAAAATTGCATACCTTGGTGCTACAGCAAGGGGTGCTGTGTACCAAAATCTGACATATGTATATAAATACCACGAATAAACAAACGTCCAATAAATTTTTTTCTTCTTCTGGTGATAGTTCAAAAGCATCTCGAAATATGTAAATTTTTAATGAGTAAATAGATTTCGACATCCTGCGAGCGTGATGGAAAGCTCCAGGCTTATAGAAATGAACACCTTGATGGTCAACAGTACCAAAATATATTCGGGACACTTCAAGAAGCTCTTTGTAATCGTCGCGGTGTAAAACCGCATCTAATAAATTGTGGCTGTTTCGATCTCTTTCGTCGACTTGATTTATAAATTTTTTATGCATTTTCTTTCCCTCTAATCCATCTTTGAATTTATTTTTATCTATCGTATTCCAAGAACTCTGAAACTTTTAAATAAAAGGGACGCTTGGTCCGGTAGTACCTGGAAATATTGAAGTAAAAACGCTCGTAAGACTTAGCATATATGTGATGTCGACACGGTAGCCATAATAAATCTGTTTCCAGCATTTCTTACAATAATACTGCGGCTCCATTATTGCAACCTAGATTAGAAGCGGCTGTATCGCAACACAGTGCCTCGTAGAGTTGTGCTTTTCAGCTCAGTGAGCTAACCTCTCAATTTAGCTCAGCTCAGTTTACTGAGCTAGTTCATTTAATAGCTCAGTAGCTCAGTTATAATGATACAGCAAGGGTGACTAATGGCGTTCTAACAATATTTATTAAAGATGGCAAAAACTATAAGAATAATATCGTTGAGTTTCAGAGACAAATATAATCCAATATCGCCTTTAACATATTAAAAATTAACCAATAATGCGACTTTTTGAAGAGGTGGAGTATGAACTAAATATATAAATATATATATATAGTATATATATATATATATATATATATATATATATATATATATATATATATATATATATATATGTATATATATATATATATATATATATATATATATATATATATACATATATATATATATATATATATATATACATATATATATATGTATTTTAGAATGATTCAGCTCGAGGTCGTTTTTGTAAAAATCGTTATAATTTTTCTATTTTATTTGATATTTCGTCAACAATTTGTTGACATCATCAGGAATAACAATCGAAAATTAAAATTTTCTGTATAAATTGGTTTTGAAATATGAAAAAAAAAAATTTTTTTTTCGAATATATCTATGTTTTCAAAAATATTAACATAAAAACAAAAGCATATATACAGGCTTGTATATATCTATACATGTATACATCAATGCATACATGAACGTATACCAGGGATTTCCAAAAAATTTTTGGTTGTGTAGTAGTGAGTACCAGAGAGTAAAAAAAATGAGAGAATACATTCATTACAGCCGAAATAAAATGTTAGTAATATATTTTATAAGTTATAAAATAAAATCTTCTAAATTTATACTCTTATGGAAGTTTCGTAATAGTAGAATGCTTTTCAAATGGGATGAACATAATTTATTACGTTGCTTGGAACAAATAAATTTTAAATCCGAAAAAATTTGTTCGCATAGGTAAGTGGTGCCGAATAAAGAGAGGCACTTAAATGAATTTTTTTTAGTTCAGGATGGAACTCGCCATCCAAATCTTTCCAGAACTCTACAATATTATTTTCGTCTGAAGCATTTACTTCGCTTCGTAGTATGATTAGTTCTGATTGAATATCAAATTCATAGTTGCTTACATCGCAACGAAAATGGTTTTCGAAAAGTTCTAATAGCGGTTGTAAAATTACAGAATCTTGAAACCTGTTTTGAAAATTATTGAAAAGTGTTTCAAATATTTCGGCATATTAATATCTTTTGTCGATTTCGAGATTTCTATAAACAAGTGAAGTTTTTGGAAAAATCACCAGTTTTAATTGGGGAAAAAATTAGAAAAAGTTTTGTTTTAAAATTGTGAATGATGTAGTGGTATACACAATATTTTTTGAGTGTAAGCTGAAACAAAATAATATAGCATCCACTAGACATGTACATTTGTCGAAGTCACATCGACGACTGAATTGAAGAGTATAAAAATATGTGTTAGTAGTGGACAAGGCGAATTCAATAAGGTGAACTCATTTATGCAACTCTGTATATGGAACATGTATTTTGTTAGTGTACAGGCTTCTGAAATGTCAAATTTAGTTATGCAGAAAAAAGTAAAAAATTGTTACACAGATGTTTGTGATATGGTAGAAAAAAGAAAAAAATATCTGTTCTGCATTTGATTAAAACATTAAATACCTAAAATTTAAAAAGGTAAAACCAGTTTAATTTGGAGTTGTAAATGCATTAATAATACTATACAATGGAGTGATAGTATAAGAGGTATGGCTCTTACAGCGGCCAGATATTCTTTGTCGCGTTTGGAGGAGGGGCCACCACACACCAAAAACTGGCTGGAATGACAATTTTATGCCGAAATATCGAAAAATCTTTGCGTTTGCTACTCAACTTAAAACCGGTAAGGGCTTGACTATTTGTATATCAGTCATACAGGGAGATCATACCAAAATCGGCAATAGTGCTATAGAGGCCAAACAGTCGTTGTGCAAGTACATGGATGATGAGAGAGTAGAAGGTTTTTGTGATGTTATGGTGGCCGTGCAGAGTATAGGAAGAGGGATCGTGTACGTGAAAGACAACGGGAACGTACTCGTAAGTTGGAAGTTAATCGTGCTGCTCCCATTGTTCGACGTGGACGCGCTGCAAGACGCTGTATAGTTATGATGCCAAAAACATTGGACGAATTGGTTGCCGTTGTAATTCAAAATCTACCACGCGAAGCCGAAGAACGTGGTGTATATAACGAAGATGTTTTGCGTGAACGTTTCTTAAATGTGGAACGAGTAGCAAGTAAACTGGCTATAATACTTGAAGAGGGAGCCAGTTTGCCTAAATATTTCCTATAATATTTGCAATCCTTGTTTATTATTAAGCCTAACAATCCTATTTCGCAAGACGAACTACAAAATAAGATATTCGACTACAACAAGTTGGATACGTTTGACATTTTAAACACAGCAAGGTATGAAAATATTTATTGAATTTACATTGAATAAGAGGTTTATTAATGAATTGTTTAATTTAGATACTTTGTTCATCGTGGCGATCTAATAATGGCCTTAAAATATATGAATCTTTTGCAAGGCGCCCCACGTAAAATAGCTTCCGACTGGTTGAAAGAAACCCGTCTACTGTGGGAAACTCAACAAGCTGCCAATACTCTAATGGCTCATGCTGCCGCTAGTGGTCTATTGTATTTGTAATATTTAATGTTTATTAATTTAATATAACGAAAGAAAACAAATTAGTTATTATTATGGATGTATTTACATTTTACTTAACACTTAAAATTTTATGCGATTGTTACGATTTGAGACAAATGAAAATATCATGCGGAAAACATAAATTATAAAAGTTGTAAAAATTTATTTATTTATTTAAAAATCATTGTCTTTATTTTGTTATTGGCTGAAAATTTCTCGTTCCGTAATCCATATTGATAGTCTAGCAGTTTACTCAATATCCAAGCTACGCATCCATTATCACTAGAAATTTTTAAAAACTTTGTTTTTGGCGCACAAAAATTTTTAGTTTTAATTGGAAAAAAAAGTAAGCAGAAGAAGATTTTGACAGATCAGCGTAAAATCACCTGATCGACATTTTCTGAAATAAGGCCACCTGATTGAATTCGCCTTGGTAGTGGAGTACACAATTGTGCAAAGAAATGGAAATCCCTGACGTATACATATATGCATACATGAACATACACAACTACATACAAACATATATACACACACATAGAGAGATACAAACACATATGCATGCACATATGCACATACACACACATACATATGAATACATATATATAAATAACTAACATAATTACAAATTAATATATTAACATACATACAAATTTACATACATATGTATATAACTAAACATTTACAATATTTAAACTATTCAATCAACAATACAACATGGATAAGAATTGATTACAGTATAGTGTATATAAATAACATATAAAATATATATATGCATTGATGTATACATGTATAAATATATACAAGCCTGTATATATGCTTTTGATTTTATGTTAATATTTTTGAAAACATAGATATATTCGAAAAAAATTTTTTTTTCATATTTCAAAACCAATTTATACAGAAAATTTTAACTTTCGATTGTTATTCCTGATGATGTCAACAAATTGTTGACGAAATATCGAATAAAATAGAAAAATTATAACGATTTTTACAAAAACGACCTCGAGCTCAATCATTCTAAAATACATATAAAAGAAAAGGTCAATAAAAGCAAACAACTATATATATATATATATATATATATATATATATGTATATATATATATATATATATATATATATATATATATATATTTATATATATATATATATATATATATATATATATATATATATAAATATGTAAATGAAATACTACGTTAGTTGCTTTCGAGTTTTCTTCATAAACTGCTCTTTATTTTTGATTAGTTGATCTTAAATACTATTCCAAGAATCATTTTATCTATGTTTTTCCTTTGTTGTTATATTACACGTCAGCTCTTATCACTGAATGTGTCGTGTAAACACCTCTTTGTTCTATGATGATAATTACAAATTTGTTATCATCATAGTTTGGTCTTGTGTTTGTTTGACCAAAGGTTATGTTTTCTTACTTGTTTATTGTTCCCACCATAACTTAACTTATTTGTTAATTCTATATTATTAATATCAGTACTTATGTTTAAGGTATATTAGTAGTGTGTATTTCACTCCTCCCCCTTTAGATAAGTCGATGTCCTCATTGACTGGTTTTATATTATTTACAAAGTGTTTCTTAAATTTAATGGCAAACCCTATAATTATTAATACAATTGCAATAACAATTATTAAGAAACGTAAAGAGTAATTTTCTGTTTTGGTTACAACATGCTCCATGTGTTTTTTTTATTCAGGTAGTGAAATGTTATCTTTAATTATATTTTCAACATCTTTTATGGGTGGTAGGATATTAGATTCCGTGTTTTGTTTCACAGATATTTCAAAATCATTAATTTTTATTTTACATTTGTTAAAGCGAATGATATTGTTTCCTTTGATTTTGATTTTAAATTTATTACAGTTATGTTCAATGTCAGTGACCTTTAAGTTTTTCGTAACAATTATGTTTGGTTCAATAAAGGTTATGTGGTAAAATATTCCTACTGTGTTGACAATTTGTTTTGTTATTGTTCATCAAATTTTTGATGCATTCATTATTTTCTAGTATTATTTTATTGTTCTGTACTTTATAAATTACATTATCTATTACAGCATAATTTTCTTCTTCATTAATTTTAAGCTCATTATTGTTTTTATCTGGTAGCTGAATAATTCTTAACCTTTTATAAGTTTTGAATTGACTCGGGATAGAGAGTATAAAATAAATTAAATCTAATTCCAACCATACTGAAGATTTTATATGCTCAAATTCTAGTGTAGATAAGTTTGTCGCAGTTTGTAAGTCGATTAGTTTTGTGTTTATAATACCTAACCCAGCCAGTTGTATTGCTAGTTGAATGTCCTGAATGTGTTCTAAATACGTTTTGACGTTGTCCAAAAACATGTCTGCGTAAACTTTTTCTGTGAGTTTACTTTGTTAATATGGTCGTTCTTGCAGTTATTATATAGCTCACATTCATTTATTACTTTCGATATTTCTTTTATATAATTTGGGTAATAATATTTGTTTTTAAATATTTTAACTATTTTTTCAATTCCTTGGTGAAGGCCGGATATATGAATCTTCAGAACTTTCGTTTTAAAATCAGAAAAATCTGTTATATATTCTAAAATCTTGGTGGCTCTCAAAATTTTATGAGAGTTATTTTGAACCAATCTGCTAAAATAATTTTGTAGCATAATAAAGTTCTTGTCGTTGGGTATATATATGGTAACGTTTTTGTTTATTAGATATGTTTTAATTATATCTCTAATTAAATTTTTATTGAAATCCTTATAAATTATAGTGGTAACATTGTTAGAGAATACTTTCTTTGAAGAGACTTTGTTCTGATTTCCGTTCAGAATATTTATTTGATTTTTGAAGACGTTCAAGGGCTTTTCCGTTATTGGAATGTAATTCATGTTATCTTCGTTTGCTGAGTGACAGGTTGCTGCAACTGATGAAACTTCTACATTTTCAAGGTTGTCTATGGCGTTTTCCTCGCATATTTCGCTTCCTGTGTTAGCCATACTATCTTGATTTGTTGCATTCAAGTAACATTCTCCGTTTTTAATACGTGAAAGTGCATCTGCAACATGATTTTCTTTTCCTGGAATATATTTTATTTCGAAATCGAATTCGTTTAATTTTATCTTCCAACGCTGGAGCTTAGCGTTAGATTCTTTTAAGTTATGTAACCATTGCAGAGGGCGATGCTCGCTATTGATTATGAACTTGCGTCCGAACAAATATGGTCGGAAATACTTCGTTGCCCAAACTATAGCAAGTAATTCCTTTTCTGTTGTAGAATAGTTTGTCTCGTGAGTATTAAGTGTACGGCTTGCAAAACAAATTGGGTGAGAATTTTGACTTAGGACAGCACCTAATGCAATGTTCGATGCATCTGATGTTAGTGTAAATTGTTTTTCGTAATTTGGATGGGCCAATATGGGTTCTTTTGCAATTAGGATTTTAATGGTTTCCACAGCTTTAATATAATCTTTGTTATTACAATTAATTTTATTTCCTTTTTTAAGGCATTGGGTCAATGGTTTGGTGATATTGGAGAAATTTTGGATAAATTTCCTATAAAAGCCTGCCAATCCAAGAAATTGTTTAATTTATTTTTCTGTTTTTAGTGTTGGGTAGTTAATTATTGCCTTAATCTTGTTAGGGTTTGGTTTAATCCCATCTGATGTGATTATATGGGCTAAGAATTCTGCTTCTTTTTGCAAGAATTCGCACTTATCAACTTGTATTTTCAAGTTTGCTTCGGACAATTTTTTGAACACTTTATCTAGTGCTGCAATATGTTCTTGAAGCGAAGTACTGAAGATTATTATGTCGCCCAGATAAACTAGGCAATCTTTTCCGAGCAGATCTTCCAGTACTGTGTTCATCAGTCGTTGAAATGTAGCTGGTGCATTTTTTAATCCAAAGGGCATTCGTAGAAATTCGTAATGTCCGTTTCGTGTTGAAAATGCAGTTTTATGCCTATCTCTAGGCTCTACCTCTATCTGGTAAAATCCTTTTGTGAGATCTAGTGTCGTAAAGTAAATGGACCTACCCAATTTGTCCAAAATTTCGTCCATCAATGGGATTGGGTACTTATCGTCTATCGTGATGCCATTCAACTTCCGGTAGTCTATAACAATCCTCCATTTCTGTGTGCCCGACGCATCTTGCTTCTTAGGTACTACCCAAATTGGTGCTGAATAAGGTGATTTACTATGGCAGATGATGTTTTGTTCTAACATCTATTTTATTTGCCTATCAACCTCTTCTCTATGTACTTCTGGGTATCTACAGGATTTCACATAGATTGGATCCTCATGGGACGTGCTTATTTTATGTTTAACCTTATGTGTGAAGGTCAGATTTTCGTTCTCTTTATATATAATATTTTTGTATTTCTCAAGTAGTTTCTTAATTTCTCTACTTTCTTCTTTGTTTAAGTGATTCAATCTAAATAGTGATCCAATGTCAGAATTTTTAGTTCCATTATTCCTTATTTCTTTTAAGTTGAACAGTGCGTTTTGGTTCTGATTCTCTTGGGTTTTATCCAGGAAATAATATTTTATATTGTTTAAAATGATAAAACTTTCACAAATATTTATGACTGCATTCAACTTTTGTAAGCTATCATAACCTAGTAGTCCGTCATAATTCTGGCAAAAGTCATGAACAAAGAAAATCAAGCTAGTACCTATTTGACGGCTGGTAACTTCTTGTGTTTTATCTAAAATTATGTCTCCTTTAATTGTTTTTACTTTAATCGAATTAACTCGTTTGCTTTGAATTGGTAGAGTGTTTGGTCTGATTAAACTTATAAATGAGCCGGTGTCTAGCAGAAAGTTATAAGGTTTGTTTTCAATTTTCATTGAGATGGAGGGTAATTGTTGGATGCTGACAAGTGAAAATTTTCCACTTCCATAAGTTCGCCAGTCCCAAATCGTCGAATACGGGATTGAACGGAATCATTTACTCTTGAACGTTTGTGTGGTTGTGAGTAATGTCCATGGTTGTTACTATTATTAGAAAATCTGTTAAAGTTATTGTGGTTAGGGTTACTTTCATTATTATTAAAGGATCTATTATTATTGAAAAGATTACTATTATTATTAAAGGAATTATTGCGATTATTCGGCATTTGGTAATTTCCTAAATGGTAAGAGTTTGTTATAAAATGTGAGTCGTTGAGATTATTTCTGTTTCTATTTGGGGTGACTATATTCTTATATTCATTATTTACTATATGGGGATGGTATCGAGAATAATTACGTGTGGGTGGTTTTGTCAATTCCCGTCCAGTATCTAGTTCGTTATTCTGTCTTAAAATGTTAATTGCTGATTTAAGATCTCCAGCTAAGTTGGCATTTACGAGTGCCGTTAAATGATTGGGTAGCTCTCTTTTTAGAACCCTCAGACTCTGAGAATTAGCTTCATTCTTATAAAAGGTTTTTGTTTCACTATTTTTAGTACTAAAATTGATGGTATCGTTTATTTTACATATATTCTCATTAATTTCCTCACATAATCTTCTAACATTACCCCTAAATCTAATGTTACTTAAGTTTAAAATTAGTGTTGGAATTGGTTGTCGCTCAACGTATTCTTCTATTAGTAGTTGTTTGAGGTTGGTCCAATTTCCTGGCTGTTCCCTTCTTATTAGGTTCAGCGCTTCCCCGTCTATGGTCCTCAGGATGCAGTTGAAGAATAATATCCTGTCCTCTACTGGTAGTAAAGATATGTTCGGCAGAATGCTTTCTATGCCGTTTATGTATAGGCATAATCTGTCTCGTTGTCCAGTGAAGGGTTGTATAAGCTTCAAGTTTTGAATTATGAAGTTTTTTTGTTGTTCCATGTTATTTTGTATATTGACTTCTTTGGTTATTGTTAATCTCCGCAAATTTGAAAGAATTTCTTCCATTAATTTTCAGGGAAAAAGGAATTTACATTGAATGTTCACGTTTGTGCGAGTTCACTGTATTTTAAAAAAAATCTGGAGGGTCCCGTGGGATTCGCAGAGTTTTTAATTTATTATTTTTGTGTTGTAAGTTCGTTTAAGGATCTTTTTCGCAGATCCTACCGACTGCGCCAATGAAATACTACGTTAGTTATGTTTGAGTTTTCTTCATAAACTGCTCTTTATTTTTGATTAGTTGATCTTAAATACTATTCCAAGAATCATTTTATCTATGTTTTTCCTTTGTTGTTAAATTACACGTCAGTACTTATCACTGAATGTGTCTTGTAGACACCTCTTTGTTCTATGATGATAATTACAAATTTGTTATCATCATAGTTTGGTCTTGTGTTTGTTTGACCAAAGGTTATGTTTTCTTACTTGTTTATTGTTCCCACCATAACTTAACTTATTTGTTAATTCTATATTATTAATATCAGTACTTATGTTTAAGGTATATTAGTAGTGTGTATTTACAAGTTGTGAATTCTCAGATGGTTTTCGGAAGTATATGCATAAGATAAGGTTTTTAACTTTTCAAAACTGTGGTTAAAGTCTACTGACAATTTGGTAAAGCACCAATGAAATGCATATAGACATTGCTTAACCAAAAACAAATAAATTTCATTTATATATATATATATATATATATATATATATATATATATATATATATATATATATTATGTATATATATATATATATATATATATATATATATATATATATTATGCATATATATGTATATATATATATATATATATATATATATATATATATATATATATAAAATTGATCACTGTCCCAGAATTATCGCAGAAAATAAATTACTCTATAGCAGATAAACAATACGAATTAGAAATAAATAATTTAATGCAGGAAAATAATAGAATACGTCCTTTGCCTTTCACCACAACGATAGAAGCAAGTATTAGAGCAACTTGCAAGGACCCAATTTGGACGTAACAATATCCTGGAAATATGAAGGATATTGAATTCGTTAGTAAGGAAAAATTGAAAAATTATTAAAAGATGGGATAATCCAAAGAAGCTTCAGTCCCTACAATTCTCCAATGTTAACGGTACATAAAAAAGGAGTCGACGAAAGTGGAAAACCTAAAAGAAGAATGGTAATAGATTTCCGTAAATTAAATGAATATACAGTTACAAACAGGTATCATCCCCGATATAAACATAACTTTATAAAACCTAGGAAAAGCTAAATTCTTTACAACTTTATACTTAGAATCTGGTGTTGTGAAGCATTATCGAACATCCCTCCTACATATACATACATTGCACTAATTTGTTAGCGCAGCAGTAATGTACATTCAACTTAAATACTGTTTGCGTTAACGAATGGTGCAATACTGTTGTATTATTTAGGTCAATAGAAAATAGCTTAATCGCAATATATTATTTTATGGTTAATTTTAAGAAAGTATAAATAGATAGTTCTAAGTTAGTTAAGGGACAGTTGTAGTAAACCAAGTTTCAATAAAGAACCTACGAATCCCACGGGACCCTCCAGGTACAAAGAAGTAACTATTTCCTTTTAAAACTACACTACAACACTGGCTTCCACCAAATTAGAATTAAAGAAAGTGACAGGGGAAAAACAGCTATTTGTGTAAATGGAGGCAAGTATGAATTCACACGTATGCCTTTCGGCTTGAAGAATGTACCTTCAATTTTTCAACGGTGTGTAGACGTCATATTAAGGGAATTCATAGGTAAATTTGTATATGTCTACATAGATGATGTTTTGATCTATTCATCTACAACAGAAGAGCACATGAAACATATAAACATTCTCTTTAATGCATTAAAAAAGGCTATTCTAAAAATCTCGGATGAAAAATCAAAATTCTTCGTGTCCGAAGTTGAGCACTTATGTGACATCATCAAACACAATAAAATAACAACAGACCCAGAGAAAATAAGGGCGATTGAAAGTTTCCCCATTCCTAAAACCGTGAAAGACTTGATAGGATTTTTAGGACTAACAGGTTATTATCGTAGATTTGTAAAAGACTACGCTCAAATTACAAAACCTCTAACCATACATTTGAAGGGAGAAAACGAACATGTAGGTAAGAATAAAAGTGCAAATAAGGAAATTAAATTAGACCAGGCAGCCATAGCAGCTGTAGAAAAATTAAAAGAACAGGTGGAATTATTCCAACCAGACTTTAAAAAACCATTTGAATTAACAACGGACGCATCCAACATAGCTATTGGAGCCGTGTTAAGCCAAAATAAAAACCCCATTTATTTCTTGTCAAGAACTTTGAGTGAAACAGAACAGAGATACAGCACAAACGAAAAAGAATTATTGGCCATAATATGGGCCCTACAAAAACTGAGGAATTATATATATGTCATAGCCGAACTCACTATTTTCACAGACCAACAATCTTTAACTTACGCCATTTCAGAAAAGAATCCTAACCCTAAATTAAACGCTGGAAAGCCATAATAGAAGATTACAGTGCTAAAATGAAATATAAGCCAGGCACAGAGAATGTAGTAGCTGATGCACTGTCTCGACAGATTATAAACACATCTTCAATTGACACCATATCACTACATACAAATACTGAAAACATATATAAATATGGAAAAATAATCAAAGACACATTTATTGGATCAAAATTTGTTTAAGGGCCTATAAAACTAAAAGACATATTGGATAAGAATGAGCTAATACGCATTGTTAAAGAGACATATTATAGAGCTCATAGAAGCTGTAAAAATACTATAAAGGAAATACTTGAAAAACACTATTGGCCGGAAACAAAACGAGATGTAAAGAAATATAATAACTTAGCGCTTTTTGTTTGTTATGTGGTGAAGTATGTCTATATGCCTGCACTTCATTGGTTCTTACACCAAATCATCAGTAGACTTTAACCTAACTCCAAAATAACAAAACCTCTTAGCTTATACATAAACTCCCAAAAATGAATTGAGAATTACACAAGCAAAACCATAGGATTTCAAATTCAAGAAAACACAACAAACAAATTTTATTCGATATAAATCTATTTTGTTTTTCCACCTTCATACAATTAGTCTGCCGTTGGCAAACAATAAAAGTATATAAAAAAGGCACAATGAAAAACAAAAGCTAAGAGGTTTTGTTATTTTGGAATTAGGTTAAAGTCTACTGACGATTTGGTGTAAGAACCAATGAAATGCAGGCATATAGACATACTTGACCATATAACAAACAAAAAGCACTAATTTAATTGAGACAATATCTCGAATAAACGATTTTAAGAAATATAATAACAATTGTTCAGCATGTCTATATGGTAGGTATGAGAGAAACCCTGTCAAAGAACCTTTACGTGACTCAAGTATACCCACACAGCCCAGAGAATTTATACACGCCGATATCTATTTCAATGATAAAATTATGTATCTCGTAACCATAGATAAATTCTTTAAATACATAGTAGCTCGACAAATTGAAACTAAAGCAGCAATTGAAAATGTATGGGAGGAAATAATCAACACCAGTTTTCCTGAGTGTAAACGGTTAATAACTGATAATGAAGCATCTTTTGTCACTCCAGCCATTAAACAATTATGTTATAAATACGGCATTCAAAAAATAGAAACTCCAGTACACAGGTCAGCAGCAAACGGACAAGTGGAAAGAGCACATAACTCAATTGGTGAACTAACACGGATATTCAAATTTAGTAATAATTCTACAAGTAGAGAAGAACTATTCAGAGCTATTAAAGAACTTAATAATTCAGTGCACACCGTAACAAATCATCGACCAAGAGACATATATTTCGGTTCAATTAATATAAATAAAGAAGAAATAATAAAAAACCTAAAAGACGCATCTGAAAATGTGCTTAACCGTCTAAACAAAAACGCCAAACATAGAACTTTCACAAAAGTAACACAAATATTAGTGAAAATAGTTGGAATTAGAAATATGAACTCTCCGCGTTATAAAAAGAAATTGTTGAAGAAGATTTAGGGACATTATCCTAACAAAGAAAGGAAAAACAGTGCATAAAAACAATATAAAGAACATCACATTTTCAAGCAATGAAGAAAGTATTCCAGATTATAGCCGTACTGGCAATATTATTCCAGAAGTTAAAAGCAACAATTGGGATAGAACATGTGGAAAATAAAAAACATATATTAACCCAAATTAACGACACATATTTATTTGATGAATTTACATTTTTGCTTCACATGACTAATTTAACGAAAATCCTCAAGGCGTACGACCAAATATTTGACGAAGATTCTTACCCCACCGTGGAGGAACAGATTTTAATGAAGAAAATAGAAACACTAATCGATCAACTTAATGAGCATAGAATTGAAAAACGAGGATTAAATTTTTTGGGATCGACTTTGAAGTTCATTACTGGCATACCAGATCATGATGACGTAATTGAAATAGAAACCAAAATTAACACCCTAATTGAAAATAATGAAAAACAAAGAATAATTAACTCCAGATTCGAAAAAATTTTAGATTCCATACAAAGAGAACCAACCGAAACGTATATCGCAATCAAACTAATTCACGAACAATTATTAACACTGGTTAGAACGATAAACGCTGCCAGAAACAACGAGTACCTAACCGAATCACTAAATCTAAATGATATACGAGAATTAATGGAACATAAATTCACATCCGTACCAATCATTAACATACTAGAATATTCCGATATTTATATCACAAGAACCAATGACTCCATCATTACTATATACAAGTACCCCATCATAAACAACTATTGCAAGTTATTTAAATTTACATCACTCAGCGTCAAACATGGCAAGGTGTCCACCGACAAGGAAATCGCTTACTGTAATAATGTTTATACTAGGGTACATAATTGTAAAAATTCTTTAGGCAAAAACATTTGTAAAACCAACACCGCAAATGATGACTGCATCATACCTTTATTAGAAAACAGAAAAGCAAAATGTATAGTATTACAGGAATATAATTACCTATTATTGAAAATAGACGAAGGATTTATCCTTTTAGACGGTGTAAACACTGTCAATGACGAAAGTATTACTGGAACCATATTAGTGAAATACACAGACAGAGTAGTGATTAATAATATTACCTTTATAAATATTCACGATAAATTAATAACAAGTAAAAACGTTATATTCGACCGGGTCGAATCTTAAATACCCTCCAAATATTTAGTAAGTGAATTTGATATGTTTAACTTGGTGGGACAGAGTTCCTTTATATAATATCGTACGTCAACGCCCACTAAAGGGGGCGGGGTTCAAATATATACAATATCATGTTTTCCACAGACGAACGTATGGCTAGACCGTCTTAGACTTCATCACAATTCTCTTTGGAGGGTATAAAAACTGTATTTTGGCGGAGTCGCTCTAGCAAGGGCTGTGGGGGAAACATTTCACCTTTGTCATAAAACTCTAAAAATAAATGCTTGGGATAATTATATACAAAATTAAAATTTCTTTTTTTGATAGGGTCATTTAGAGGGCAAAAGGGGAGAGGAGGTAGGGCAGAAACAGGTAGACATAAAACTCTAAAAATAAATGCTTGGGATGATTATACACAAAATTAAAAAAATTTTTATTTATTTTTAATAGGGTTATTTAGCGGGCAAAGGGGGGGGGGGGGGGGTTAGGGCAGAAATCGGCAGTCATAAAACTCTAAAGATAAATGTTTGGGATGATTATATACAAAATTAAAAAAAAAATTTTTTTTTGGTAGGGTCATTTTGGGGGCGAAGGGGAAGGAGGGGGTAGGGCAGAGTATAACCAGGTTTCGTCTCAGCTTCGTCATTAAAGCTTAAAAGTGTTATTTTTAAGGAATGTAGGCTTAAGTAAAACAATTTGTTAAATTTTTATGCTATTTTTGCCTATAATAACGCCCACTGAAGTGGGCGGGGTCAAAAAATATTTTTATTTTATTTAATGGCTCCAAGTTTAAGGCGTTGGACCGTATTTAACATAAAAATATATCATTTGTCTAACATAATAACCAAAAAACTTTAAAAATTATGTTGTTTTTTCTGGCTTGGTTTAGTTCTTCTTAGGGGAACTTTTTTCCCTCTTGCCCGATTTAGCCCATCTTCGAACTTAACCTGCTCTAAGCTTTAAAATATATTTATGCCAAATTTCAATATTCTAGCTCTTTTCGTTTGGACTGAATCGTGATTTCTACAGACGGACGGACGGACGGACATGCTCAGTTCGTCTTAGATTTCATCACTGATCAAGAATATATATACTTTATGGGGTCTGAGATGGATATTTCGATGCGTTACAAACGGAATGACAAAGTGAATATACCCTCCAAATTCTTTTTTGGAGGGTATAAAAACCATAATCAATAAACATGACGAGGACCTAGAAATAACAAAAATTCTAACATCGTCTTCGGAACTGGCATTCAACAATATAGATTCTCTAAGGAAATTTATAATACCAATAGAAACGCATCCTATCAGATACTCTGTATATATAATTTTAGCAATTATAACAACAACGGCTCTTGCATATATTATTTTAAAGGCAACAAAATACTATTTAACTTTAAGAGAAATAAGGACTAGAGAGAATTGCCAAGTTTTATATAACACAGAACTAGAAAGAGTCAGACATGAAATAAGCATTAATCAGGCATGAATCGAGTCGATTCATTTTAAGTGAGGGGAGAATTACGAATCTAGACGATTCATTTTAAGCAGGAGGAGAGTTAAGGGCAACCTAACACAAGTATACTAACACTAATGATAAACAATAAAGCAGTTGATATCGTAAAATAACATTTAACCATAAGTAATAAAGATAAGAAACAAATCATAAATAAAATATATCATTATAAGAATAACATATTGTTATAAAATACTGCAAAGTTAAGGTCAACCCAAAGACAGGTGTACTAACATTATAAATAATGTTATATATAGACTTCACTGTATTCTTTAATATACACATAAGCTTAGCATTCGTGAAATTAATACTTGAATTGTCATAATCACATATACATTTGAATTGTAATTATCTCTTTTTGACACTAAAATAAACAGTCTCTTGAAATACTCGAAACATAACAGATTGGCGACGAGCGCAAAATAAATAAACGTGTGTGTAAGAAATGGGCAATGAAAATGATGTATTAAAAGAGATGTTGATCCAACAACAAGCTTGGACAACTAAAATGCTTACGGAACAGAAACAATGGATGGAGGCTGTCTTAGGTGCTTCGCAAGCTGGACCTTCAAAGGTACAAAATGTTAGTGTGCCAACTTTTCATTCCTTTAATAAAGAGATTCAACCATGGGAGTCATATGTAGAACAACTGGAACAACATTTTGCAGCTTATGCTGTACAAAGTGCAGAGAAGAAAAAATCATTTTTTTTAGCATGGAGTGGTGAAGCAATATTTGAGCTGTTAAAAAAATTATTTGGTGGACAAAGTTTGCAAAATAAAACTTATGATGAGTTAAAAGAAAAGTTAACGGAACATTTTTTGTCAAAAGTACATACTGTTGCTGCACGGTACGAATTTCATAAGTTAGTCATGAAACCAAATCAAACATATAGAGAGTGGGTAGCTGAGCTGCGTGGAATTGCGCGAAACTGCAATTTTACTTGTTGTTTAAGCAGCTGCGCTAAGGAGTATACCGACGAGATGATACGAGACATGATAATTCTGCATACTCCACACGACCCCGTACGCATCTCTGCTATGCAAAAACTGCAGCCGACGCTAGCAGAAGTTCTACTGATTGCAGAATCATACGAAGCGACAACGAAAACCGTACAATTGATAAAAGAAAATAAAGAAGAGAGTGCAGAGGGGTTTGCGGATTTAAATTTTGTACATAAACAAGGAATACCAAAGAATAATAAAAGAAAAGAATATAAATCACGTACTGGTTGCGGGGTATATAATGAAAGAGAGAACTGCCGTTTTCGTTTTTTTGTTTGTCATCAGTGTAATAAAAAAGGGCACATAGCTGCTGTATGTTTGTCAATTGACAATAAAAAGAAAATGAAAAACAATGCAAACAATAACATTGAAACTGAAGGAGCAACCGATCAAATCTTAAGCATCATAACAGACTTAATAAAAAATGAAAATAATAAAATGTTTATTGATGTTAAAATATCAAACAAAATTATTAAATTTCATTTGGATTCTGGTGCTTCAACGTCAGTAATTACCAAGAAAACATATGAAATGTTGGAAAAACCTAAATTAGAAAACTACAAAAAATCGCTTTTTGCTTTCGGTCATACTCGTTTAAACATTCTTGGTCAAATAATAACAAAAATTAAATGTGGTGAAAAGGAGGAACTTGTACCATTAGTTGTTACCGATGTTGAAGTGGCTGACAATTTGTTTGGAGCAGACCTTTTTGAAAAATTTGGTTTTACAATTGTTCAAATCGCAAACTTAGAGATGGATTATGCCGATGAGAAATGTAAACAGCTTCGTGAAAAATATAAGCATGTATTTGAAGAGGGCATTGGCACTATCAAATCGTTTAAGGCACGTATAGTCTTAAAAGACAACGCTGTACCAAAATTTTACAAAAGCAGGTCAGTTCCTTTCGCTCAACTGCAAACATTTCAAAAGGAAGCTGAACGAATGGTTACAGCTGGTATTTGGAAACCAATCCAGTTTAGCGATTGGGCTTCACCAATAGTGCTTATTACAAAACCAGACGGTTCCCTTCGAGTCTGTGGTGATTTTATGGTGGCGGTAAATAATCAAATTGATATTGAACAATATCCATTGCCAACTCGTGAATCTTTGTTTCACAAAATTCGTTATGGCAAAGTATTTTCTAAAATTGATTTAAGAGAAGCATATCTTCAAATGGAAGTGGACGAGTCATCCAAAAGCATTTTAGTTGTGAATACAGCAGCTGGGTTGTTTCAGTATCAGCGTATGCCCTATGGTATAGCAAGTGCACCCGCTATATTTCAGAAATACCTAGAGCAATTGCTACAAGGAATTGAAGGATGCGGCAATTACTTGGATGACATAATTATATCTGCTCCTAACATAGAAGAACATATGAGGCTGTTAGAAGTTTTTGCCATTTTATCCGAACATGGTATTAAATGTAAAAAGTCTAAATGCGAGTTTTTAAAAACCAAAATAAAATATCTCGGACGACAAGTTAGTGCAAAAGGGATCCTGCCAGATGAAGCAGGGGTTCGTGCAGTAAAAGAGCTTCGGCCTCCTCGTAATATCAAGGAAGTGGAAGCTTTTATTGGTAAGGTTAACTACTACAACAACTTTATACCAAATTTCTCGCAAATTTCAGCATCCATAAATCAACTTCGTAAAAAGAATGCCACATTTATCTGGGGAAAAAATCAACAGACAGCTTTTGAGACACTTAAGAACCATATCGTACATGCTGCAGAGTTGGCACATTTTCAAGAACATTTGCCTATTACCTTGGCAACTGATGCCTCTTCCCATGGGCTAGGTGCCGTTATTTCGCATTTGCTTCCCGATGGAACAAGCAGCCAATAGCATTTGCCTCGAAAACTTTTGACGTACACCAGCAGAAATACAGTCAAATTGAAAAAGAGGCATTAGCCATTATTTTTGGAGTGCAACGTTTTCATATTTATTTGTATGGACGAAGGTTTATACTACTAACGTAACGATCTTTGGCCCTAATAAACAATTACCTACAATGACAGCACATAGAATTCAACGTTGGGCCATCATTTTAATGGCATACCAGTTCGAAATTAAGTACAGAAGCAGCGCAGAAAATGCTAATGCGGATGCATTGTCGCGTCTACCGATTGGACCTGACCCTGAGTTCGATAACAACGACTATTGCAATTCGATAATAGAAATCAAAACACCAATAAATATTGATATTCTCAAAGAACATACCATTAAAGATCCCATACTAAGCAAAGTAAAACTATACGTGGAAAAGGGATTGCCTGCGTTCATCGGGACTGAAGAAAAATGTTTAATTCCCTATTTTAACAAAAAATTCTGTTTAATAGTCAAAAATGACGTCATATTTTGGGAGTCATCAAATTGTTCCCGCGTTGTAGTACCAACAATAATTCAAAAAGAAGTATTAAATTTATTGCACGAAGGTCATTGGGGAATCCTAAAAATGAAAAGATTGGCTAGACAACATTGTTGGTGGGTAGGCATGGATAAAGAGATAGAAAGAATGGCATCAGCATGTGAAATTTGTAGTTTACATAGTGCAAGTCCAACGCAAGAGTACAGCAACTGGCCTTCCGCGATACGTCCGTGGCAAAGAGTTCATATTGATTTTGCTGGTCCCATTTTCGGTAGCATGTGGCTAATTTGTGTTGATGCATTTTCGCAGTTTCCTTTTATTTGTCAGATGTTATCGACAACGTCTTCAGCTACTATATCGTTGTTATCCACAATTTTTTCTATTGAAGGGTTGCCAGAAACCTTAGTAAGTGATAACGGCCCTCAACTTACATCTGAACATTTTAAACAATTTTGCTTAACTAACGGTATACAACATTTAACAACAGATCCTTTTCACCCCGCCTCCAATGGGTTAGCTGAACGTTTTGTACGTACATTTAAAACATCAGTAGCCAAGAATATTGAAGATGGATTAGCTGTTAAAGAGGCTGTATTGATATATCTATCAACTTATCGCAACATACCAAATTCGGAAGGAAAAACCCCATCTGAATTACTTCACGGCCGTAAAATACGAACACTGTTAACTCAAATGCAAAGAAAACCTCCAAAACAAGAGCTTGAAAACCTCCAAGACAAGAGTACCAAATACAAAGTTAATGATCCTGTTTTTATTCAAAATTTTTCGAGAGGAGAAAAGTGGATTAATGGAAGAATTGAAAAGGTCATCGGAAAAATGGTGTAAAACAATACAAAAAAAAACAAATTTTCATAGTTATAAAAGGCATCAAAACCAACTAAAGCCTAGAATTATTACAAACCAAACAATGAGTCCTTTTTTACATCCAGTAAAAGGTTGTGTAGATGACGGAACCAGCATCCAAGAGAGGCCAGATCAACTGGAGTCGCCTGATAAAAACTCTACTCCACCGCTAGCAATAGAACCAGAACTAAGAAGAAGTCAGAGAACTCGCACTGCTGTGGCTCGGTTCAACCCGGATGACTTTCGGAAAAAGAATGGGGGATAATGTTATATGTAGACTTCACTGTATTCTTTAATATACACATAAGCTTAGCATTCGTGAAATTAATACTTGAATTGTCATAATCACATTTACATTTGAATTGTAATTATCTCTTTTTGACTCTAAAATAAACAGTCTCTTGAAATACTCGAAACATAACAATTAATAAAGCAATTGACATCGTAAATAACCTTTAACTATAAGTAATAAAGATAAGAAACAAATCATAAATAAAATATATCTATAGTAAGAATAAAAATACTGTAAACAAAATGATGTAAACACTAAAAAATAAGATAAGATTGATCATGAAAAAACATGCTTTAATACACAAAGAAATATCAACTAGTTCTAGAACAAAGACACAAATGTTTATAACTCTCTGTAAAAACAAAGAACACTAAAATATCATTCCTTAACATTATACGAACGAAGAGTATAAAAAGCACTGTAAATATTCTCGCTCGGTTCATAAGCAAACTCATTATAATAAATATTAAATAAAGAATAATTCAAGATACAGAGGTATCTTGATATTTAATAATTTTTTATTTATTTAAGAACATTGTTTCTTAACTTGTATGCAGGGGGCTAATTCTCACACTCGTGATCGAAATAGTATTTGTATCGAGATTAATTTCGATACGAGTTATTTTTCTGATGATAACTCTCGATACGTAACGAATCGGGTTATTGCTTCAGTGTTGTTAAAAGCGTGCCGAAATACGTTTGCCAACACCGAATAAATTGAAGTAAAATGCAAACAAAAAACATATGTTTGTATGCACAAGAAAAAGGAAAATATTACAATCAAACAGTCGCAAAGCAGCTCTGAGTCAGTTAACATCAAGCCTCGTTGGCAATTATTTTTTAAGTGCAGCCAGACCACTGATTGTTTACTCTCTTTCGAGAGTTTTGCGTCTCACTCGCACTAGTTAATTTCAACACCTCAGATAACTGTATAGTTTTACAGTTCTTCTGAGGAATATTCCGTGGTTAACTACGTTGCTACTTCCTATGTGAAGGCATAGGTCGTGTACAGTCAGTCACAGTAACGGAAGAAAATACGGGTTAATAACATCGCCGGCATATGGTCTGAGTCACCCCGTCGGAATCTGTGCACCAAATACTTTGCAAATTTACTTTCTAAAGTATTTCAACATACAAATACAATTACAATCAAATTTTAAATAAATAAGGAAATGGATACCGTGTTGTTTTTTATTCAGAATCTTCTGATTCTGACGAAGTGGAAAACCTAAACATTATAAGAAAAAAATAAGATGCAGCATGGATCCCTTAAGTTTGTCAAGAAATGAGTAAGTGTATTTTTTGTTTTTTAAATAAAACTAATAGTATTTCTTTTATAGATTAAAAAAATGTTTTAGACTTACCAAGGAAGCATTTAATTATGCCCTTGGAGAACTGCAGTTTGAGGGGCATCTTTATACTGCTGTTCCACCAAAAATTCAATTGGCTGCTACACTTTCCATTTTGGCGTCAGGTGGGTTCCAACATTGTGTTGGCAACGACCTTTTAATTGGAGTAAGTCAGAGTGGTATCTGTGAAATCACAAAACGTGTCATAGAAGAGATGGATCGTAAGCTTTGTGGCCAATGTATACAGTTCAACCCCAGAAATAGTGATGACTGTAAAGAGTATTTTATGTCAAAATACAACATTCCTGGAGGTATGTATGCAAGTGTAATACATTTGACAAGTTAGTTATTATTTTTTTACAGTTATTGGCTGTGTGGATGAAACGCACTTCGGTTTACAGAAGCCTAAAAATGAGCATATGTTCTTTAACAGGAAGGGCTTTCATAGTATAAATTCAATGGTGGTGAGTATATATGTATATATTATTGAAATTATTGCAATTAATTCAAGATATGGAGGAGCAGCCCATGACTCTTTTGTGTGGAAAAATTCTGACGAAAGAATTCTAGTTGAGCAACAGTACAACAACAATTTAAGAAACTTTTGGCTCTTAGGTAAGTAAATTTAAAACGTTATTCAGAAACTTAAAATTGAAATGTTTATGTATTTAAAAATGTATTTATAGGCGATTCAGGACATCCATGTGAACCATGGTTATTAACGCCATACCGAAACCCACAGGAAAACACAATGGAATCGCGGTTTAATGAAGTACATTCAAAAGCAAGGTGTACCGTTGAGAGGACAATTGGCATTTTAAAGGCTCGTTGGAAAATTTTGTGCCACGACAAAAGAAGTCGTTATAGTGCCGAAAGGGTCGCCCAATTTTCCAACGTATGCGCTGCATTACACAACATGTGCATACATTTTAAAGTACCGGATTATGAAAATGTACAACAAACAACTGATAGGTTCCAGGTGCCTGTAGTCGATGATGCAACAGAAACAAATATAACAAAAATTGGGGAAAAAATTCGTGACAACATAAAACGGAGTCTGTGTAACATTTAATTACATATGTTCATACATTTATCTAAATTATTGCTAGTTCATTTTCATTAAACACTTAAAACTAAATAAAATTATCACAAATTCATTTACATTAAAGACTTGAAACTAAAAGTAATTAAAACAAGTAAAAACGTTATATTCGACCGGGTCGAATCTTAAATACCCTCCAAATATTTAGTAAGTGAATTTGATATGTTTAACTTGGTGGGACAGAGTTCCTTTATATAATATCGTACGTCAATGCCCACTAAAGGGGGCGGGATTCAAATATATACAATATCATGTTTTCCACAGACGAACGCATGGGCATTGCTAGACCGTCTTAGACTTCATCACAATTCTCTTTGGAGGGTATAAAAACTGTATTTTGGCGGGGTCGCTCTGGCAAGGGCTGTGGGGGAAACATTTCACCTTTGTCATAAAACTCTAAAAATAAATGCTTGGAATAATTATATACAAAATTAAAATTTCTTATTTTTGATAGGGTCATTTAGAGGGCAAAGGGGGAGAGGGGGTAGGGCAGAAACAGATACACATAAAACTGTAAAAATAAATGCTTGGGATGATTATACACAAAATAAAAAAAAAATTTATATTTATTTTTAATAGGGTCATTTAGCGGGCAAAGGGGGAAGAGGGGGTAGGGCAGCAACAGGCAGTCATAAAACTCTATAGATAAATGCTTGGGATGATTATATACAAAATTAAAAAAAAAAATTTTTTTTTGGTAGGGTCATTTAGGGGGCAAAGGAAGAGGTGGGGGTGGGGGAGGTAGGGCAGAAATCGGCAGTCATAAAACTCTAGAGATATATGCTTGGGATGATTATATACAAAATTTAAAAAAAATTAATTTTTTTTTGGTAGGGTCATTTAGGGGGCAAAGGAAGAGGTGGGGGGGGGGGTAGGTAGGGCAGCAATCGGCAGTCATAAAACTCTAAAGATAAATGCTTGGGATGATTATATACAAAATTTAAAAAAAAAAATTATTTTGGTAGGGTCATTTAGGGGGCGAAGGGGAAGGAGGGGCTAGGGCAGAGTAGTACCAGGTTTCATCTCAGCTTCGTCATTAAAGCTTAAAAGTGTTATTTTTAAGGAATGTAGGCTTAAGTAAAACAATTTGTT
Source organism: Linnaemya tessellans (assembly GCA_951800035.1). Lineage (NCBI taxonomy): Eukaryota > Metazoa > Arthropoda > Insecta > Diptera > Tachinidae > Linnaemya > Linnaemya tessellans. Next base: position 91,587,094 of record OX637532.1, read on the forward strand.
AAATTTTTATGCTATTTTTGCCTATAATAACGCCCACTAAAGTGGGCGGGGTCAAAAAATATTTTTATTTTATTTAATGGCTCCAAGTTTAAGGCGTTGGACCGTATTTGACATAAAAATATATCATTTGCTTAACAAAATAACCAAAAAACTTTAAAAATTATGTTGTTTTTTCTGGGTTGGTTTAGTTCTTCTTAGGGGAACTTTTTTCGATCTTGCCCGATTTAGCCCATCTTCGAACTTAACCTGCTCTAAGTTTTAAAATATATTTATGCCAAATTTCAAGAGTCTAGCTCTTTTCGTTTGGACTGTATCGTGATTTCCACAGACGGACGGACGGACGGACATGCTCAGTTCGTCTTAGATTTCATCACTGATCAAGAATATATATACTTTATGGTGTCTGAGATGGATATTTCGATGCGTTACAAACGGAATGACAAAGTGAATATACCCTCCAAATTCTTTTTTGGAGGGTATAAAAATAATAATTGCATAGGTACTTTGGTATTAAAAAATAAAAATAAAATAAATAAAATTAAAACTAAAAAATACTATTATTGTATCTCATGGTTTAACTTCTCCAATTCCCTTTTTTTTATCATAAGCTCCATTTCTTTTATTTGTATGGTAAGTTGCTGTTCCATATCTTTTTTTGCTTTCATATCATTAAGTTGACCAGGAAGTTCTATTTCTTTTTCCTTTAACTGGAGATTTTTATTTTTAATTTCAATTAGTTTATCTAATATGCTTAACAACTCTTTCTGGTATACTTCTGCAGATATAAAATTTTGTTGCAACAAAGTTGTTTTACTTTGCTTTAGACCTTGGTCATCGGTCGGTAATTTCTTAAAACGAGCTTCTTTTTAAATAGGCTCTGATTGTATTTCGTCTTCACTTGCAATAATATACGAAATGTCAGCAGGTAGCATATTCTCATCTACAGTGTCATCCAACAACTGTGGGGATGTGCACAAATAAGTGGTACTTTTTTGTTGGGATGTAGATGGATAATTATCGTCGTCTTGCGGCAGATCTTTCAATATTTGTGATCCAAAACTTTTAACGGTTTTTAGACCTTCGACTGCGACTTCTATACCCGCAGCAGCCAGTATTTGTTCTTCTACATGGGAAAGAACTTTTTCCTCATACGGTCCACCACCAGTTTTTTTCTTTGATAATTTATTAAAAGCAAGTTTACTTTTCACGTTTTGCTTTTGGTCAGAGTAGACCTATATATGTACATATATGTAAATACAAATTAAGTATTAAAAAATTTATTTATTTTTTATTTATACACATATTTACCTTGCGCCACGACTTGACATCTTTTGTTGGAGGGCCAGAGGCGTTTAGCTTGGCCGTAAGTTGCTCCCAAAGGTGGTTAGCCTTTGCTCTCCCTTGCGAATTATTTGGCAATATGCCTTTTGCCAAGTCTGTGTGCTGAGACATGAAATTTCCAAGAATTTTTTTTTGAGTATAATTAATTTTTGTTATGCTTGACCTGAAATCGCACGCATGCGAATTAATGATTACTCGGTATCGAGTGTCAGCATTAGAAATTTCGATACGAGTTACTCGATAGCGAGACAGAGAATCCCAAAAACTCGATCCATCGAGTAGGATTTCGCACGCATGCGAGTGTGAGAATTAGCCCCCAGGTAAAAAAATTAACATCTGTAATCCGGACACTCCAGCAATACGGATATGCTCAGGATTTATGGTGTCCGGATTATCGGGATACTACTGTACTTAACGCAAAAATCATGTACTTTTTACGGTTTTGTATTTAAAATACTTGACTAAACTACCAATATCACGGAAATTTGATTAAAAAATTTTTAGCTTTACAGTCGACTCCGCTTTACTGGCAATAACCAAAACCATTTTTCAGTTATCCGATTTTTTTCTCTAAAACGTAGTTCGGATTACTGAAATTTGTTATAGTTAAGCGTACTGCTTAAAATCAATAAACAATATTTTTATATCAAATCTGTTTATATTTTTTACGTCAATTTAACGTAAAAATTTTATTTAAAAAAAATTATTCATAGAATTAATCATTTTCAATTCATCGAAAATGTCTAGCCACTTGCATTGACAATATAATAGAAAAATACAATAAAGTTCGTAAGAGCGAAAAGGACAAATACATTTTTCCATTTAAATTTTTAACGGACAAAACATGCACAATTTTTTCAGCCTTAAGTTATGCAATCGATTTCTATTAAATAAATTTGTTATTGTTTATTTTTTCACTAAAGCGAAGTAAGTTTCATACAAAACGTAGTTGTGGGCTAGCTTTTGGTTTTCAGTAATATGATATTTTCAAAAAAGCGATGTTTCGCTAAAGCGAAGTGAATAAGACTAGCTGCGTTTAAAATCAGTAGGGGAACTTGCATCGCTTTCAGTAAACCGATTTTTTTCAATAAGGCGTGTTGCGCTAAAGCGGATTCGACTGTATTTTAAAATTTAAATGATCCGCACAATAAATAAGTGAAATTGTGTACATTTCATATACATGTACATAAATGATTTTTTATGCTTCTAATAGAACGATACAAAGTAGTGATGAACGCTTCATACAAGTATGTTTGAGACGACTCGAGATCGAACATCTTTTACTGACATCATACATGAAAGTTTTTATTCTCTTTTGACAGCGCAGCAAAAGAGATTGTTGAATGAAAACAGTATCATATCGTCGAACGAATCGTTTGCTTAATTGTCCGTCTGGTAATCGAACATGTTTTATTCAAGTGTTTATGCAAACAAGAGTTGACTTCAGGGATGGGGAAGGGCTATTTTGATTTTTTACCAATTAACTGAACCATACATTTTTTATATTTTTTCTATATCTATAAATAGAAATTCAAAAAGTTTTCTACACAAGTATACAACAAAAAATATTATATACATAAAAATCTAGGAATCAGTTGATTAAATTTTATTCAAAAAGTCATACAATTTAAGTTAATAAATTTTCTGGTAGTTTGAGGCAACGAGACATTGATTGAAAACTTTTTCGGTATTTGGAAATCAATTATTATACCCTTTTTCAACGTGATTGTTTTGAATCAAATATAAGGCAGCCTAACGATGAAAAATGTTTCTGTTGCGAAAAATTATAGCAAATTATTGTAATTGAAGTGAGTGTTTGTGCTTCGTCCAGTCCGCATGCGTTTTCTTTTTGTAGTCCGTACGTCTACTGTTTTGTTATTTATATTTACCAAAATTTTTTTGTGTTTAGTTGAAACAAAAAAAAAAACAACAATATAACGTAAAACTACATGCACATTAATAAAATAAAATAATTTTACAAAGAAAAACAATATACATACCAATAATACCAAATCAAAAAAATTGAATTAAAATTTAAAACAAAAAAACGATACAATTTAATAACAAATAAAACAACAAAAACACTATAGCAATAAGTAGAAGGAAAATAAACGGCAGTTTTTTTTTGTGTTAATCAGTGACGGTCATCTGTAACAGTGATGGCACCGTGGAACAAAGTGACCAGCTCAGGGCTTTTATGTCCACTTCTGCGATTGTGCCTCTCCCCCTCCTCTATCTAATAATAATAATTTTGTATTGTTGATTCCGGCTTGGAGGTTGCTGTTTGGCTGCCTGGTGAAGGTATAGCACTGACCACCTGGTAGCCACTGAAAAGCAGTAATCACCATCGTTGGAATCAATATTAACAAGATAGACGACTATTTGGATTTCCCTAGACTTATTTCATGGCAGGTAGATTCAGAATTGACTTCTGCAACATACGAGGCTTGAGAGCGAACTTCTTCTCAGTTTATGCTCACGTTTGTCTCTATCGGCCGGATGTTTTAGCCTAAAGTGAAACCCAGGTATCTGAGGATGCTGACCCACAGGATTTTTATGTGCCTGGGTATCAACTTCTGTCCCTTTTTAACTTCCATCGCGGTCTTGCATTATATACGCAATGATGTTTAGTACCAAAGCCAGCAATCACTAGGCTTGTATGATCCAGAATTTAGCTGCCTTTGGGCTAAATTCAAGATCAGGGCACATAGTTTGCATTTCGGATTCCTTTATAGAAGTCCAAACGCGGGAAGGGAACAAACTTTATCGGGCTTCGATTCCCTTTCCGATTCTATAGCAAAAATCATCGAAAGTTGTCCGGACAGTGCAATTGTTATTGCTGGTGATTTCAATGTCCACAACTCATCGTTGCTTCGCTATTCGAACCACACAACTGCAGAGGGCCAATATGTTGAGTTATTCGCCGCGCATAATCACCTAGCGCAACTAGTGAATGAACCAACACATATACCGTGTGTTGAAGGGCACCAACTAAATAAGCTTGATTTGTTCCTAACTTCACACGCTCAAAAGTATGAAGTGAACGTCAGTGCACCTCTCGGTAATTCGGATCATTGTATCATCTCCGCTTCTTTTTCGTTCTCGGCACTTCGAAACGTTTAAAATACGTATACGAAAAAGCTCGTTGGGCAGAGCTCAACGAATTCTATCGTACTTTCAATTGGAAACTATGTTTCTTAGATAAAAATATCGATTTAATGGCGGAGATGGTTGGATATATAATTTTGCTGGGAATGAAATACTTCATCCCATCCAAAAAAATTTCGGTTAAGCCGAGACAAAAATCTTGGTTTAACCAATCTTGCAAAGAGGCAATCAGATCCAGAGAGGAAGCATTTAGTACTTGGCGGAATAACAAAAACGCAAATACTGATGCGCTGCGCAAACAAGCGAGGTCTTCGTGTGCCAGAGTGCTAAGGCATGAAAATGCTTTATAGGAGCAGTGCCTTCGTGCTAAAGTTCTGCCCCGAGAGGTAGTAAAAGCTTTTGGTCATTCGTTAAAAAAGTAAAGGATAAAGCTAGTTCTTCAATTCCAAATCTTTTAAGAGATGACCAAATATTCACTGAACCTATTGATAAAGCTAACCTATTGGCTGATATGTTTGCAGGTAATTCTTGCTTGCCAGGTAGCAATCAGCAATTGCCCGTGGTGGAAAGTGTATCAGTTACTATGCCAAGAATATTCTTTCGATCACGAGAAGTTAAAAAGGTTTTAGCGTATCTCAACATAAATAACTCTTCTGGGCCGGATAGCATTCCAGCACTGGTCTTGAAGCAGTGTTTTTCGACGCTATTGGCTAAGCTATTTAATGCATCGTACCATGCCAGTAAATTTCCGATGTGTTGGAAGTTATCCAATGTAGCGCCGATCCCTAAGAAGGGAGAGGCCCAATACCCCGAAATCTACCGCCCAATTGCAGTCTGTTCTGCAATTTACAAGGTCATGGAAAGTATGACCAACTTCCACCTGGTAAGGTATCTGGAGACCAACACCTTACTTAACAACAGCAGTATGGATTTCGCAGAGCTCGCTCTACAGGAGACCTGATCGCTCTGTTAACAGAAAAATGGTGCAATTCCATTCACTATTTCGGCGAGAGTAAGGTGGTGGCTCTAGATATCTCAAAAGCATTTGATAGAGTGTGGCATGATCCACTTCTGTCATAACTGACTGCTTTTGGTGTCGGTGATGATTTCTCTCGCTTCAAAGCGAGCTTCCTCAGAGACCGCACTATACGAGTTGTTATAGACGGGGTCTCATCAAACAAGTTCAAGGTAAATTCAGGGGTGCCGCAAGGCTCTGTTCTATCTCCTACTCTCTTCCTCATCTTTATAAATGACCTTCTTTGTCAGACTTCAAACCCTATCTACTCTTTCGCGGATGATAGCAGCATTATCCATTCTTTCTCTTTCACCAGCCGGCCAAGCCTGGAGGAAATTGACGCCAGGAGACAAAGGATGAACGAGTCACTCACAAGTGATCTCGTGTCAATCTCCGAATTGGGCCTCGCTAACAGGGTTAACTTTAACCCTCATAAGACGCAGTGCTGCGTGCTTACGCATAGGCCGCTGGTCGAAGGTTCTGCGCCATCCGTGTTTATGGATGGTATAGGTATTGGGGAATCAGAAGCTCTTGATGTTCTTGGTATGAAAATACAGTATGACGTTCGATGGACAGATCACATTTTTCATATTTTAAAAGAAGCATTCAAGTGTCTCGGCTTTTTAAGACGGTGTAAGACATACTTCACCCCAACTGATCTCCTCAATATGTATACCACCTACATCCGACCATATATGGAATACAACTCTCATGTATGGGCCGGTGCTTCAAAGTCTGTTTTGAAGTTGCTCGTCCGCGTACAAGAGAGAGCGAAGAAGCTCATCGGTGACAGTAGGGTAGCCAATTCTATTGACTCACTGGAGTATCGACGCAACGTGGGGTGTGTTTCACTGTTCTACCGATACTACAACGGAATGTGTTCTGGTGAAATAAGGGAGCTTGTGCCGGATAACCGTTTATTTCTGCGAGCTACCCGCTCTTCACATAGGGCACATCCTTTTGTGGTTGAGTTGTCAGTGAATCTCACCACGCATTACAACAAACTTCCAGCAGAGGTCTTTCCTGTCAGTTTTAACTTGGGGAAGTTCAAATCGAACGTCCACAAACACTACTCCCTCTATCCTCCTTCCCATAACCAATTTTCCTAGTTCTGGCACAATGCATCGCACATGTAGGGGTCATCCCCTGAGTGCTGGTCCAAGAAAAAAAAACAAAAAAAAAAAGTCCGTTACTTAAATGAGCCATAATTTAGAAGAAATATGAGACATAGACTCTATCTTGAAAGATTCGGGTCTAAAGAACCGTTTTCTGTCGAAAGAACAATCAAGATGCAATTTGCCGTTTCAAAAAGAAACGACAAAATAAATATATAGAACAAGCAGAGGAGTAAGAAACGATCCGAAAATTTCATGAAGTACTGACTGGAATACAGTATGTAATAAAAAGTTGACCCAAAATCTTTGATTATGTAACCGTATAATACACAGAAATATTTTATGTTTATTAACTGATTCACTGATAAGTTAACAAAAATGATCAAGCATAAGCTTTTGATTGAGATATTTCAATTGTACCAAATTAATCGTGGTAGTACCACGGTACCAACAAAGTCTAATTGTACCAAAAAAAGTACTATTGTATCATGTTTTCCATTCGTGGTTGACGTTGAATAAAATCAAAGCAGAGGAGTTAGACCCCTTTCACACACATCAGGTTTGACTCGTCAAGTCTTGATCTTTTAGGAGAGAGCGGTGAAGAGCGTGAAAAATGGTACAGACTTGACGGTACTAGTCAGTTTTTATATTTTCTTTTGTTTTATCATCTGTAATATATTAAATGAATGTGCAGCAATGAAGAAAATCTTGGCATGACGTTTCGTGTGTGAACGTAAATGCAGCTTCGAAAGAAAATTGAAGAAAAACGGATCGAGTATACCTGATGTGTGTGAAAGGAGTTAGTTTAATACACAAGTTATTTTAATACACAGCAAGCAAATGTCTATTATCTATGTATGTATGTAAATATATACATAATTTTGCTTTTTTGTACATGAATACTCGTTCATACTGGTTAATTTTTGCTTTTTGTATTTTATTCATGATAAAAATACCTGTTGCTGAACAGAAAATTTTTTTATTCATCATCAAAACAATATTTATTTTAAAAAATATTTTTTTAAATACCTATGTAATACCTATTTATTTGATTTATAAATGAGTTTAAAATAAATAGATAGCAGTACTGAGCTAGCCCAGGGGAGGTCATGACCCCCCCCCCCCTGGATCCGCGATGGTTCGGAGGAGGTTTTGGAATAAATTATGTAATTCTTTGCTGCTGTAATATAGTTTTTGAGGTAATAGGCGGTTGCAAGCTGGTAGATGGTTGCGAGCTGGTAGACGGGTGTGTAATTCAGGTGCGAGCTTGTAGAGGTCTGGTTAAAAGCTGTTGATCTGGTGACAGTCGCTCTGTGCGCAAAACTGTGACTTGGCGCTCTAGTGACCGAGGCGTTGGAAGATGTTTGGACTTCAGGTGACGACTGAGATTTCCAATAGATCCCCTGCAACTCTCAAAGAGTTTTTGCAATAATTGCATTTAGCACGATTTGCTAAATTTCTCTGTGAAATGCAACCAAATTTCGCTGCTCATTCTTCATGCCACTTTTTTATACACTTCACAAAAAAGTGAAAGAGTATATATAGGTTTGTCATTCCGTGTGTAATTTCTTCGATATGCACATGGGATCCCATAAAGTATATATATTCTGGAACCTTATGAATAGCGATGACGATTGAGCGAAGTCCGTCTGTCCGTCCGTCTGACAGTTTTCCTAAGCCCCCAGAAGAACCAGAGAGTTCGTTCTTGTTCCGTTGGATTGGAAATGAACTTAAATAGAGTGCTATTGAAATTCAGAGAGATCCGAAGTATGGTTCCAGAGCTGGGAAGCTTACACCTATTTCTCGACGCAAAATTTATACCAAAAATCAATTTTTTTTTAATGTTTATAAATTAAATATATTTCGTGCTTTGGGGAGCCTCAATGGTCTATTAAAAACTAAAAAATAAAAATTTTTTTCCAGGGATGGGGAATTAATATTTTTTTTTTCGGCCTATTCCGTATTTTGTAGTACATGTAGTAACTAAAATTTTTAAAAATTTCAAGTTTTTCTTTAACAAAACCACTTTATACGTCATGAAGATTTGCATTGGCCAAAAAAAATTTTTTTTTAAATTCAAATTTTGCTTCCAGGGGTGGGAAATTAAATTGTTTTTATACATGAAAGTAATAAATCAGGCAAATGATGTTGTTTGTTGCTAACTAAAACTGGCTTATAATTTAGGAAGAACAAAATTGGTATCAAAAATTCAAAAATAAAATTTCGAATCCAGGGATGGACAAGTGCAATATTTTATGGTACATGAAAGTTACCAAAATGGTTAAAAATTTTTAATTTTTCTTAAATAAAACTACTTTATAACTTAAGAAGCGTTGCACTGATAAAAAAAAAACAAAAGAAAAATAATATTTAGTTTCCAGGGTTTTAAAAATTATATATATTTTTTGTACATGCTATATTTATAATTCCAGTTTTTCTTAAACAAAACTACTTTATACCTCATGAAGATTTGCATTGATAAAGAAGATTTAAAAAAAATTTAAATTTCGCTTCCAGGGTTGGGAAATTGAAATTTTTTTAATACATAAAAGTAACCAAAAAGGCAATTGACGTTGTTTTTTTACTAATTAAAACTATTTTTTAGTTCAGGAAAAACAAAATTGGTATCACAAATTAAAAAAAATAATAATTTTGATCCCAGTTGGATAACTGCAATATTTTGTGGTACATAAAAATTACCTAAATGGTTACAAAAATTAAGTTTTTCTTAAATAAAACTATTTCATGCCTCATTAAGAATTGCATTGGTAAAAAAAATTGAATTTCTCTTCTAGGGTTGGAAAATTGAAATATTTATTCTGCATAAAAGTAACCAAAAAGGCAATAGACGTTGTTTCTTTTTGCTAATTAAAGCTGTTTTATAATTCAGGAAGAACAAAATTGGTATTAAAATCTTAAAAAATCAAAATTTCGACTCCAGGGTTGGACAAATGAAATATTTTATGGTACATGAAGGTGACCAAAAAGTTTAAAAATTTTATTTATTTTGTCAAGTAAAACTATGTTACACCTCACTAAGAATTGCATTGGTAAAAAAATAAAAATACGCTTCCAGAGTTGGAAAATCGAAATATTTTTCGTACATAATAGTACATACATAAATTCCAAATTTTGAGCTTTTAGTGAATCAAACCTATTAGATATTTCAGAAAAATTACACTGGTATCAAAATATTATGATTTTTATGAAACATTTGCCATGGGTACTCTCAAATCTAAGAATTATGGTAAAAACATTATAGAGCGGACGCACTTAGTTTGGGAGTTACAGGCCTCTAAAGTTCAAACATATATGTGTCTATAACGTCCTTCATATTATTGCTACATAGTTGATATGGATATCGTTGGCAAGGTCTTATAACACAACGATATATGTATAACAACCTAAGGCTCTACTGATTTGGAAAGGCTAGCGGTTAAAAATGAATTTTTTTTTTGTATTGACTTTTTTTACAAAAGTACCGTTAAATCGAAAATGGGTCTATATAACAATATTTTATTAAATAGTAAAATAAATAGAAGACATTCACACCTTTCATTTGACACCTATTTCATAAATATCTGACAAGGAATGAAGACACTACAGAGGATTTAAAAGTTATAGCCCTCTAAAGTTCGGTTCCAGGGTTGGAAAATCTAAATTTTTTGGTACATAAAAGTAACCATATAAGTTCCCAATTTTGCTTTTTTTTCAGTGACTTAAACTTATTTTATATTTCGCTAAAAATTAAATTGGTATTAAAAATTTTAAAAACTAAAAATTCGGTTCCAGGGTTGGAATATCGAAATATTTTTGATACATAAATGTACATACATAAATTGCAAATTTTGTGTTTTTAGTGAATTAAACCTATTTTATACATCAGAAAAATTTAATTTAGTATTTAAAAATTAAAAATTCGGTTCCAGGGTTGGAAAATCGACATTTTCTGATTCATAAAAGCAGCCATTTTATTTGTTATTTTTGATTTTTATGATGAATTATACCTACTTTATACATATATCAGAAAGAAGTAAACTGGTATTAAAAAACAACAAAACCTAAAAGACGATTCTACGGTTGGACAATTAGAACTTTTTGGGGTGCATGAAACGGATTTTTTGTTTTGTTTGTAAATTAAATCTATATAATATTTTTGAAAGACGTTCTTAGGTATTAGATATAAGAAAAACCAAACATTTAGCTTTTTAGCTGCAAAACTTAAACGTTTTCTTAAATATAAAAGTAACCAATAACATCATTTTGATTTTTTAATTAAACCTACTTTCTGTTTTGGCAAGAAAGAAAGAAAGAAGAATTAAATCTGTGAAGGGTATTTAAGATTCGGCACAGCCGAATATAGCACTTTTACTTGTTAATATTGATATTTGTGTTTATTTTATAACACTTTAATAAAAAACGACTGTTGTACAAACACTTTAATAAAAATACACTTTATAGTAAACCACTTCTTCTGAAAAAGAAGGTTAAATCAAATTACAAAAAGAATGATGACAGTGCCATAGCCATGCTCAAAAGATGTACTTATATACCATGCAAACTTTTTAAAGCAACTCATCAATACATAAAAAACCAACTGAAACAAAAGCAAATTTTACATAAAAAATACCTGAAAGAACAAAAACATCGAACGGTACACTATTGAACCAAAAGCGTTCACTAAAATCACCGGATCACTCCGTTCAATCACGTGATTCGTTTATTTTAACCCGTTCGTTCATGAGCTACGCAGCTCTAGTAATTTACCATAAACTTATATAAAAGGCGAGTAGCATGTATCTACATGTGGTGGCGCATTGTAGGCAAAAATGAAGTATGGGATCCAAAATTAACAAAAAGTTAAATAAAAAGTAAACTATAATAAGATTTTATAGGCTAATTGTTCGAAACTTGTTTTTAAATCTCAGAAAGACATGATAAATATTCCAAGGCACAAAGGAAAGTCAACATCAGTTTTATTCAACTTACACAGCAGAGCAGAACAGCTGTTTTCGAAAGACGCAACCCTTTCATCATCAGTGCTCATGTGTATTGTGTTTGTCACCACTTATTAGGTGGCTTAGTTGAATTTGATAACAGTTCCTATTTACACAAATTTTATTGTGAAAAAGAATCCGAGAACTGTATCAACCTAATGTTAACATGTTATTGTTATAATACCCGTGTTACCGTTTGATTATTTTTCTTCATGTCCCATTTTTCTGAATTTTTTGTTCCATCATACCTAAGTCAAACTTTTTTGGTTTGAATTTTATACTTAAGTACATGTGAACGTTTTTCCAATTTTTTATTATTGGTAGCTCAAGCCATAGCTTAAATTTGTATGTAGTAAGAATTTTATCGAACATTTTATATTGCTATATTAAATTGAATTAAGATTTTATAGGCTAATTGTTCAAAATTTGTTTTTAAATCTCAGAAAGACATGATAAATATTCCAAGGCACAAAGGAAAGTCAACATCAGTTTTATTCAACTTACACAGCAGAGCAGAACAGCTGTTTTCGAAAGACGCAACCCTTTCATCATCAGTGCTAATGTGTATTGTGTTTGTCACCACTTATTAGGTGGCTTAGTTGAATTTGATAACAGTTCCTATTTACACAAATTTTATTGTGAAAAAGAATCCGAGAACTGTATCAACCTGATGATCCGAGAACTGTATCAACCTGATGTTAAGCCACCTAATAAGTGGTAACAAACACAATACACATGAGCACTGATGATGAAAGGGTTGCGTCTTTCGAAAACAGCTGTTCTGCTCTGCTGTGTAAGTTGAATAGAACTGATGTTGACTTTCCTTTGTGCCTTGGAATATTTATCATGTCTTTCTGAGATTTAAAAACAAATTTCGAACAATTAGCCTATAAAATCTTAATTCAATTTAATATAGCAATATAAAATGTTAGTTAAAGTTCTTACTACGTAAACAATAATAGATTTGCAGGTACAATAAATAACATTTCACAAATATAAGTTGTATGTATGTAAACAACTTTAAGTTTTCATATTTTTTCTTTTTTTATCTTGGACCAGCACTCAGGGGATGACCTCTACATATGCAATGCATTGCGCTGGAACTGAAAACGAGGGGATAGTATTGAGGGGACAGACTAGGAAAGATGAGAAAATAGACAGTTTTTTTTGTAGCTATTTCAACCTTTTACTTCGCCGGCTAATATTTGCTACAGGGCCGACGAAGGTGAGTGCTGTTACCCTGCTTTTAGTACATGATAGTGTCAGCCGCTGCCAATTATGTTCAGTGACCACTGACCATGCCTTCATCATTGAAACAGGCTGACAACAACTAACACAACCACGCACTGATGCTGATCAGAAGAATTCAACACAATATATCATGACAGCGCGGGCTCGAACTCAGGACGCTCCGCTTCATAGTCTCGTTTTCTACTACTTCAGCCAACAGCCACCGGGTTTTTTCGATTTTATTCTCAACTTCTCTGATTCGTTGTTTTTCCATTACCAAATTGTGTCGCCGTTGATCCTCTAATTCTGCTTTCTTTAACCCATACAGGCGGTCAATCGAACGGTATACCTTTTCTGTGTTTACCTGCTGTTCCTTCATCTCTTTCAGCATATTCTTTTCAATACTGAAATCTTCAGCAAGGATGTCGCTTGAATAAACGTGTTTGTGGCGGCTTTTGTGGCGTATATTTATCACTGTCGTGCACACTTTATTCCAAAACAGCATCTTCATCAAACAACGATTCCAGTAGTGCGGGTGGCACAATCTCTGCATTTGGCTTTTTGCTAGTTGACGGCCCTAATCCAAATGTGTTAGCCACACCTTCAACAGACTCCTTCATGCCAATGAAATTGTAAATAGACTCCTCGAACGGGGACAACTTTTGCTCCATATTTGGGCCTCCACCGGTGGCCCTGGAAGATTTTAAATTTTGAGCTGCTTTGTGCCGTACATATTTGTTCTGGCCGCACCAAACCTGAAAATTATTTTTGAACTCTTATTAATATTTTGTTTTATGCAGACTAATCTTGTTATTTATATGTACCTTCTTCCATTCGGCAATAATTTTTGATGATCGCCCTGATGAGTTCAATTCCGCCTCCAAATGGACCCAGACTCGTTTAAGATCTTCTTTCCTTTCCTTGAAAAACCCGCATGCAATTTCTGGATATTGTAAGTCCATGGTATTTATAAGAATTTCCATTTGCTTTTTGTATGTTTTTTTCGACCTTGAAGTAAGAATAATTAATAATTTTATACTTAAAAATAATATATTTAATACTTACTTTTTTTATTCAATTCGCTTTGAATTTTTGGCGGAAAATCTCCCAATTTCTTTTATTACATTCTCCCTATATTTAATATTCGTAGTACCTAATTTTATTCCCGGGGAAGAATTTCCCAATTCGAAGTTTATTTAGAATAAGGGAAATGGGAAAGGGGAAACATTTCCCTGGGAGATTTTACTTAGAACTAGCCGTACCCTGCGCGCGTTGCTGCGGCACCAACTAAAATAAATTTAAAGGAAAGACATTACACAAATATATATGCAATTAATTTTTTGTTTTTTTGGCAAATGTTATTAATGAAATGATGAATCTAAACTGTATGGTATATGTCCGATTAATACATGAGCAAATGCATAGCATACGATTCAATACATTTTAATTAATTTTCAGTGGCGCCATCTATCGGAAATTAATCGCACCAACTTAGAAACCTCCGTCGGCTCACGCGCAACAACTTTGCAGAAGATCATAACATGAACAAATGCATAGTTTACTATTCTATAAAACACATACAAACATTAATTAATTATACATATATATATATATATATATATATATATATATATATACATATATATATATTATATATAAATGAAATTTATTTGTTGGTGGTTAAGCAATGTCTATATGCATTTTATTGGTGCTTTACCAAATCGTCAGTAGACTTTAACCACAGTTAAAAAAAAAGTTAAAAACCTCTTATTTTATGCATATACTTCCAAATACCATCTGAGAATTCACAACTTGTAAATTACAAATTATTTTCAAAAATAACAACAGAATAAGAATAGTAGGCCTTGAAACTCATACAAAACTAAACCAACAAATAAAGTATGTTATACAGTGAAAGCTCCCATAACCGGACACTCACTTTCGCAGTATTTTTGTCCGGCTATGAGAGCTGTCCGCTTATGAGAGAGGTAAACATTTACGTATTATATAAAATATTTTATTTTTTTCAATACATTTCATAAAAACAAAATAGACTAGCCTATTGTGGTTGAAAAAATTGTTTAAGAGTAGACTGCTTTAGCTTAGATTGGTTCAATTTGAGCTGCTAAGTTTCAAAATGACTTTCAATGTTTTTGATGTGTTGGAATGCGATAAAATCATCTCTAGCAAAATGTTTTAAACGGGCAATTTGTTTTAATGCTTCATCATAAGAATTTATAGCATCAGGTATTTCCATACTTGCTCCGTCTTTGGAGTTTTCAGATAAACTTATCTGCTCAACAGCGCTTGAATTTAATATTTCAATACAGTCATCTTCAGTGCAGACGTTAAAAATTCGTCAAAATCAAATGATGAACCTAGAAGTTGTTTTAAATTCGCGTACGTCGCAAGTGGGATATCATCTTCGGTATCAAAATCTGGAAGAATACAAGTATCTGCTGAGAATCCTGCTTTTTGAAAGCAGTTTTTGATTGTTGCTGCTATAAAAACCAAGAGGTTTTTATAAAGTATAAAGCTTCCAGAACATCAATAGATGTTGCAAGATCTAATGCTGAGCTTACTATTTCGATTTTAGCTAGTAAGTGCTGTAATATTAAGCCTTTGTAGTGGACCTTAAAATTCTGCATTATACCTTGATCTAGGGGTTGACAAACTGCAGTTGCATTGGGAGGCAAAAAAACTATGTTTATATTTGTTAAATTCAACTCCCTAGAATGAGATGCTGCATTATCCAAAAACAAGAGAATGTTACGCTTCTGAGATCTCATCTTTCTGTTAAACTGCTGCAGCCATCCACTCATGATGTCCCGAGTCATCCATGCTTTTATTAGATTTCCAATTTACTGGTAAATCTTTAATAAGAAGATTTTTTCTAGGACTTGTATTAACGCAAGTATAAATTAGAGTTGGAAAAGCAAAAAACTACTAATTTAATACAACTCTTGTTGGTATGTTTAAACGCTTCTGTCCGTTTATAAGAGATATTTTAAACTATTTTTTCTTTTATTAAGTGTCCGCGTCCGGTTATTGGAGTGTCCGGTTATGGGAATGCATTTTGAACGAAAAACCTATTGAACGGATTGGGTCTTCAAAATTTGTCCGGTTATGAGAGTTGTCCGCTTATCGGAGGTGTCCGTTATGAGAGCTTTCACTGTATATCGAATATACTTTATTTGTTGGTTTAGTTTTGTATGAGTTTCAAGGCCTACTATTCTTATTCTGTTGTTATTTTTGAAAATAATTTGTAATTTACAAGTTGTGAATTCTCAGATGGTTTTCGGAAGTATATGCATAAGATAAGAGGTTTTTAACTTTTCAAAACTGTGGTTAAAGTCTACTGACGATTTGGTAAAGCACCAATGAAATGCATATAGACATTGCTTAACCACCAACAAATAAATTTCATTTATAAATAATAGTATTGTGACAACAATGTGTCAAATATAAAACTTCATAACAGTATATATATATATATATATATATATATATATATATATATATATATATATATATATATATATAAATATATATAGATTATATTGACAAAGTATTGTATTATTTTTAGTTGGGGACTTTTGTTGTTTATTTTCATTTTCTTGCATGCTTCTTTTAAATCTTCTTTTGTATACATTCTAAATATTTTATCATCACTTACAAGTGCTAATTCTGTTATATATTCTTTGTTCATTTTCATTGTTCATATATCAGTTTCTTCAGTATCGAATCTAATTTCGCTGATTTATCACTGACTCTTGCTAGCTTATTATTTCCATTTTCTCTTTCATATGTATGTATGTTTGGAGCGTGATTTCTTCATAGTCAAAACTGGTTTCGTAGATTTAGCATCACGTCTTGCGCACAATATTATTCTCAATTATTATATCGATATCTTCTATACTCTCAAAATTATTAAATTGCAATTGCCTCATATTTCTTACGTTTCCATATTTGAAGTTAATCCGACTTCTGAGAATTGTATTATTCCATATAGTTTTCTTTTACACGCGTTTTATTTCCTTCATCATTTTTATCTCTATCATTATATATTATTTTATTTGTCTCATTTTTATTTTCCTCATTATTTTTATTTTTCTGATTTATTTTCATTGCCTTGTTGTAACTAATACTTTCTTTTCTTTTTCGTCCCTTTCTTGCGATATAGTTTGCTTTAGTAAATCTGACTTAATTTCTGTCCTGGAAAGTGCATCTGCATTAGTATTCATCTTTCCTTTTTTATATATTATTGTAAAATCATAATCACTTAAATCTAATCGAATTCTTGTAATTATCGACGAGGGATTTTTATGTGAAAATAGTGAAATCAAAGGTCTATGGCCTGTTACTACTATAAATTTTCTACCGTATAAATATGGTTTGAAAAAATTAATGCTCCAATAAATGCTAGAAGTTCTTTTTCAATTACTGGTTTATTCATGTCATGTGTTTGTAATGCTTTACTTGCATATGACATTGGTAAATATTTGCCTATTTTTCCTTGAGATAATACTGCACCTAATGCATAACTTGATGCATCGGTTGTCAGTACAAATGGTTTTTCAAAATTTGGATATTGCAATACTGGTGGTTTTACTAATTTTGTTCCCTCAACTCATGAAAATCATGTTGGCATTGTTCTGTCCATACGAATTTGCTATATATCTTTAATAATGCGTTTAAGTCTTTGGCTATGTCAGCAAAATTGGGTATGAATTTCCTGTAGTAGTTGCAAAATGCAACGAATCGTCTTACCTCGTCTGAGTTTTAAGGTATGGGATAATTTTTTATCACATCATATTTGGATGGGTCTGCCTTTAAACCGCTGTAATGGTATAAGGTGTAGGGAGAAAATATAAGTTTAATATTTTAATTATGCCGGTGTCTGAGGACTCCACTGGCTAGATTTGATGCTCAGGCAGGTTTATATGCATAGAATAAAAAGCAGACTGTCATGCTTTGTTTTGCGACTTGCGAATCCCCTTTATTTTACAAATACTTTCCTTATATACTAGTTATGAGAAGCCTTAACTTCTCTAGTATTGAGTGACATTACTTATTACAAAATATCCTCTAATCTGGTTAGAGAGAATTTGTCATTAACTATTTTGTCATTGAGTTTTCTGAAATCCACCATAAGTCTCCATTTTCTTTTGTCTTCAGTATTCTTCTTGGGTACTAAAAGGAGTGGAGCATTGTAGGGGATTACTGAAGGTTCTATTATGTCGTCGTTTAGCATCTTTTGCACTTTTTCATTTATTATGTCAGTATGTGCATGAGGTAATCTGTAATTTTTTATATATACTGGTGTACTGTCTGTTGTTGTGATGGTTTGATTATAAAAATTGTTTACAGTTAAAATTTGGTCTTCCAAATGAAAAATATTTTGATATTTTCTAAATTTAGAACACGGTGGAAGCGTTCGTTACTGTTTAAATTGTTGTAATATAATATATTGTAGTTTTTCAATGAATCAGTGTGGAGTTTAATGCCCTCTAAAGTTATTGCATTCTTTAAATTCATTACTAAGTATGACGCAATCTTCATTGAGGTTTAATTTAATTGGTTGTATAATTTCTGTTCGTGGGGGTATAGTTATTTGTAATGTGTTGTATGGCTTTGTCTGCATTGAAAGTGTTATGGTTTTGTCATTCGTAAATAAAGAAATTGTAAATGTTTTATAATCTATCTTGCAAAGGTACTTTTTAAAAAAGTCTCTTCCTATTATTCCGTCTGTTTCTATTGGAATGTCTTTCTCTACTAAATGGAAAGTGTGTTTACATGTTCGTTAATGATAGGTCGCTAATGATAGGTCAAGATCGACTGATCCTAATGAATACATTTCCTCCGAAGTGATGCTTGTTAATTTGCACTTGTTTTCTGTATTTAATGTTTCATACTCCAAATTTATGCGACATAATGATATGTCAGCGCCTGTGTCGACCAGAAATGTTAATTGTTCATTTTTGTAGTTAGCGATTATGTAGTTTGTGCTGTTATTTGAAATTTAGTACACTCCTAATTTTGGCTGTGCGGAATACTCGTGTATTCCGAGCCGATTTCGTTTCCCTCATTTTGTATTGTACGTATAAATCTTCTGTTGTTGTTATTGTTTGTATTCATGTTCCCATAATTTTGGATTCTTCTATAATTGTTACTATTATTTGACCAATTACTTCTCTGGTAGTAATTATTTCTGTTGTAACTAATATTTCTATACGAATTAGTATTGTAGTTGTTATTATGATTATTATTATTACTAAAGTTTCTCTGATTTGAACGTTTAGCGTTTCTGTTGAAATTTGTGTTGTTATTGTTATGGTTACTATTGTTCCTATCGTAGAAATTACCGTTTCTATTAAAGTATTATATATCGAATATACTTTATATGTTGGTTTAGTTTTGTATGAGTTTCAAGGCCTACTATTCTTATTCTGTTGTTATTTTTGAAAATAATTTCTAATTTACAAGTTGTGAATTCTCAGATGGTTTTCGGAAGTATATGCGTAAGATAAGAGGTTTTTAACTTTTCAAAACTGTAGTTAAAGTCTACTGACGATTTGGTAAAGCACCAATGAAATGCATATAGACATTGCTTAACCACCAACAAATAAATTTCATTTATATATAATAGAATTGTGACAACAATAAGTCAAATAGAAAACTTCATAACAGTATATATATATATATATATATATATATATATATATATATATATATAAATATATATAAATATATATATATATATATATATATATATATACATATATATGTATATATATATATATATATATATATATATATATATATATATATTGTATTCTGATATTTTTAAGCTTAAGGTCTCTTTATTTTAGTTTAATTTTTATTTTCAATATTTCGTCACTCCTTTGTGTGACTTCTTCAGGAAATTAATTATTTTATTTGATATGAAAAAATATGTTGTTTGTGAAACAAAATTATTTGTCAACAAAATACGAAAAGATTCAAACAAATTTTAAATAAATTTACAATATATGAACAATAATAATATATTTAAACCTATACATGCATATATATTTAAAAAACATTTATAAAAAACAATCTTCAAATCATACACATACACATGTATACACACACATACACATATATATATCATTGCGGGTATGATCCCTATCGATTTAGAAATCATGAATAGGGATAACTCTGATTTACGTATGCCTATTACACCTTGTGATAAAACTACACCTAACGCATAATTCGATGCGTCTGCAGTTAATATAAAAGGTTTATCAAAATTAGGATGTTGTAATACTGGTGGGTTTATTAATTTTTCTTTTAATTCATCAAAAGCATGTTGGCATTGTTTTGTCCATACGAATTTTGTCTTTTTCTTTAAAAGTGCATTTAAGTCTTTTGCTATGTCAGCAAAATTAGGTATAAATTTCCTGTAGTAATTGCAAAATGCTACGAATCGTCGTACTTCGTCCGCGTTTTTATACCCTTCAAAAAAGAATTTGGAGGGTATATTCACTTTGTCATTCCGTTTGTAACGCATCGAAATATCCATCCCAGACCCCATAAAGTATATATATTCTTGATCAGTGATGATATCTAAGACGAACTGAGCATGTCCGTCCGTCCGTCCGTCTGTGGAAATCACGATTCAGTGCAAACGAAAAGAGCTAGACTCTTGAAATTTGGCATAAATATATTTTAAAACTTAGAGCAGGTTAAGTTCGAAGATGGGCTAAATCGGGCAAGAGGGAAAAAAGTTCCCCTAAGAAGAACTAAACCAACCCAGAAAAAACAACATAATTTTTAAAGTTTTTTGGTTATTTTGTTAGACAAATGATGAATTTATGTCAAATACGGTCCAAAATACAGTTTTTATAACCTCCAAAGAGAATTGTGATGAAGTCTAAGACGGTCTAGCCATACGTTCGTCTGTGGAAAACATGATATTGTATATATTTGAACCCCACCACTTTAGTGGGCGTTGACGTACGATATTATATAAAGTAACTCTGTCCCACTAAGGTAAACATTTTAAATTCACTTACTAAATATTTGGAGGGTATTTAAGATTCGACCCGGTCGAATATAACGTTTTTACTTGTTTGGTATTGGATAATTTTTTATTACGTCATATTTAGATGGGTCTGTCTTCACACCGTCTTTTGTTATTAAGTGCCCTAAATAAACTACTTCTGGTCTCAAGAAACAACATTTCTTTGGATTTAATTTAAGATTGTATTTTTGTAATCTTTCTAGTACTTTTATTAAATTTTGATTGTGATGATTTAAACTACAGCCATATACAATTATATCATCTAAATAAAGAAATGCTTCGGATTCTAATCCCGATAGTGTTATAGTTAACATTCTTTGAAAACTATTTGAAGAAATCTTTAGTCCGAATGGAAGTCTTTTAAATTGATAATGTCCTTGTGGTGTTGAAAAAGCGGTTAGTGGTCTGGAGCTTTTATCTAATTCTATCTGATGAAAGGAACTAGTCATGTCGAGTGTCGAGAACCATTTTGCTCTACCTAATTTGTCCAAAATATCCTCTAATATAGTTAAAGGAAATTTATCATTAACAATTTTATCATTGAGCTTTCTAAAATCTACCACAAGTCTCCATTTCTTTTTATCTTCAATATTTTTCTTTGGTACTAAAAGGAGTGGAGCGTTGTATGGGCTAACGGAATGTTCTATTATGTCATCATTAAGCATTTTCTGTACTTCTTCATTTATTACGTCAGTGTGTGAATGTGGTAGTCTGTAGTTTTTTATATAAACCGGTGTGTTGTCTGATGTCGTGATTTTCTGTTTGTAAAAATTGTTGACGCTTAATTTTTCGTCTTCCAAATGAAAAACATTTTGATACCTGTGAAATATTTCTTTTAATTGCTTTTTGGCGTATTCGTCATTGTGTTCTAATTGCAGTTCATTTATTATTCTTTCAAAACGTTCGTTGCTGTTTGTACTATTGTTATTTAATATCTCATAATTTTTAAGTGGGTCAGTCTGGAGTTGAATGCCTTTTATTGTCACCGTTTCGTTTGTTGTGTTTAAAATTTTTATATGTGTCATGCCGCTTTTGGGTGCTATTGAATTACTTAAAAATATTCCCTCTTGTAATTGTTTATTGAAAATTACACAATCTTCTTTTAGCTCTAATTTTATTGCATGTATAATCTCTGTTCTTGGTGGTATTGTTAAATTAAGTGAAGAAAGCGATTTCGTATGCATTGGCAGAATTACGGTATTCTCATTTATTAATAATGAAATTGTAAATGTTTCATAATCTATTTTACAGAGATATTTCATTAAAAAGTCTCTTCCAGTTATGCCATCTGTTGGAAAATCGGCTTTTACCAATTGAAAAGAATGTTGGCATTTTTCTTCTGTTAATGAGAGTTCAAGTTCTACCATTCCTAGAGAAGTTATTTCTTCTTTTGTTATTCCTGTCAATTTGCATTTTTCTTCTGGATTGTATTGTTCACCTTCGAATTCTTCACACATGCGACATAGTGATATGTCTGCGCCTGTGTCGACAAGAAAAGTTAATTGTTTATTTTTATATTTTGCGATTATGAAATTACTGTTATTATTTGATACTCTATATATGCTTACTTTTGGCTTTCCGGAATATTGATGTATTCCGGGCCTGTTGCGTTTCCCGAATCTTGTATAGTGTATATGTGTCTGTTGTTTTTTCTCTGACTATTATAGGTATTATTAGGGTTTCTATTATAATTGTTAGTGTTGTTATTAAGTCTGTTATGTTGATTGAAGTTACTGTTTCTATTGGTATTATTTGCATTATTGCTCACATTATTGTTGAAGTTCGAGTTGTAGTTTCTACCGAAATTGGAATTGTTTCTAGTATGTAGTATTGTATTTTCTATTATTTTGTAAATTTGTATTGTAGTTATTTCTATAATTTTGTTGGTTAGAGGTGAATGTATTATTGAATCTATTGTGGCTGTATTGAGGATTATGGATTTGTTGTTTTTTAAAGTGCAAAACAGAGTTATTATTGACTTTTTGCTCGTTTTCCAGTTCCAATGCTATTTCAGATGTAATGTAGTTGGTCGAGCAGCGTATATGGTCGATTTAAAGTGTTCATTTAATCCCTTTTTAAATGTATCTAGAGCGAGTCTGTTGTTCAAACGAATTATTATATTCTTTTCAGCTTCTGTTGCTGTGTTACCTAATTCTTCTATTCCTAACCTGTTCAGGTTATCTATTTATTTTTTCTTCGTATGCATTAATTGACATTTTTCCCTGGAGCAGTGAATTTAGTCTAAATTGTAGTTCTGGGATTGTTCTATTGCTTTTGTATCTTTTTTGTAGTAATTCTTTTAGTTTTTCAAAATTTTCAGGTTTAGTGTAACTACCAATTGCTGTTCTAACTTGTGATGTTAATTTAGCATGATATACATACTGAAGGAAATCTATTTTTGCATCATTTGGCAGAGTTTTATTAATAAGGTCTGCGGTTATTATGAAACTTTCTAGTTCCACATGATTACCAGTGAATAAAGGTAGTGCTTTTGAAACAGTTTCTAAATTGAATGCTGCCATGTTTGTATTTTTCGTTTCTAATTCTTTAGGTGTTTCTATTAAGTATTCTTTAATCTTTTTATATATATTATTGAATTCTATTTTTAGAGCAGTGACTGTTTCTTTATCTTCTTCTTCAAGTTCGTTTGTTGTAAACTTCTTTCTTATATCTTCTAAAAGTTCTAACTTATTTTGGGTGGTTTGTTCTGTATAGGTCCTTCCTGGATTTTTCTTTAAGGTGCTTAATATGTTTTTTATATCAGAAATTTGTTGCTCCATTTGATAGCGAATATTTATTTTATAAACATTTAGATTGATTATTACTTATGCCTTTATACATTTTATTTAGACTTCTGGTGTAATAGTACTGTTAATATTACTGTGGTTACGTATGTAGTTTTTACAATGTTTAGAAATTTTATATATTCCATATGCAGAAAGTATTATTATAATTAAAATTAATATAAGATTTAGTGTAGAATGTTCATTTAAATTGTTATTTGTAGTTTGTTTCGGTTTATGTGTTTTCTTTATAGGATTGCCCCAAATTGGGCCTACTGTCTTGATGTAACTATTTTCTTTATACATTTGTTATAATATTGTTGTGACGTTTGTGTTTTAAAACGTAAGCTTTAAAGTAGTTATTAATTTTATAAGCTGTATATAATGTGGTGTGAGATTGTTTCTTGGAGATTCAAATATATTTTGCTAATAAGAATATTTTTTCTTACGCAAAGATTTTCAATTATTGTTAGAACTTTTATTTGCAAAGCAATGGAAAATAGGTTGGTAGATATATGCAACATTTTTAGCGCTTTTGTATTTTCTTTAAAAGTGACAACACTAAATACGCAAATTGCAGAATTTTCTGTAATGCCATTTGGAGGCGCATTTAACGCAGGCTTTAAGGGCCATTTGACGCAGCAGAACGCACATAAATCGTCGTGTTTATCATGCCTTCGTTTACAGGAAATTGTGAGTTCAGGTTTGCTTAGACCCAATTCTCTAAGAAAGATATTTTTTCTACAATAAATTAATTTAAATTTAATGTAATTGCGCTATATCGCAGAAGATCTACTAAAGTGTTTTTTGTTGTTAATAAATTATACAAAGAATATAAACTAAAAGAAAAAAAAATCACAAAAAAAGGTAAATATTAAAATACTAGTTCATATTGAATAGATGTGCTTACAAAATAAACTTAAAATAATTCCTAGATTAAAAGGAAAAGGAAGTTATACCATTTTGGAAGAGTTTTCGCTTCCCCAATTTAAATTCATTGGAATTACTTTTATTCTATTGGCTTAAAGTTCAGACATTTACTCTTGTGAAGCATTTTTGTTGTGGCCTATGATAGCCCATCATTAGATGTAAATCGCCAACGAGCACCTATCCTATTTCCCGCCACTGTTGCTCAAAATTCTTATTAATTATCTGTCTTAATAAGTAATAGCCTCAGCAACCAAAATCAATATTAAATAATCCCTACGAAAGCACAAAAAGTAAAATCAAAATCAAAGCCAATAAAGAAATTGAGAAATGAACCATAACGCATTATCAAGTTAACCTGCATACAATCGATACACATTTTATCGGTAAATGCATGTGCAAAAAAAAACAAGAAAAATTAATGGGAATTTAGTGCTTTAAAGGCTGAAGAAAATATATTCTACATAACATAATCAACCTTTTAAGAAAATAAAAGAGTTTGGCCAATTGTTCCTGATGAATATCATCATGAGTAAATGTTAACTACAACCGATTCAACCGATATTTACCTACAACATCAATCCATTGGTTCAACTGCATACCAACAAATTTGTAGCGAGAAATATGTATTTTTCTATAAAAAAAAGGAAATTTCAACGTGCAAAATTAAGTTAAAAGTATCCTAAAATAACAATAAGAAAAAAAAGTACAGTGAAATAAATTAGATTCTAGTAAAACACAGAAAGATAAAAAAAAGTAAAAATAAGTAAACTAAAACAAGTACACTTTTTTCATAAGTTACTTGATAACATAACCTAAATCAAACAAAAAAAACACACATCTTAATTCTATATTGCACAAAAATTATTGCACGATGAAGTTTCATTTTAATCCCTTTAATTAAAAATAATTAAATTTAATTAATCTATTTTAAGTAGTTGTAAGTATATGCCTATTATGCTAAGGAAAGACCCATATAACCAGACATATTCATTATCGTATGGAAAAGAGTAATTAACAACATTTTAAGCAACAAGGTATCCAGCATTTGAAGAGGCCTCATCAACAGCTGCGTTACAACATGTTTACCGGTGAGTTTTGTTAAAGATTAATTTAAATTATATATTGTGGATTTCGGGATTCTCTTTTTTTTAGTATTATCACCGTATTAATTACTCTTAAGTAGAAAAATAGAATAATCAACCTAAAAGGAAAATAATTGCACCATGCGTAAAACCAATAGCTAGTTACATATGTACATATTTACAATTGAATTATCTCATAATCAATTATTCATGTTTAGTTCTGAGTACCCTACAAATAACTTGTTGGTCATATGACAATTAGTCGTTGGTTGACATTATTTTCTATTATAATTTTCATAAGTACTGAATAAGTTACGGCAGTTCAAATTCATTTCAATATTATTATCTGAATGTATCGGAGCACTATTCGGATAGTAGATACTACATATTCCTAATTAATGTTAAATATTTTACTATGAATTCAAGTTGAATAAATTACGGATTCCTGTAATATGAATATTTAAAATAATTCGGGTTTTCTTAATGATGTGAGGGAAGTGAGGTAATTTAATCGTGGGATCTAGGGCAATAGTTTTCTGCCACCTAGATCAAAGGTAGGGCGGGTTAAGAGGCATTTTTCTCTCCAGTTACATCTGGGAGAGTCCAAAATAGTTTCAGTTTTCGTGGTTGACTTAGTTAGATTATCCGTCTCGTTGATCTAAAATGGGGTTAACTGTTACATCTTTTGTATAAAGATCAACACCTAGTCTATTTTATTATAGTTTGTTTTAGGGAGTCTACAATAATATTTGTGTAATGGAATGATCTCTTTTTTGGTAAGGGAGATAGAAGGAACAAGAATCCCCCCACCCGACTGCTAGCTAGCATTATCAATGGCTCCCAACCGTTCCTCTGTCTCTAGTAGAGCACCAATCGCCAAGAAGACATTGCCGCTTGTTAAGCGGTCATGATCCTGATGATAGTTCTGTTCATTACATAAATTGGCGCCCAACGTAGGGCCAAGGAAACATAAGGCGCAAGGAAAAATTTATTTCACTTGCCGAAAAATTACTAATATAGTTTCCTTTGCTCTCATCTCTTCAATATTGTTATAATTTTTTTTTAAATTCATTAACTCATGAGGCTTTTGTATTTATATGAAAGGAAATTTTATTCATGAATAAACTTTAGAATCTTTCGGATCTTCAATTATTTGAGGAATAAAAGTTCGAATACATTGACCAAAGATTACCTAAAGTTCCTTTCGTGGTTAAATGAAATTTCGTATAAAGATAAAATCTTTTGTGGCGGTTTTGTTAAAAAATTTATTTTATTATTTTCCCTTCTAACTAAGGTACTGACATCCTGATATTTGTTCGGATATACAATACTTTTGCTAGTTGCGATTTATTGTCCAATGATATTGGTTTTGGTTTTAGAAGTTAAAAAAAAAGTAACATTAAGCATGTCAGATAGACAGAATGTAAAATATTAAATAATTGTTTAACAGACTTTATAGACCTGTTTTGTTTTTTTATCAACCATCTATTTTATAGAAAACTGAAATGAATTATTATTACCCATTTCGATTCACATCATAAAAAGAAGAAAAAACCCAAAATCTGTTGTTATATATTTTGATTAAATAACTAAAGAAAGTTTACATGAAAAAAATAACATTTTTTATATTGTTAAATTTAATGGAATAGTTGTTTAAGCAGATATTTGTTTGCGTAGCACCTGTCAGGCGATTTATATCTGAATATAGTTATATGTTAATTCCGGTGATAGCATAGAAAGAAAAAAAAGGGATCAGTTGATACGTTGACTTTTTGATTATATATTTTGAACAAACTTGAGTTCATTTAAACTTTACAAAGGTTTATTTTTATTTACTTTTGGTAAACATTAGCTGTGTGTCATGATGGAAAGATCACCTTTGCCTACACAAAGTGAGCTCGTGAATGTTGGCTTTGTTGACAATAATGAGCAGAATTGCCTTATCTGTAACGAAAAAATTGCTGAGGAACATGAATGTTTAATTATTTCGGAATGCAAGCATGCATTTCATCGTTGGTGCATCGAAACTCACTTGTCGACAACAGCAGAATGTCCTACATGCAAACGCCCTTGTGCACTATCAGAGCTTCGCAGAATAGATAATTCAGTTCAATCTCAACCTATTGAGAAGTCTAAACCCAATAATAAAGGGAGACCTCGTGGGGCGGCAAACGCACAATCAAGACAGCACTATACCAGAAGCCATGCCAGAAATTTATTTTTTGACTCCCAAACTCCATCACATGATGCAAGTTCTAATCTTGTGTTAATGTCTCCACCTAGAAATCCACCGAATACAAATATTAATAGTTCCTCGTATGCTCGTGGTACTCGACAGAACCATAGACCGGATGCCAATAATATTCCTCAGAATGTTGATTATGCTCATATTACTTCTATGATAGAGAATACAGTTGCCCGATTATTACAGAATCTAGATTTATGTCGAAATGTACAGGTTCCGAATCAAAATAATTTAGGTGCAGGTCAACACAGAAATCCTACTACAACCCAAAGTAATCCGGCAGGTCATATGCAAAATCATAATATACCTCACGCTAGTTCGCAACCTCCATTAAGACAGGAGGAAGGTAATCGTAACTTTGGAAACAATTCTCGTAACAGTTCTTCATTTGATGAAAATTTTGCTTTTAGGTCTGATAAGATTACGTCTATAATTCAGAACTGGAACATAAAATTTGACGGTTCGTCTAACGGGATAAGTGTAGATGAGTTTTTGTATCGCGTGCGTAGTTTAACTCGTGAAAATTTTAATAATGACTTTACAATTATTTGCAAAAATTTACATGTTTTATTGGCGGGAAAAGCGCGTGATTGGTATTGGCGCTTTCACAAGAAGGTAGATACAGTCGAATGGAATGCATTTTGTATAGCACTCAAATATGAGTATAAAGAATTCAAATCAAGTTTTGACATTCAGGAAGAAATTCGAAGTCGTAAAATGAATTCGAATGAAACGTTCGAAGCATTTTATGAATCGATATCTGTTATGCTAGATAAACTTGAGACCCCTATTCCCGAGTCTGATCTAATTGAAATTTTGTCTCGAAATCTTCGGCCTGAAATTAGACATGAACTTCTATATGTTCCAATATATTCAATTGCTCATCTTCGGAAACTCGTTCAGATGAGAGAACACTTACTAGGTGAAGATAATTTTCGTAAAAACATCTCTTCCAGAGTAAACCCCAATTTTATAGCCAGACGTCAAGTTTCAGAAGTTGAAAGCCAACAGAATCTTGATTGCCCTGAATCAGATATATCTCAGGATTTGACAATTGATGCTGTTTGTCAGCTGGGAAGGTGTTGGAACTGCGATCAACCAGGACATTACTGGGATGATTGCCTTGCAACAAGAAAAGTCTTTTGCTATGGTTGTGGGGATAAGGATGTTTACAAGCCCCAATGTCAGAATTGTCTAAATAAAAAATTGAATGGTTCAAAAAACGGGACTGCTCAAAAATTTTACAGAAACCGACCCTAATAATCAGGGAACATCAAAGCAATGAATCTGATGTCATCGAACCGAAGAATAATAAGAAAATCCTAATTTTGAAAAATTCAAACCTTCATAACATTTACATTGAAAACAGTAGTTCTGATAAAAAAAGTCATCCAATTTTTCCGTATCATATAAAACAACAAAACTATATTAAAAAACGCAACGAAATTTTTCAGTGTAATAGTGCAATGTGTACACTTGTAAGACAACCCAAACGTTCTACGTTACGGTTGCGTAAATACCATAAAAACCGTAAAATCTTTTCGCGGTACACTTTATCTTCTATTTTTTAAAATTCTAACGATAAACGCTATTACGCTGCAGTTAAGTTTTTAACTTTTCATGAATTAGGACTCTTAGATACAGGAGCTAATATCTCATGTATTGGTTCAACGTTTGCAACCTATAACTTTGCGGAATTCAAAGAATTCGATCCGGCAAAAACATGTGTTAAAACTGCCGATGGTAGTGTGCAGAAAGTAATAGGATACTTACACGTAGATATTACTTTTCAGAAAATTGTTCAAAAGATGAAAATTTATTTTCACACAAAAATTAACATTAGGCTTAGATTTCTGGAAATCATTTAATTTAGCTCCGGAAATTTTTGGAAATATTATATGTACTTCAGCCAAGGAGGGTCCGCAAGATGTCGTCTTCAGTCTTACTGATTACAATCCTATGACAAGGAACAAACAATCCACCTTTTTCGATGTACAGAAAGTCTTAGAAACAAGTTTAGAGTACCCTTTAAATGCCAGTCAATGTCAACAACTCGCTACTGTAATAGAGCTTTTCCCAAACTTTGAAAAACAGGGACTAGTCCGAACCAGCTTAATACAGCACACAATTGAAGTTGGAGATTCTAAGCCAGTGAAACAACGATTTTACCCGGTTTCACCAGCTGTGGAAAAACTGATGTCGGATGAAATTGACAGGATGTTGGCATTAGGAGTAATCGAGCCTTCTTGTTCTCCGTGGAGCTCTCCAATGAGGCTTGTCGTAAAACCTAACAAAGTTCGCCTATGTCTTGATGCCAGAAAAGTCAACGAGGTAACTATCAAAGATGCGTATCCTTTACCGAATATAGAAGGAATATTTTCACGGTTACCTAAAGCAAATATAATATCTAAATTAGACCTCAAGGATGCATATTGGCAAATCGGTCTTACTGACGAAGCGAAACCATTGACTTCATTTACCGTTCCAGGTAGACCGCTGTATCAGTTCGTTGTTATGCCCTTTGGTCTATGCAACGCGCCTGCTACAATGTGTCGTTTGATGGACCAACTGATACCGCCTGATTTACGTCACTGCGTGTTCGGATATTTAGACGATCTTGTCATTGTATCTGATGAATTCAGCACTCACCTATCTGTTCTGGTACGAATTGCTGAACAATTTAAAAAAGCTAATCTCACCTTGAATGTGTCTAAGTCAAAATTCTGTGTAAAGGAAGTGAATTACCTAGGGTATATTATTGGAAACGGGGGTATAAAAACCGATCCGGAGAAGGTAGAGGCAATTAAGAATTGGCCGATACCCAAGAACATTAAGCAGTTCGAGGCATGATAGCGAAGGGGAAGAAAAACCTATCGCCTTTATGTCAAAGAAATTGAACACCGCTCAACGTAACTATAGTGTTACTGAACGTGAATGTTTAGCCACACTGGAGGCCATTAAGAAATTCCGTTGCTATCTTGAACTGCAGGAATTCGAGGTTATTACTGACCATTCCTCCCTAGTCTGGTTAATGAAGCAGCAGGACCTATCAGGACGATTAGCTCGATGGGTATGGAAACTACAAGGCTTCACATTTTCAATAAGGCATCGGAAAGGGAAAAATCATATAGTACCAGATGCATTGTCGCGGATTCCGTGTGAAGAATTAGATAGCTTGGAAGTCATAGAACCAGAAATAGATCTAAATTCGGTACATTTTAATGATGTGGACTACGCAATTTTGAAGAAAGATATATACGAAAACGCCTCACAATTACCAGATTTAAAAATCGTTGATAATTTTGTTTATATTAGAACTGGGCACTACACAGGAAATGAATATCAAGACTCAGACGCATGGAAGCTGTGGATTCCTGAGAAGCTTAGGAATGCAGTTATCCGAAGATTTCATGACTCGCCAATTGCATCGCACGGTGGTATGGTAAAAACTTTGGAGCTAGTTCGTCGAAAATTCTACTGACCAGGTCTGGTTAGGGATGTACGAAAATATATACAGTCCTATGAGACTTGTAAGGCAACCAAAGCACCTAATTTCATTACGAGGCCAAACATGGGAAAACCCACAATCACCTTAAGGCCATTTCAACGACTATACGTTGATATATTAGGACCCTATCCACGTAGTAAACAGGGACATATTGGAATACTGATTGTCGTTGATCATTTGACCAAGTATTATTGGCTTTGCCCATTAAAAAAATTTACTGCTTCTGTTATTCAGGATTTTCTTTTGAAACATATTTTTCACATTTATGGAGTACCCGAAGTTCTGGTAAGCGATAATGGGTCACAATTTAAGGCCAACGAATTTAATGCCTTTTTGACCTCCTTAGGCATACGACACATGTACACCGCCTTATACTCTCCGCAGTCAAATGCATCAGAGAGAGTAAATAGATTTATTATTTCAGGAATTCGCGCATATTTGAGGGGGAATCAAACACTATGGGATGCAAACCTAAGCTACATTAGTTGTGCCTTACGAAATGCTGTGCATCAGGCCATTCAATCATCGCCATATCACGCACTATTTGGTCAACAAATGATTACGCATGGTAGTTCATATGAATTCCTTAAAAAAGTTAAAATGTTGGATGAACCATCCTTAACAATAACTAAGGACGACCATCTACAAGTTATTAGCAAGAATCTGCAAGTTCATATAGCAAAAGCATATGAGACTAATAAGAACCGATACAACTTACGAGCACGCCCAATATCATACAGCGTAGGTCAAATTGTTTTCCGTAGGAATTTTGCTCAGAGCAATTTTGAGAAAAAATTTAATGAAAAGTTAGCTCCATTATATATTAAGGCCAAGATTAAGGAGAAAGTTGGCAATAATTATTACATTTTAGAAGATCTTGAGAGTAAACCAATAGGCACATATCACGCTAAGGATCTGAAGCCCTAGACATTTTGTTTGCTCCTCATAATATTGACACCAAACTGGTCAATATTACGCGGTTTTGTGGTGTGAGATTGTTTCTTGGAGTTTCAAATATATTTTGCTAATAAGAATATTTTTTCTTACGCAAAGATTTTCAATTATTGTTAGAACTTTTATTTGCAAAGCAATGGAAAATAGGTTGGTAGATATATGCAACAATTTTAGCGCTTTTGTATTCTCTTTAGAAGTGACAACACTAAATACGCAAATTGCAGAATTTTCTGTAATGCCATTTGGAGCCGCATTTACCGCAAGCTTTAAGGGCCATTTGACGCAGCAGAACGCACATAAATCGTCGTGTTTATCATGCATTCGTTTACAGGAAATTGTGAGTTCAGGTTTGCTCAGACCCAACATGGAGATGATAAAATCTTTTCAATTCAACTTTTGAGCTATTCACATCCCCAATTCTCTAAGAAAGATTTTTTTTCTACAATAAATTAATTTAAATTTAATGTAATTGCGCTATATCGCAGAAGATCTACTAAAGTGTTTTTTGTTGTTAATAAATTATACAAAGAATATAAACTAAAAGAAAAAAAAATCACAAAAAAGGTAAATATTAAAATACTAGTTCATATTGAATAGATTTGCTTACAAAATAAACTTAAAATAATTCCTAGATTAAAAGGAAAAGGAAGTTATAACATTTTGGAAGAGTTTTCGCTTCCCCAATTTAAATTCATTGGAATTACTTTTATTCTATTGGCTTAAAGTTCAGACATTTACTCTTGTGAAGCATTTTTGTTGTGGCCTATGACAGCCCATCATTAGATGTAAATCGCCAACGAGCACCTATCCTATTTCCCGCCACTGTTGCTAAAAATTCTTATTAATTATCTGTATTAATAAGTAATAGCCTCAGCAACCAAAATCAATATTAAATAATCCCTACGAAAGCACAAAAAGTAAAATCAAAATCAAAGCCAATAAACAAATTGAGAAATGAGCCATAACGCATTATCAAGTTAACCTGCATACAATCGATACACATGTTATCGGTAAATGCATGTGCAAAAAAAAACAAGAAAAATAATGGGAATCTAGTGCTTTAAAGGCTGAAGAAAATATATTCTACATAACATAATCAACCTTTTAAGAAAATAAAAGAATTTGGCCAATTGTTCCGGATGAATATCATCATGAGTAAATGTTAACTACAACCGATATTTACCTACAACATCAATCCATTGGTTCAACTGCATACCAACAAATTTGTAGCGAGTAATATGTATTTTTCTATAAAAAAAAGGAAATTTCAACGTGCAAAATTAAGTTAAAAGTATCCTAAAATAACAATAACAAAAAAAAGTACAGTGAAATAAATTAGATTCTAGTAAAACACAGAAAGATAAAAAAAAAGTAAAAATAAGTAAACTAAAACAAGTGCACTTTTTTCATAAGTTACTTGATAACATAACCTAAATCAAACAAAAAAAACACATCTTAATTCTATATTGCACAAAAATTATTGCACGATGAAGTTTCATTTTAATCCCTTTAATTAAAAATAATTATATTTAATTAATCTATTTTAAGTAGTTGTAAGTATATGCCTATTATGCTAAGGAAAGACCCATATAACCAGACATATTCATATTCGTATGGAAAAGAGTAATTAACAACATTTTAAGCAACAAGGTATCCAGCATTTGAAGAGGCCTCATCAACAGCTGCGTTACAACATGTTTACCGGTGAGTTTTGTTAAAGATTAATTTAAATTATATATTGTGGATTTCGGGATTCTCTTTTTTTTAGTATTATCACCGTATTAATTACTCTTAAGTAGAAAAATAGAATAATCAACCTAAAAGGAAAATAATTGCACCATACGTAAAACCAATAGCTAGTTACATATGTACATATTTACAATTGAATTATCTCATAATCAATTATTCATGTTTAGTTCTGAGTACCCTACAAATAACTTGTTGGTCATATGACAATTAGTCGTTGGTTGACATTATTTTCTATTATAATTTTCATAAGTACTGAATAAGTTACGGCAGTTTAAATTCATTTCAATATTATTATCTGAATGTATCGGAGCACTATTCGGATAGTACTACATATTCCTAATTAATGTTAAATATTTTACTATGAATTCAAGTTGAATAAATTACGGATTCCTGTAATATGAATATTTAAAATAATTCGGGTTTTCTTAATGATGTGAGGGAAGTGAGGTAATTTAATCGTGGGATCTAGGGCAATAGTTTTCTGCCACCTAGATCAAAGGTAGGGCGGGTTAAGAGGCATTTTTCTCTCCAGTTACATCTAGGAGAGTCCAAAATAGTTTCAGTTTTCGTGGTTGACTTAGTTAGATTATCCGTCTCGTTGATCTAAAATGGGGTTAACTGTTACATCTTTTGTATAAAGATCAACACCTAGTCTATTTTATTATAGTTTGTTTTAGGGAGTCTACAATAATATTTGTGTAATGGAATGATCTCTTTTTTGGTAAGGGAGATAGAAGGAACAAGAATCCCCCCACCCGACTGCTAGCTAGCATTATCAATGGCTCCCAACCGTTCCTCTGTCTCTAGTAGAGCACCAATCGCCAAGAAGACATTGCCGCTTGTTAAGCGGTCATGATCCTGATGATAGTTCTGTTCATTACAATAATGCTAATGCTACTTTTATCAATGTTATTATTATAGATTTATTGTTTTCAATGTTTACAACATTTTCTTGGATCTCAACCTTGCTTTGTTGTTTACCCATTTCTAATTATATAATTACAGTGAAGTTTTCAAAAATGACAGTAATATATGGGCATTTCCAGAAAAAAGTCCACCTTGATCGAAAAATTAAAATTTAACAAACAGATATTTTCCTAATGTATTATAAAGGAGAAACTTCTAAAATAAATTAAATTTAGGAGCTTAAAGCTTTCTTTTGTTGGGATGGTGAAATACTGAGCTACAAGTTTGAAGTTCTCGTTTTTGTAAGTGTTTCTTAACTTCAAGGGCATTTTCTCTTTATAATTAACATTCCTAAAATCAATTTCATAATAATACTCTTATTGCAAAACTGTTGCTACAAAAATATTCAATCATAAAACAAATGCAAAAAATATATTTAGTATATCGTAGTTTTTATATAATTTTCTAATATTTATGTGTTTTTCGTATTTTTTTAACAAAATAAATATCAAGTGGAAATTTTCGTAACGTAACGCCAGACCAATTTTCATAAAAGAAAAAAAAGGAAAAAAGATTTGTTCAATTTATAACTTGGAAAATAAATGTATATTGGTCCAAAACCTATCAAAAAAAATTTGATTAAAAATACTTGCCCAATTCGCAGAGTTCAACAATTTTGTTATCAAAGTCAAATCGCACTTCCGTTTTTTGTAACGTAACGCCAGGTCACTTTTTGGAGTATATCTTGAAATTCTTAGGCTCAACTATTTCCATTTTTTGGCTGAATATAGAGCTATCCAATCACTTCTCTAATGTGAGAAAAAAACTTTTTTAAATTCTTATTTTTAACGTTTTTTTTAACATATCGTCGTACAAAAGTAACGTAACGCCAAAATGGAAATGCCCATATACATATGTATATATTTTTTTTTTCGCAAATACCTTCATACATAACTTTGTTGTTTGTTTTTATTTACTTTTATGTATTTGTTTAACAATTTTTAATTTTTGTTTTACGGCTTGTTTTTCTGTCGTTGTTGATGCCAATGTTAATTCCTTGTAGAGGATGGCTATCTCTTTTCTGGTTTGAAACTTCTTGCCAGACCTTTTTCGTTTCTTCTTAATGCTGGTGGTGTTGTTACAGTTGATGTTAATTTTTAGTGTTCTTCTTTTATACTCTTCCAAGGATATGGCTTTAGGCCCTTCTGTGAGTGGTGTTGGAATGTACTGTGGAATCTGCACTTTCGTAGTTGTATCCTCCGGTATATATTCTTCTGGACAGTTTTCCTCTATATATCTTTCCCAGCGGGTTATTATTTCATCCACCTCTGTGGTGAAAGGTTCCAATTCTGACATCACCAGAATTTCTTTTTTATGTGGCCCGTGAGGGCAGGATCGCCATGTGGGGTAAAGTTATTAATTTTATAGGAGGAAGATGGTTGTCCTAATTCTATAGTCCCTTATTTATTTTATACAGCTGTTAGGGAGGACCAGCTTAATTGTTAGGCGCTCAAAAGAGGTGCCAAAAGATAGAGACAATAAATTAAAACTAGATTGTAAGCCAACTTGCGTTAAAAGTTAAAGTCTGCCTTTATTTAATTTCATTTGGTCTTATATACTACTTATGAAAATAAATCTTAGCCTTTCTAACTTATTCTAGCTTATTGTAATTATGTTCTGTTTCATTCGTCATAATGGAAAATCATGTTACATATTTCACTTGACCAATCATGTAGTCGTTTCTAAAATAAACACTCAATAGTAATTGAAAGTGAAAGTGTGTCACTCAAATATCTGCTAACGCTGCACATTTGGTTTTGGTTTTTTATTGTTATTCTTTCTTCTGTTTGCTGCACATGCATTGCAGACATGTGTGACACACTACACTACCCACCCTGATGAAATGCCAAAGCTGTCCCAGGGTGGTGCTATATATATATATATATATATATATATATATATATATATATATATATATATATATATATATATATATATACATATATATACATACATACACACATATATATATATATATATACCCGCAAGGGTATCTTCTTATGAGGATAACGGGATTGACGACCCCGCGGACCCTGAGTTATCACAGGTCTGAGGGAATTCTAGATAGAAACCCTTAAAAGACTTGTGATTCCACACCGCTGAAAAGCATTAAGACCAAGTCCAGTACGGTCTTAATTATGGCATATCTGGACATACGAGATTGAATTTTTAGAACCCTGGGCTGGTGGTTGTGGTATTCTGGGACCTGAGTATGTAGGGGTGAAATTTTACAGAAATGGCTCTCAGGCTAATGTCACAACTGCCTCCGTCCTATTAAAACTTGGCAAGTCTCAAAGTACGTTTGAAGTTCGTCATCATTAAGTTGATGGTGCAGGTTCGGATGTTCTTCCCCGGTTAGCACGGATCTGGCTCTGGCGAGAAGATCCATAAGACCTTTTCGTCAACCCTCGCATGGACCTCACTGCTTGCAAAGGGACCCATGGGATCTTAACGTGACTGCACATCGAACGGATATAGCGGCTTTGAGTTTGGACCCACTAGAATGAACACAATTAATATAAATAAAAATAGAGGTAATGGACATGATGGGTTAAACGTGGTAGACAGCGAGAACCCATTTGTGAGGAAGTCGGTGATCATGAGATCACCCCCTTCAGGAGTTAGAAGTGGAGATAATCTCTTTTCCAATAGCGTTGCTAATAGTAGTGAGGTAAGCAGCAGTAGTTTGGGGAAATTAGGAGATAAGATCTCGAAGTTGTTAGACTTCTTAAAGTCGCGTTCGAACGTACATAAAGATATTGTGACGATGTCGCGGGAGATACAGGCGTTGTATATGCAAGTAGCGGATGAGCTGAGCAGCAGACCTGTTAGTGACAAGAAGTCACAAATTCATAAGGGGACGCAGACGGAAGAACCGTCAAGGCCAACCTTTGTGCTAAACGCAACCCCAAAGCGCAAAAGAGATCTAAGCACTCTTAGCCCAAAGGGGAACAAATCTAAGAAGAAGAAGGGTGTAACCCCCAATAGGAATAGCGGGAATCATACACCCAGTGAGGCAGGCAGAAGTACGGCTGGGAAACCAGGCGTGAATGCTAAAGATCCTGGCTGGGTTAAGGTCCATACCAGAGTTAGAAGTAGGAAGAAGATAGTAAGACCAGATGCTTTGGTAATTAAAACGTGCGGGGATGCTTCCTATGCTGATATCCTCAGACAAGTGAAGAAAGACCCAAAGTTGAATGATCTGGGCCAAAGTGTGAGGAACATTAGGAAGACTGGTAAGGGTGAATTGTTGTTGGAGTTGAATAAACCCGCGCACCAGGATACAAGTGAATTCAGGGCGACAGTAGAATCGGTACTAGGTCAGGTCGCCGAAGTAAGGGCAATATCCCATGAGGTTAGAGTCGAGATTAGGGATATAGATGAGGTAACCTCTAAGGAGGACGTTTATGAAGCCCTCATAAAAGCATCCGACGATTTGAAATCTCTGCAGCCTGCCGCAATTAAATCGTTGAGGAGAGCGTATGGAGGAACGCAAACTGCCACCATTGGCGTAAGTGCTGCCATAGCTAGCCGTCTTGTGCAGATGGCGAAGATACGCATTGGTTGGGTCGTCTGACGAATACGCGAAAAGGCATCGCCGATAAGGTGCTTTAGATGCCTAGATTATGGACATAGGGCCGCAAATTGTAAGGGGAAGGACCTTTCTAATAATTGCTTACGGTGTGGCGAAACCGGCCACAAAATTGGAACGTGCTCCAAAAAACCGTCGTGTTTGCTTTGTAGGAATGCAACAGACACCGCTAGTGATCATGTCACCGGAGGTGTAGTTTGTCCATATTACAAAAAGGCGCTACAGAAACTTAAGGTTTAAAACCAAACTTAAGACATCAAAATGCGTATATTACAGTTAAATCTCAACCATTGCCAGGCAGCACAAGAGCTTCTTAAGCAAAGCGTTCGAGATTTAAATGTAGACGTCGCTGTGCTGAGTGAGCCATATAGGACCATGGGATCTGTAAATTGGGTTTCTGATAACACGGATACATCGGCGATATGGAACACCAGCACCTTAACACTACGGGATAGAATAACATCACAATGTGGGTATGCCCGAGCCACTATCTCTGGTATCACATTGTACAGCTGCTATATTCCCCCTAGGTATTCTATAGAGGACTTTCGAAGCATAGTTGATAATATAGTAACAGATGCAGCCACCAAGAACCCAGTCATAATAGCAGGTGACTTTAATGCGTGGGCTGTTGAATGGGGCTGCCCCTTGACGAATGCAAGAGGTAGAGTGCTCTTGGAAGCCTTTTCTGCATTGAGCGTTGTACTCATGAATAATGGGGTTGAACAAACTTTCAGACGAGGTGATGCTGGTTCGGTAATTGACATTACGTTTGCCAGTAGCAGCATCACAAGCCAGGTGAACTGGAGAATATCTGACATTTATACTCATAGCGATCATAGCGCTATAATCATAGATGTACAAGACGAACAGCACCATGTGGCTGTACAAGCACGAGACTTGACAGGCTGGAAGATAAATACCTTTGATAAGGATATCTTCGCAGCTTGTATGGAGAACATGCAACTGAATGGTTCGGCTGAAGATATGGCAGAACAATTAGTGAGCCATATCACGAGTGCGTGCAATGTGAGCATGACGAAGCGTAAAAGGTCACCAAATAAGCCTCCAGTTTACTGGTGGAATGGTGAAATTGCTAGGTTGCGTTCGGAGTGCATAACCTCCCGAAGGCAGTATACAAGGACGCGAGGTAGTCTAGAGAACAGTGTACACCATCAAATATATAAGGATAAAAGGAAAGCGTTGAAGATTGCAATACGTAGGAGTAAGCGCAGTTGTTTCCTTAATATATGTGAGGAATTAGATGGTAATCCTTGGGGCCTTGCATATAAACTGGTAACCAAGAGACTTAAATGTCTTGGTCCATCGCCGCCAAGAGAGGAGCCTATTCTCAGGGGAATTGTAGATCATCTCTTTCCCCAACAGGAAATTCCTACGTGGCAAAACAGCTATTCGGCTGCATTTTCCGATATTCCTCCGGTTACGATTTCCGAGATAGAAGGCGCTGTCTCGAAATTTAAAGACAATAAGGCGCCAGGCTTAGATTGTATTCCAAATATGGTGCTAAAAGAAGCTGTCAAACTCCACCCTGAGTACTTCTTGAAGGTAATAAGCGCATGCTTGAGCCAGGGAATTTTTCCAACAATGTGGAAAAGACAAAAGCTGGTACTGTTACCCAAGGATAATAAGCCGCTAGACGACCCCTCCTCTTATCGTCCACTGTGTATGATAGATACGAGTGGGAAACTGCTAGAAAGTATAATCTGTAGAAGATTGGAAGGCTGTGTTGAAGCTAAGAATGGTTTATCAAATAACCAATATGGCTTCAGGAAAGCAAGATCAACAGTGGATGCTATCAAGGTTGTAATAGAAACTGCTGCTAGGACTATCCAAGGGGAGCGGTGGAGAAATGGAACTAAGGAGTATTGTGTAGTCGTAACCCTAGACGTAAAGAACGCCTTCAACACGGCAAACTGGGGACGTATTGTTGAAGCCTTAGCAAGATTAGACATCCCAGGGTATTTACTGGCAATTATACAGGATTATTTCCGAAATAGAGAGCTAGTTTATGACACCGATAAAGGTACTAGGAGACGCCAGATAATTGGCGGTGTGCCTCAAGGATCAGTACTTGGCCCACTACTGTGGAACGTCATGTACGATGGAGTATTGAGGTTAAATCTACCTGAGAAGGCAAAGATAGTTGGATTCGCAGACGACATAGCGTTAGTATGTGAAGCAAAAGAGTTGCTAGAGGCGGAAACCATTGCAAATGCCAGTATTCAGATCGTTAGGTCTTGGCTCAGGTCAATGGGTCTAGCTCTAGCTGACCATAAAACAGAGGCGGTTCTGATTAGTAGTCGGAAACGTAGGGAAACCATTAGGCTTAATATTGGTACGTGTAGCATAGAATCCAGGGAATGTCTAAAATACCTTGGAGTCATGATTGACACACGTCTATCTTTTCATGAGCACTTTAAGTATATAGGTGCCAGAGCATCGAAGACCTGCTCAGCTTTATCCCGGATCATGCCAATTACGAGAGGTCCGAAATATCTGCAGAGGAAATTGATCTCTAGTGTAGTTAAAAGCATTATCCTGTATGCATCCCCTATATGGTCAGGTTCACTGAGATATCCTACGTATGTGAATCTGATATCCCCTGTGTATAGGCTGGCCGCCCTGCGAGTATGTAGCGCATTCCGAACTGTGTCCGACGAGGCAGCTTTTGTCATCGCCGGTATGATGCCCATCGAATTAGAGGCGATATCGGACAGTACAAATGGTGTGACAGATTTGTGCCTACGTAAGTGGCAGGCACGATGGACAGCGACTGATAAGGGAAGATGGACTTACTCACTGATACCTGACATCAGTACATGGTTATCAAGAAAGCACGGTGACTTGAACTACTATATTACACAGTTTTTGACTGGACATGGTTGCTTCAGGTCGTACTTGTACCGTTTCGGACATGACAGTATTCCGTTTTGTCCGAGCTGTGATGGTAATGTCGTGGAAGATGCCGAACATGTGTTCTTCATCTGTCCACGATTCAATAGTAGAAGAGAGTGCTTAGAAGCAGATTTAGGGCGTAGAATTAGGCCGGACAACATAGTTCCAACCATGTTGGAATCTTTGTACAACTGGACGTGTGTATGCAATTTTGCAAAATTCGTTCTGTTAGAAATTCGTAGGTTAGAAGAGATTCGCAGAAGAATCTCTTTAGGTTAGATTAGGTCTAGGATCTATTCCCACCCTGTGATGTAAAGCCTTACGGCAGTACCACAGGGAAAGGTTTTGGGTCAGTGTAAAGGGGTGTTTTAGCGTGTTAAAGTCTCGCACTCCTGGCAAACACCATCACTGCCAGGGTCTTTCGATGATTTCATCCCATACATCCCATGAATAAAAAAAATAAAAAATAAAAAAAAAAAAAAAAGTATATATATATATATATATATATATATATATATATACATATATATATATACATACATATATATATACATACATACACATATATATATATATATATATATATATACAAATTAATAATCATATAAATATAAACAACAACACATTTACATATGTATATACTTATAAACATATTTTTCAACAACAATCTGGAAGTTACAAACAAATTTAAATACATTTATAAAACATATTAGAACAAAATATATTTAAACGTATACATGTATATATATTTTTAAAAAAATTGTAAACAGCTGTTCACTCTATTCATATAAATGTATAAATACATATGTAGTTTATAAACATACATAAATTTTTTTTTTTAACATAATTAATAATCATATAAATATAAACAACAACACATATACATATATACTTATTGTTGAATTGTCAACGTCGAAATAAGTTGAACACCAAAGGTTTCCTGTGGAATTCAGATTTTTTGTTTGTTTAGAATTGGTTTAGCCCAGGTAGAAACACCTTGTGCTGATATAAAATATATTTGAGCTTTAGTAGAATCACTAAGACCCGTGAAGCAATGAAAAAAGTTAATCTTTGTTTACCTGGTTGTCTTTATTTTTGTCAGTCTTTTATACAATTTAATTGCTTACGTCTAACTTAAAATTAATAATAATAATATTCAAAGATCCAATTTCAGTAGTTATAAAAAATGCCTTTAATTGCATTATTGCAGTATTGCCTAAAATATTCTAAAGGTAAATGAAGTTTTATATTTGTTATTATAATATTAAATGGCTTTAAAGCCAATGACTGCAATAACAAGTTCAAGGGCAAATGACTAAATATTGTCGTATATGCATTTTGTAGTTTTTAGTAATACGTGAAATCATTTTTGCTTGTTGTGTCTTTTTTGTTTTTTTTTAATTTTTAAGTTATGGTTTTTTATTATGGTTAACATTCTCCACCACGTTGAGCGGATAGCGAAAGGCAAAATTTATATATGAGAGAAATGAATTAATAATATAAGAGTTAATAAATTGGTATTATTTTTTTATTTTATTTTTATTTTTTAAACCTCAGAGTTTAGCTGTCGTGGTGTTGGTTGTGGGGCTGATTCTGGCATCGTTGGGGACAAGTTCATTGAGGCTCCCTTGCAGCATTTAATTTTCCGGCCTATTAGGATGACTATTATCAATAATGACAGAAGTAGCGCCAACGAGCCGATATGTGGATGATGAAGCACTGGGTACTCTATATCTCTTGGAAGATTCTTGATGTTTGATAGCTGTCTTTGGATATTGGTGAGCTCATCTAATTTGATGTCCAATTCGATGTTTGGTGCTAGTAGCCTCTTGACCTCGGGGGGTTTGCCAATTGCCGTAATATTGCCAAACATGGCAAATGAAGTATGAAGAGGAGTAATACTCGTTTCATGCCCATGGATAGTTAGTAAATTTCCCTTGATGATACAGGTTGGTTTCATGGACATGAGGCCAGATTGTTTGACGGTAAAATGTATGGTTTCAGAGTCGCACACTGCAGTTAGTTCTAATGGTTTTGGTGTTGCATAAAGCCAACGATTGATAGTGTTTAGTGCGATAAAAGAAACCTTGTTTTGTACGTTCCCGAAACTACATTGTGGGGATGTCCGGTTGTTAAACAGAGCAATTTCGCAGGAATAGCTGCTGGGGTCTCGAGTAACGCTGACTTGTAACGCAGTGCAAAGATATATGTCGCTCTTTGCTACAATGCATTTATTGAATTGAAGTGTATTTAGTGACAGATATTCATCTCGGTGGCTGCTCACAGCGAGATATTCAATATCGGTTTTTATAGCAATGTCCCTGTCGTTTATCTTGGTGGGTATAGGGATGACCTTGAAGAGCTCAAAATGTT
The DNA here is from genome assembly GCA_951800035.1 of Linnaemya tessellans. Taxonomy (NCBI): domain Eukaryota; kingdom Metazoa; phylum Arthropoda; class Insecta; order Diptera; family Tachinidae; genus Linnaemya; species Linnaemya tessellans. Next base: position 91,631,063 of record OX637532.1, read on the forward strand.
CCTGGTTCACTAATGGTAATTCAATCATGAAAATGACACTCTCCTGTGTTACTGTGCCCTTGACGCTCATGATTTTGTATAATTCCAGCAAGTCAGTATCTTCAATTGGTAACGAGCGACCAATGGGAAGGTGGCCCTTAATCTTAGCTATCTCTGTTCTTAACTATTTTGGTGTGAGGAGAAGTGGACTTATTTTACCGTGATTTGAGTGCGTGAGGGCAGCGACCAGCTCTGTCTCAGTTCTTTGTAACTCTGCCGCCAGTGTATTTAATTGAATCGCCAGGGACATTAGATTTTGGGTTTGTCGCAAATTTGAGTTCTCGTTTCTAACTGTATTTAACTCATTATAGATACTGGTTTTAAGCTCTGAGAAGTGCACCTTCATATTATTCTCGCCTTGCTTGAGAATATTAATCGTCGAATTTATCACCGAAGTTTGGTTTTTGAGTAACAGGTGCAGATATTCCTCGTTTTGCTTCACATTGGCTATAGTTTGGGCCATTTGTTCTGCATATTCCGAATCCAGGACTCCAAATAGAGCATGAGCCATATTCCCCACAATATCTAGTGCAGCTCTTCGGTTTCTTCTTGGAGTTAAAAGGTCTGATTCTTGAATGAGATTGTCCCAGGTATGCTGAAGTTCGAGGTAGAGTATTTCACATGATTTAGTAGCTATTGATTGTTTGCAGAACTTTGAAAATGCTGTTATTCCGGTTTCCAGAACTTTGTTCCTCTCCCAAATCGGTGTGAGATCGTAATATATGATGAATTTCCAGGTCGCAGTTACCAATTTTGTCGACCCTATGCCTTCGAAATACAATCCTGGGTTGGAAGAAAACTCTGTGACATTGATCGGAGAAGCTAGTATTATCGGCAGTAGCAGGAGCGAAATACATATTGTACTGACGATTCCTTGCGAAGCATATGATACTACCTTCCGTTTGGGCTGTATAGAGTCGCCTTCTGATGAGTGTTGTCTCTTTTGCGATATTGGCTTGTCATATTCGGAGTGTTCTGTGTGAAAATCGTTGAACAGGGGCGCTAATCTATGAATTGGCCTTTTGAAAGTTCCCTTCACTGTTTTGACGTCGCAGACCCTAATAAGTCCGTCATCTCCCTTGTAAATTCGGCTGATTCTTCCCAGTGGCCATTGTAGTACAGGAGTATTGTCTTCTTTGAGAATGACAAGCATGCCTTCGATGACGTTCGGTGAAGGAGACTTCCATTTTCTTCTTTGTTGTAGCTCATGTAAATATTTTTGTGTCCATTCCTTCCAGAATTTGTGTTTAATCTCTGAAGTTATTTTCCACCTTGCATCTAATAGTAATTTTGGAGATTGGGCGTTAACATCCACTGCTGATGTTAATGGCTCACCTACTAGAAAGTGGCCTGGTGTGAGAGCTTGAAGATCTTCGTAATTTGATGAGAGAGGAATTAAAGGTCGCGAGTTTAGGATGGCTTCTATTTCAACCACTATTGTTTCCAACTCCTCATATGTAAGTGATGCAGCGGTCACACTTCTCAGCAGAAGATGTTTGGCTGATTTAACTGCCGCTTCCCAAAGGCCACCGAAATGAGGGGCTCTGGGTGGAATAAATTTGAAGGTAATTGATAGATTGCTGCATACTCGTGTAATTTTTTCTTGGGCTGATTGAGAATATATTGATTCTTTTAATTCAGCTATTTTGTTGTTTGCTCCCACGAAATTAGTAGCATTGTCGCAATATAATGTCTGACAATGGCCTCTTCTGCTGATGAATCTTCGTAATGCTCCGATAAAGGCTTCTGTGGACAGATTGGACACAACTTCCATGTGAATGGCCTTGGTTGCAAAACAGCAAAATACTGCGATATAGGCCTTGTCTGGTCTTTTGCCCCTAATTTTGTGATGTATCCAAATCGGCCCGAAGTAATCAACTCCTGTAGTGATGAATGGACGTCCTGGCGTCACTCTGTCAGCTGGTAGATTTCCCATCAATTGTTTAAAAAGCACTGGCCTTGCCTTGGTGCATCGTATGCATTTGTGGACGGTACTGCGTGCGACTGATTTTCCGTTGGTGATTCAGAACTGCGCCCTGGACGCAGCCAACAATGCTTGTGGGCCGCAATGACGATTTTCGTCATGTAGCATTTGCATCAATAACCCTACCATAAAATGACTGTGTGGTAAAATTGCTGGATGCTTCGCCTTGAATGGTAATGTTGATTGCTCCAGACGACCACCTACACGCATTATCTGGTATTCATCCAAGAATGGATTTAATGAGGCCAAAGGGCTGGATTTATGTACAGGTGTTTTGTTTGATAATCGTTCTAGCTCTTCCCCAAATTCCGTGGCTTGCATGAATTTGATGATAACGTTCAGAGCTTCTTCCATTTCATGTGCATCGAGCGCCTTGTTGGATGGACGACAAATTTTCGCAGTTTTGGAATTTGTGATGAATCTCAAGACATAGGCGATCGTGCGCTGAAGAGTCTTAACTTCGTAACTTTGCTGCGAGGTTGATATCGTCAAAACATGCTTCGACATTTTGCGTTCTTCGTTGCAAGGTATATCAAAAACGTGTGGAGATGAGTTCGTCCACTCACTTTTTTGTCCTGATAGAAATAGTGGGCCATAAAACCAAATTGAATGTTGTGATAGGTTTTCTGGTGCCAGTCCTCGGGATATTGCGTCAGCTGGATTTTGTTTGGAGCTGACATGTCGCCATTGATTTGATTCGCTTAATTCTTGTATTTTGGCTATTCTGTTTGCCACAAAATTGTGGAAGGATGCTGCAGTCGAATTTATCCACGCAAGGACAATCTTTGAATCTGTCCAGAAAAAGTTTGCAGTATTTTGTAGGCGAAGATCTTTCTTCACTCTGTTTGTCAGCTCCACCCCTAGTACTGCGGCACATAATTCCAGCCGAGGCAGCGTCTGTTTTTTAATGGGTGCTACACGGGACTTGGAACATATTAATCTTGTTGATACAGTTTTGTCCTTGTATGTTGAACGAATGTAGATTGCCGTTCCATAGGCTCGTTCCGAGGCATCAACAAACGTGTGAAGCTGCGTTGTTACTGGAATTTCGGTTTTTAGTACGAATCGATCGATCTTAATTTTGTTTAGTGCTTCTATGCTCGTTCGAAATTTATTCCATACGTTTTGAAGATCCAGGGGCAATTCGTCATCCCATGAAAGTGGTAATTGCCACAGCTCCTGCAAAAATATTTTGGCTCGTACGACTACCGGCCCAAAAATTCCTAATGGATCAAATATCTTGGCAAGTTCTGAACTAACTATTCGTTTTGTTACACCTTTTGAATAATTTGCCGTTGGTACTTGTGCTCGTCCACATAACTGGTCAGACCTTGGTAACCATATTAGTCCAAGTGTTTTAATAGAGCAGTTTGAGTTTTCGTCTAAGTCCAAATTGATCTCCTGGTCTTCAGGTGCAATACCATTTAGCAGCTGGGGATGATTTGAACACCATTTCCGAAGTTTAAAACCAGCTTCTTTTAGGATTAAGTTGAGTTGTCGTTGTGATTCCAATGCTGTACTGATAGAGTCGGCTCCGCTTAGGCAATCGTCCACATAAAAATCATCACGTAATATTGAGGCTCCTAGTGGATATTTCGTGGTGTTTTGTGTTGCTAGGTGTTGAAGGCATTTGGTAGCTAGGTATGGAGCTGAGGAAGTGCCGTAGGTGACAGTTTTGAGACGATAATATTTGATATCTTGATATTTGTTATATCTCCAAATTATGAGCTGGAACATTTGGTCTGCATAATTGACTTGAATTTGTCGGTACATTTTTTCGATGTCTGCAGTGAAGACGAATTTATGCATCCGAAATCTCAGCAGAACTGAACATAGCTCACTTTGTACGGTTGGTCCTGCATGAAGGATGTCCTTGAGTGAGAACCCGCTGGATGTTTTGGCTGAGGCGTCAAACACTACTCGCAATTTCGTTGTTGAACTTTCCGGACGTAATGTACATCGGGAATGTCGTCTTCCTGTATTTCTTCCATGTGCCCCAAGGATTCATATTCTTCCATAAATTTATTATATTCTGCTCTAAGTTCTGGCTTAAGGTTCAACCGTTTTTCCAATGACAAAAATCGATTGAAAGCCATTGTTTTAGAGGTTCCGAGAATTGATGGATTTTCTGCAAATGGTAAGCGGACAACGAGTCTCCCATCCTTGTTTCTTTGTAAGTTTTGCACAAAATGATCTTCACATCGTTTCTCAGCTAAAGATAGTGCACGTTCTGAAGTATTTGCCTCTTCAAGTTTCCAGAAATTTTCAATCAGCTCGTTTGTTGTTTGCTGTTCTGGGGTAAATACTGCACAAGTAACCAAGTTGTTGTCGTTGTTTTCTTGTAGTTTACCTGTTACGACCCAACCCAAAGCTGTATTTTGTAGAACTGGTAAGTTCTTGTTGAGCCTTATTTGTTGTGGCCGCATTAGTTGGTGATAAAATTCTGCTCCGATCAGCATATCAATTTTATCCATTTGATTGAAACATGGATCTGCTAAATTAATATTCTCAGGAAGATTCCAATCTGATGTGTTGAACGATTTTGTAGGCTGAGGTGATACAATGGTTGGGAGTACAAATGCTTCGATTCTGGTAGCATAATTGCTTGAGCATGCATGTAGCTCTACATTGATTCGTCGGGATGTGTTGTGAACCTTACGGCCTATTCCTTCAATGCGCAAAGAAGAATCTGAAGAATCCAATGATAGATTGTTTAACACTCGATTTGTAACCAGATTGATCTGTGATCCAGAATCTAGAAGAGCACGGAATATGCCGGTGCGGCCATTGTTTCCAATCACCTTTACTCTTGCTGTGGCGAGTAATACATAGGTGTTGCCGCTGAGTTGCTTGTTTGTTGCAGCTACGATTGGGGAATTTTTATTTGAAGCAATGGCTGGATTTTGTGTATTTTCGAGGCTTCCAGCAGAGGTTTTTGATGAATATTGTCTTGGTATTTCTAAATGCAGCAATGTGTTGTGCTTTTTTGCGCACTTTGAGCATGACCGTGATGTGCATGATTTGGTGGTATGCCCTGATTTAAAACAGTTGACACAAAGTCTCATCTTTTGTGTCCATTGTAGTCTCTCGGCTGGGGACATCTTCAGGAACTTTTCACAGTAATATATGGGATGTCCTGTTAATCCACATACCTTACAATTTGGATTTGATGTAGCTGATGTTATGATTTTGGCTCTATCCTTCCCCCCTCCAGATTCGCCCGATCTTCCTCGCGTTTCCAATGCCTGGAACCTATGCTCCATGAATTTAAGCAGTTCATCGAGACTTACGAGGCTTTTGTTGTCTTTGAGTGATTACTCAAATAGTGTTTGAGTCGAGAGATCAAGCTTTTTCAATAGTATGTGGACGATTATTGCGTCCCATTGGTCCACTGGAAGTCCCTGTGCTTTCAAGCCATGGATGCATTCCTTTGTGAGGTCATGTATATTTTTTAGGGATTGTGCCGATTCATTTTTCACTTGTGGATTAGAGAGCAAGTTGTTGAGTAATGTTGTCACAATGAGCCTTTTGTTATCGTATCTATTGACGAGAATATTCCATGCAATTGCATAGTTTGCTGTTGCAATTGGCAAATGGTTTATTAGCTTTTTTGCTTCATCTGTGAGATGTGTTGTCAAATAAAACATTTTTTCAACTTCGCTCATTGCTGCATTGTGAATTAGTTGAGTATACAGGTCTTTGAAGGCTACCCATTGGAGATAACTGCCGTTGAATTTTGGAATCTGAATTTTTGGCAGGTGTGGTTGACACTGCTCAATTCTGTTGATGTGTTGTGGAGCACTATCATTGGAAAGACTGCCATGTTGTTGTAGAGTACATTTAATGTTGTGCACTTCGGCTTGCGTTGTGTAGAAGTCATCCACCGTGTACCCATCTATTTGTTCTTTAGTGGTTAATTGCCATAACATGTCATTGTTTCTCGAGAGATCAACCATATATTTATCAACGAGAGTTAATTTTGCATGTGCTACCTCATGAATTTCTTCGGCCATGGCTTCGTCCATTGTTCGTCTTAGTGCTCTTGTTAGCGCCCGTTGATTACGAAGAACCTTACTCGTAATTTCGTCAAGTTGTGATTCTCCCTGTATGCAGCTGCTGGCACCTTCATTGGTTTGTTGATTATTGATTGTTGTATTTGAGAATCTTTTGATTTCAGACTCAAATAGCTCTTTGTACTTTAGTGTGTCACCTGAAACGCACAAGTATTGGTCCGTAAAATACTCGTGCTGCATTGGAAGATTTGATAGACACCTTAATTTGTTGTCAGTGTTCTCAAATTCTAGCCATGCAGTGTCTAGCCGATTTAAACGTTCCAGGTAGTACTCCTTCGATTTTCTTGTTGTTGGGTCCTTTTTAAAGTTTCGGATTATGGCCTCTATTTTATCCGCCGTCTTTTGTTGCGCTGCTAGTAGGACGTCAAATGTTTCCATGGTCGATGATTTGTTTTCTAGCTTGAAGGTTTATGAAACAAGTGTCGATTTTTGTCTGTGGACTCGATGTTGTTGATGTCACCAACTGTTGTGTGGTGTAATGTTATTTTGGTATTTATATTAAGGTATATTTGCTGTTTTTATTTTTATGTGATCCTGTGCCAAGTTACAGGATCGTTGGATCACCAAATGTAGATTTTTGGTGGGTTACGAACGCTGCGTGTAGCGTTGTTTTTAGTATTAAAACCAGTGTGTTTTTTTTTTGTTTAATCCTGTGCCAAGTTACAGGACCGTCGGGGTCACCAAATGTTGAATTGTCAACGTCGAAATAAGTTGAACACCAAAGGTTTCCTGTGGAATTCAGATTTTTGGTTTGTTTAGAATTGGTTTAGCCCAGGTAGAAACACCTTGTGCTGATATAAAATATAATTGAGCTTTAGTAGAATCACTAAGACCCGTGAAGCAATGAAAAAAGTTAATCTTTGTTTGCCTGGTTGTCTTTATTTTTGTCAGTCTTTTATACAATTTAATTGCTTACGTCTAACTTAAAATTAATAATAATAATATTCAAAGATCCAATTTCAGTAGTTATAAAAAATGCCTTTAATTGCATTATTGCAGTATTGCCTAAAATATTCTAAAGGTGAATAACATTTAGTTTTATTATTGTAACATTAAACGATTCTAAAGGTAAATGAAGTTTTATATTTGTTATTATAATATTAAATGGCTTTAAAGGCAATGACTGCAATAACAAGTTCAAGGGCAAATGACTAAATATTGTCGTATATGCATTTTGTAGTTTTTAGTAATACGTGAAATCATTTTTGCTTGTTGTGTCTTTTTTGATTTCTTTTAATTTTTAAGTTATGGTGTTTTATTATGGTTAACACATATTTTTCAACAACAATCTAGAAGTTACAAACAAATTTAAATACATTTATAAAACATATTAGAACAAAATATATTTAAACGTATACATGTATACGTATATATTATATATATGTATATATAATATATTATACATATATATTTATATATTATACATATATATTTTTAAAAAATTGTAAACAGCTGTTCACTCTATTCATATAAATGTATACATACATATGTAGTTTATAAACATACATAAAAATTTTTTTAACATATACATATATACGTATAAACATATACATAATTAGCAACAAAATTCAAAATGTTTTAAGCAAATTTAAATAAATTATAAACATATACACATATTTCTCAACAAAATTCAAAAAGTTTGATAAACAAGTTAAAATAAACAACATATTTGAACAGTAACAAACAATAACTATGCCTATCTATCTCTTATGAACTAGATGTCTATAATTTTGAGCTACATTTGCTGTATCTGCCTTAAAATTAATTCTTTTTGTGATTGGTGTATTGATTATGTGTAACATTTCTAACATAAATCTACGTTTATAATTATTTTCTGTGTTTAATATTGAAACATTTTCAAAGTTTGGATAATGATTAAATCTAGAACAATGTGAAGATAATGCAGTTTTTTGTGAATTTATATCTCTATATCTTTGATCAGTTTTATGTCCTGCAATCCTAGTTTTTAATTTGTTCTTTGTTGTACCTATATATACCTTATTGCAATCTTCATTGTCATTTCGATTACAAGGTATTTTATAAACTAAATTCGACCTGTCTAATTTATCAACTTTATCTTTTGTCTTGCTAAAAAACTTATTTAATGTATTATAACTTCTATAAGCTACTGTATATTTTTCAGAATCACATATTCCTGATTTACCAATGCGTTCTGATATTCCAGATACATAAGTTAAAGATTTGTAAATTTTTGGTTCATTTACATTTCTATTTATGTTACTATTTCTTAATCCATATTGATTTATTAATCTATATATTAGCCAAGCTGGAAAATCATTACTCCTTAATATATTTTTAATTTTATTTTTATTTTTTCCGTGAAATCTACTGTCACTAATTGTTAAAACTTTATCCACAAAATTTTTAGCTGTATTAATTATAACTTTTTTATTATGTTTGGAATAATAATTAATAATTCTTCCTGAAGATGTTGGTTTCTGGTACCAATCTATTAATAAATTTCTATTCTTTCTAATTATTAAAGTATCTAAATATGAAATCATACAGTTACTTTCTATTTCCATAGTAAATTTAATACAACTTTTAAACTCATTTAATGCCATCAACATATTATCTATTCCACCTTCAGAAATTATGCAAAATAAATCGTCTACATATTTAGTCATTATCCTAGGTTTTATGGCTACACGTCCAATACAACTGTCAAGTAATCTCTTCATAACAATATCAGCCACTATAGGAGAAGCTGGAGATCCCATTGGTAAACCTTGTTGTTGTAAATATACTTTTCCATCATATTGAAAATATCTGTTATCTTCTATACAAAATCTCAATATGCGTAAAAATAAGCATTTATCTATTTTAGTATATCTCTCTATTATATCCCATTTCTCCTCAATAGTACTTATTGCTAAATCAACGGGTATACTGGGAAATAAAGATACTACATCAAATGAAACTAATCTTTCATCACTACCTATTTCTAGATTTAATAATCTGTTTTTAAATTCTAACCCATCTTTAACATTATATACTGAATTTTCAGTAATCTTTTTTAAAATATTTATAATATATTTACATAAATGATATGATGGTGAATTTACATAACAGCAAATTGGTCTCAATGGGAACTGATCTTTATGTATTTTCGGCAAACCATATAATCTAGGTGCTACTGCAATATTAGTCTTAAGTTTATACTTTTCTATATCTGTAATAATCTTATTTCTGTAAAGTTCATCAACAATGTTATTGTTATCTTTCATTAATTTGTTCGTTAGGTCTCTATTTAGCAAGGAATATTTTGAAGTATCTCCTATAGTATTATTAATACGTATATTATAATCATGTTTTTCAATAGCTACTGTTGCATTACCTTTATCAGCTTTTAAAATTAATATATTCCTATTTCTCTTTAAAAATATTTCTGTTTCTCTTACTTTGTTTAACATATATTTATCTCTACGTGATAATCTTATTTTATTCATATGATTATCAATAAATGATGTTAACCTATTTCTACATATTTCTTGTTCTTCACTATCAGTTTTAGTTTGAACTAGATCTTCCCCATCTGCTAACATTTTTAACATTGGAAATTCTTCTCTTTTAGTAGGTAATGCGTGTTTAGGACCTAATGAAAGAGTCCACTGAACATCTATTGGTATATCATAACTAGTTTTATTTATAAACCATTTGTTATTAAATTTTATTCCTAGTTCCTCTCTTTGCAAATTCCTTAAACAATCGAATTTCTTCTTATGAATTCTTTTTATCTTTTCATTTAATGCTATTGTTAACCTATCTTCATATTGTAAAAAATCTTCAAATTCTCTTCTAGTAAGATGTCTACTCAAATTTATTTTAACTACATTTATCTCACTTTGAAAATTTTTCAATAGTTCATGTTTTTGTTTTAATGCATATTTCAAAATTTTGTTATGTATGTCATTTGTATACCTATAAATTATCCTCTGTACTGCCGGAACTTGCTCCACATTGAAAATACTTGATATATTCCTTATTGAGCTTGAAATGAATTTTGGAATGATGCCTGCATTTCTGCAACGTATCAAAAATGTTATAGTTGATTTGGTCCTAAGAATTTTATCCCTCATAGTCTTGAATCTATTAATAAGTCCTCTGACTTGATTATTCTTTTTATACCCTCCAAAAAAGAATTTGGAGGGTATATTCACTTTGTCATTCCGTTTGTAACGCATCGAAATATCCATCTCAGACCCCATAAAGTATATATATTCTTGATCAGTGATGAAATCTAAGACGAACTGAGCATGTCCGTCCGTCCGTCCGTCCGTCCGTCCGTCTGTGGAAATCACGATTCAGTCCAAACGAAAAGAGCTAGGCTCTTGAAATTTGGCATAAATATATTTTAAAGCTTAGAGCAGGTTAAGTTCGAAGATGGGCTAAATCGGGCAGGAGGAAAAAAAGTTTCCCTAAGAAAAACTAAACCAACCCAGAAAAAACAACATAATTTTTAAAGTTTTTTGGTTATTTTGTTAGACAAATGATATATTTTTATGTCAAATACGGTCCAACGCCTTAAACTTGGTGCCATTAAATAAAATAAAAATATTTTTTGACCCCGCCCACTTCAGTGGACGTTATTATAGGCAAAAATAGCATAAAAATTTAACAAATTGTTTTACTTAAGCCTACATTCCTTAAAAATAACACTTTTAAGCTTTAATGACGAAGCTGAGACGAAACCTGGTACTACTCTGCCATACCCCCTCCTTCCCCTTCGCCACCAAAATGACCCTACAAAAAAAAAAATTTTTTAAATTTTGTATGTAATCATCCTAAACATTTATCTTTAGAGTTTTATGACTGCCGATTTCTGCCCTAACCCCCCCCCCCCCCGCCTCTTCCTTTGCCCCCTAAATGACCCTACCAAAAAAAATTTTTTTTTTAATTTTGTATATAATCATCCCAAGCATTTATCTTTAGAGTTTTATGACTGCCGATTTTTGCCCTACACCCCCCCCTCCCTTCCTTTGTCCCCTAAATGACCCTATAAAAAAAAAGATTTTTTTTTTAAATTTTGAATATAATCATCCCAAGCATTTATCTTTAGAGTTTTATGACTACCGATTTCTGCCCTACCCCCCCCCCCCCCACTCTTCTTCCTTTGCCTCCTAAATGACCCTACCAAAAAAAAAATTTTTTTTTAATTTTGTATATAATCATCCCAATCATTTATCTTTAGAGTTTTATGACTGCCTGTTGCTGCCCTACCACCTCCTCCTCCTCCTTTGGCCGCTAAATGATCCTATTAAAAATAAATATACATTTTTTTTTATTTTGTGTATAATCATCCCAAGCATTTATTTTTACAGTTTTATGTGTATCTGTTTCTGCCCTACCCCCCCCCCCCCTCTCCCCCTTTGCATTCTAAATGACCCTATCAAAAAAAAGAAATTTTAATTTTGTATATAATTATCCCAAGCATTTATTTTTAGAGTTTTATGACAAAGGTGAAGTGTTTCCCCCACAGCCCTTGCCAGAGCGACCCCGCCAAAATACAGTTTTTATAGCCTCCAAAGAGAATTGTGATGAAGTCTAAGAAGGTCTAGCAATGCCCATACGTTCGTCTGTGGAAAACATGATATTGTATATTTTTGAACCCCGCCCCCTTTAGTGGGCGTTGACGTACGATATTATATAAAGGAACTCTGTCCCACCAAGTTAAACATTTCAAATTCACTTACTAAATATTTGGAGGGTATTTAAGATTCGACCCGGTCGAATATAACGTTTTTACTTGTTTTTTTAACATATACATATATACGTATAAACATATATACATAATTAGCAACAAAATTCAAAATGTTTTAAGCAAATTTAAATAAATTATAAACATATACACATATTTCTCAACAAAATTCAAAAAGTTTGATTAATAAGTTAAAATAAACAACATATTTGAACCGTAACAAACAATAACTATGCCTATCTATCTCGTATGAACTAGATGTCTATAATTTTGAGCTACATTTGCTGTATCTGCCTTAAAATTAATTCTTTTTGTGATTGGTGTATTGATTATGTGTAACATTTCTAACATAAATCTACGTTTATAATTATTAAAATTAACAATTTACATTACAAAGTTCGACTAATAAAAATTCATACATAATTTAAAACATTGCGGGGGCACGCGCACTTGTTCATTGTAAATTGACAACTAAAATTCAATTACTTGAACATAAATAACAAAGAAGCTTTAGCAATCAGCAGCCGATGGCTCTGGAAAAAGCGAAAGAGATACATGGAATATTGGGAATACTAATCGTCAGGGTTGGGGAATTTCGTGCTAACCAAAAAGGTAATAACTTAAAAAATATGAATGTGATAACTTCTCATATTCAATTTTCGTTAAAAATATTGGTTAAATAGTTGATATTCCTACTAACTAGCACCACTTGCAAAAGTGGAAAAATTGAACAAATAACGCTGATGAGATGGCGTAGCGGCCTCGAAATCAGTACTGCTGGTTTGATGATTATTGAAAATATTCTTAATATTCCAATCTTAATATAAAAAATAATAAATAGAATTTGAACAAATTCATTTATTAATAAAATAATAAAAAAATCATTTGCAGTCATGCAGATTCGAACTTAAGCCCAAAATTAACAATTTCTTTTTTTTGATAGGGTCATTTAAAGGGCAAAGGGGGAGAGGGGGTAGGGCAGAAACAGGTAGACATAAAACTCTAAAAATAAATGCTTGGGATGATTATACACAAAATTAAAAAAAATTTTTATTTATTTTCAATAGGGTTATTTAGCGGGCAAAGGGGAGGAAAGGTAGGGCAGCAACAGGCAGTCATAAAACTCTAAAGATAAATGCTTGGGATGATTATATACAAAATTTAAAAATAAATTCTTTTTTTGGTAGGGTCATTTGGGGGGCAAAGGAAGATGAGGGGGTAGGCAGAAATCGGCAGTCATAAAACTCTAAAGATAAATGCTTGGGATGATTATATACAAAATTTAAAAAAAATTTGTTTTTTTTATAGGGTCAATTAGGGGGCAAAGGAAGGGGGGGGGGTGTAGGGCAAAAATCGGCAGTCATAAAACTCTAAAGATAAATGCTTGGGATGATTATATACAAAATAAAAAAAAAAAAAATTTTTTTTTGGTAGGGTCATTTAGGAGGCAAAGGAAGAGGGGGGGGGGAGGGTTAGGGCAGAAATCGGCAGTCAT